>JAODAL010000350.1:0-330546 GCA_025379985.1 Phyllomedusa bahiana
AACTGTTGCGAGACCCATAGCTCGTTTTTCACACTGTGGTAGATTACTCGCCTGTATGGCAAAGTGGACCCACGAACCCCCAATGATCACGTGTCTGGTTCGATCTGATGGGACAAATATCATCTCGAACTTGTGGCTCAGGCCTTTTGTACCTTTTATGCAGACCTATACAGCTCCCATACTACGGTCTCAGAGGCAGAGATTCTAGACTATCTGAGAGACGTGGACCTTCCTCTCTTACTGTAGAACAATCTGGTAGGCTAGATGCACCTATCTCCCCCGAGGAAGTTTAGACATCCATTGCTTCATTCAAAAATGCTAAGTCCCCAGGAACAGATGGACTACCCATTGAACTTTTTAAGCAGGATCCTGATTTTTTTTTTGGCCCGTTGCTACTTAAGCCTGTTCAATGAGGCAAACGATGCTTCTTGTCTTCCTGCCTCAATGCGAGAGGCACTTATTGTAGTAGTTTCCAAACCAGGTAGGGACCTTGGGTTATGGTCATCGTACAGGCCAATTTCCCTATTGCAGACGGATGTTAAGATACTGGCCAAAATTCTGGCCATGTGTCTTAACTCTGTCATTCTTTCCCTCGTTCATGTTGATCAATCTGGATTCATTACTTGAAGTACACAGCCATGAGTCTTCCACGACTTTTCATGAATCTCCAGGCCTCCAAGTCTGATGTAGGAGCTAGGACATTGGTGTCTTTAGACACAAAACCTTCGATTCTGTGGAATGGAACTACCTGTGGTTAGTCCTTCATAGATTTGGATTTGGTCCATGTTTTATATCCTGGGTCAAGCTGCTATACCACCAACCAACTGCCAGGGTTAGGGTTAATGAGCTCATATCGGATATGTTTTCTTTATGCAGAGGTACTAGGCACGGGTGCCCCTTATTCCCGCTTCTGTTTGCTCTGGTCATCGAGCCTTTAGCAGACCGTATCAGAGCATAGCCGGTTATAGTCGGTTTTGCTGTAGGGCCGCTGCATGAAAAAAATTAGCTTATAAACACGTTGCCCTATTATAATTGAGGGACGCTGACACCTCATTACCAAGAGCCCTGTCTGTTGCTACATTTGGACAGTATTCTGGTTGCAGGTTACCGTTGACAAATCCCGATTACTGCCTCTGGACTCATTTGCTCCCTTACGGCAGACCATAGCTTTGCCATTACAGTGGTCCTCTCAAATCACCTACTTGGGCATCACCATATCTAGACCTCTGTCTGAGTTCCGTGATTTGAAAATTAACCCACTTTTAGTGTTTCTTCGTAATAAGATTCAGGGCTGGAGCAAGTTACTCCTGTTACTTATGGGTAGAATCAGCTTAGTGAAAATGATTCTCTTTCCTAAAATATTGTATGTTCTCATTCAATCCCCAGTATACCTGTACGCCTCGGTGTTCCGGTCATTAAATTCCATCCTGACTTCATCCATTTGGAATAATGGTAGAGCTCGCCTTTCCTTACAAGTCCTGCAACACCCCTGGGAATTGGGAGCTGCATCTTTCCCTGATTTACATACTTTTTTGGGCAGCCTAGCTCTCCCATTTGGTTAGATGGAACTCGACAGATTATTTGAAAGCCATGGAGCTTTTCATTAAGCCTTGTATATCTACACCCTTTTCATTTCCATTTTTCAACTCAACTTTGATCTATACATCATCACCAATGCCCCACTATCCTTAAGCAAAGTCTTTTAATATGGAAACAAGTCAGGAACCTATATTATCAAATAGAGTAGATGAATATACACCTCTTTCAGATAATAACTTACAGTAACTTCTCTAACGGGGCCTAATTACCGATTTTATGCGCTACTGCTGAGAGGAAAACGTGGCGTTCCGTTTCGGGCAAAAAAAAACACTTGGGATGGGTATGTGGGTCCTATAGCAGATGACCAGTGGACAATGGCACTAGAGGCTCCTCAGATGGTGTCTCCAAAATACGGGGAGCGTATTGAACATTCTACATCGTGTATACTACACTACCACTCGTTTACACAAATTTAAACCAGAGATCGCTGATGTATGACCCGAAATGCCTTTCTGTACTAGACACATTTTTCCATTTATTATGTCTCAAGATCCAGGGCTATTGGCAACAAGTCTTCAATTTTTTTTCTTTTTTGCAAACTCATGTTTATTGATTTTTCACAAATTCACTTTACAACAATAAAGTTAGGAAATGTAGCAAAGTACAGTATGAAACAAATACAAGGTCATTTTACAGAGGATTCCGAAAATCACAAGAGTCCCCAACACCTTAATGCCCATTTTATCTTCTAGTGCGTACGTATATTGAAATTAGAGGCAGTCGGTGGACATGTTCATTTGTATAGGAGAGTACCTTCTCCCAATTTGCCCTTATATCTCTGAAATTGATCTTCTCCATTATTATAGATCTCGAGATTGAAATTCCCGGTTCGAATCATTGCATACCTAAACGAAGATTCCCATATTGCAAATCCCATTGCTATACAATATTTTCTTAAACTAATACTCAATACCCTGGTATAACAAATAAAACAAATAAAGTATTAACCACAATCACTAGTTCCGTGCAGTCCGTAGAAAATAGGAAAAAGGGCGGCTCCCCGATCTGGATGACTTTATGCATCAATTACTTGCAAATGCCGTATTTATGATGTTCAATATGGTTTGGTGTTATCCGCGAAGGGTTATATGTTTGGGAGGATGATCCGAAAGAGAACAGTGCCTGGTCTCCCCCCTTCTGGACCTCCCCTCAGTCAGCAATGAGAGCTAGGCGCCCGGTCATGGGGAAGCTCAAGCCTGCCCAGAGTTCCCGACAATGCAGCCATCAAGTACCACTTGGAGTACCTAAACGGGTATACGACCCGAGTGATTTCAGTGTCTGACATAAAGCCTTCCATGATTGGCTGCCATTGTGTAAAGAATCTTTCAGACTGAGTCCTTCAAACGTTCTGCTATCACCATTTCTGCCTACATGTACTTCTTGACATGTTGAACCACCATGTCCATAGGAGGCATATCGGCATCCATCCACTTCTCTAATATACATCTCTTGGCCCCCAGCAGGAGCACATGCACGAAATGGGTATTGGCTCCTAATGGAGGCAAATCATGAAATAGCATCACCTCCGGTTGGAGTTCTAGTTTGATGTCCCCTTTGTGTCTAAGTAGTGTTAGCAATTGTCCCCAGAAAGTCTGAAAAACCGCACAGTGCCACATCCCGTGAATCATATCGGTTTTCGGGACCGTGCATTTGGGGCAAGATGTCAGCCTGTCAAGAGCCCGCGGGTGGGGCGGGATATTAAAACTGTATATTGCCCTGTGAATGAAACGAAATGGAGTCTCCTTCTATTTTTCACTGGATATCATTGTGTTAACTGCGTTCCAGCCACCAAGCACCATATCGTTCAGTTCTGGGTTGCTGAACACCTCTCCCCAATATTTAAACATTGTGGTTGCTGCGCATTGGATCACTGGCTCTCGCAATGTTTTGTATAAGGAAGATAGTATGTGCTTATAGTCGGAGTCCAGGACAAAGCTATCTAATATGGAATCATTTAAGATTCCATGGAGGTGTAGCGCCCTGGAACGCAAAAAACTGGTGATCTGTCCATGCGACAAAAAGTGTGTGTCAGGGATGTCGTGGAGATCCCTGAGTTCCTGGAAAGTCAAGAGCCTTCCCGATCTCGCCTCCCAGAGATGTGGAATCCCCAAGAGTCCCTTTTCCCTCCAAATCATGAGCTGGCTGTTGGTAAGTCCCTGGGGAAATTCGGAGTGACCGTGTAAAGGCATAAATTTAGTAATGGACCACGGGATTTTCCATAGTTTTCTAACCGACTTCCAGGTGGCTATAGTATCTCTAAAAAGCAAGTTTCCCCTAATTTGAGTCGGCATATTCACAAATTTGGTGTGTGTTAATGCTGCGAGGGACCAGGGGTTTGCGGTTGAAGCCTCCAACGCAGTGTTTGAATAGAACTCAGTGCCACTTATCCAATCCAAACAGTGTCTCATGAGACAAGCTAAGTTATACGAACGTACATCTGGGAAATTGCCCTTCCCCCACCCCCGGGCCCTTGGAAGCATGAGTTTGTGTAGGGCAATTCTGGGCTGTTTAGAGGACAAAATAAATTTGATAAAGGCCGAATTTAGTTTATTCATGTCCTTATGTTTTAGTAAGAGTGGGATCGTTTGTAGAGAGTACAATAGCTCTGGGAAGCCTATCATCCTGACCAAGTGGCATCTTGCAAGGAGAGACAGTGGTAGACGAGACCATCTATCTAGTTCCTTTGTTATTTTTTGTATTTGAGGTGGGAAATTTAGGTGGTAAATAGACCCTGGCGTGCGGCCTATTTTTATCCCGAGGTACGCGATATAGTCTTTGGCTAGTTTTACCGACTCCTTAGGTTGACCCCCCGTCGGCGACCTCCTCCTTCCTGCTATATACAATAGTTCTGATTTGGACATGTTTATTCTAAAACCGGAGCACAGTGAAAAAGCACGGAGCTGTTGAAGCAGCTCCCCCACGTCTCTTTCAGGGTTTGCCATGTAAAATATAACATCGTTCGCGAACATGGAGAGCTTCAGCTCCTGTCTGCCCACCGAAATGCCCTCGAATATGAGATTGGAGAGCAAAAATTGGGCAAAAGGCTCTACCACCAAGTTGAAGAGCACCGGCGAGAGCGGGCATCCCTGCCTAGTACCTAGCTGAAGGTCAAAGCTTTGGGATAGGAAGCCTGGGATGCAAACTCTTGCTTGGGGCTTGGTATAAAGGGACGATAGGAAGGTTCTGAATGGGCCTTGCAGTCTTATTTTGTCTAATACGAGACTCAACCACCCCCAGTCCACGGAGTCAAAGGCATTCTCAATCAACTGCGAACTAAGCATCCCCCAGATACCCTCGTTTGTCACCGTGGACCAATTGTAAGGTCAGCAAGACTTTTCTGATGTTGGCTACCGCAGACCTTCCCTTTACAAAGCCAACTTGCTGTGGACCAATAATCCTGGGAATCACACAAGCCAGTCTGTCTGCCAGAATCTTGGCGGACAACTTTAAGTCCACATTTATAAGGGAGATTGGCCTGTATGAACCGGGTAGTGTAGAGTCCCTACCACTTTTTGGAAGCACCTTAATATGTGCGGTATTGGATGTTCCAGGGATTGGGACACCCTGCAGATATTGATTGTATAGGTTGACTAGTGTGGGGGAGAGCTGTTGTTTCAAAATTTTAAAGAATTCCCCAGAGAAGCCATCTGGCCAAGGGGCTTTCCCTGCTTTCAGCTCAGACACCACCTTTTCCAACTCCTCTTGGGTGATGGGGGACCCTAAAACTGTGCAGTCCTCCTCTGAAAGAGTCGGCTATTGGATATTGCTCAACCTTTTGTGTGATCTGACATCATCGAGGTTTTCATCAGAATACAAGGTTTTGTAGAATTTTCTGATTATTTCTGTGATTCCACACCCGTTTTGCGCACTACCCCATCTGAACCTTTTAAGGCTAGTATTGTTGACTTAGGGGTATATCCCCGAGCCAATCTGGCCAAGAGACGCCCCGCTTTATTTCCGTGTTTAAACAGCGTCGCATCCTTCTGCGTACGCTTTAGTGCTTCCCTTTTCTCCAGCCATGCCTCATATGAGCTCTTGGCCTCTTTCCACTTAGTTTTCTTCTCCCCAGATGGGGTCATTAAAAATGCTGAATATGTTTGACAGAGGGAACCTCCAGATAAAGTCTGTGCCCCTATGAACCTTTTATTGGAAGTCTACTGTGACCGGGGAGTGGTCAGAAATTATCATTTCGTTGATGTTCACATTGTCTACCCTAGGTAGAAAAGAGGGTGGTAGCAAAATGTAAACAAGGCGTGACCAGGTGGCATGTGGGTGTCAGAAGTGGGTAAACTCCCTGTCTTCTGGGTGCAAGACTCTCCATGCATCCAAAAGCCAAAGCCGATCCGTAAAAGTCGCCAAGGGTGTTTCCTGTTTAAGTTCACTGCTTTGAGCTCCCGACACTCGCTTCCTATCCTCCCTTGCTGACAGCACCATGTTCAGGTCCCCCCAATCTCCTTGTTTTGTATTGTATCTTGCTGGACAATTTGTTCCAAGGATTTGAAAAATTTTGCCTGGCCAGTGTTAGGCCCATATACACTATATACAGAAAGGTCCTCACTACCCATATGTAGGTGTACCCATGCCCATCTGCCCTCCGTACCTGCACTGGTTTGGACAACATTACATGACATATTTTTGTGGATCAGTATCAACGTCCCAGCTTTTCCCTTAACCGACGGAAAGCCCATAACTTCCCCCAGTCAGAGCCGCCTCATCCTATGGAAATCTTCTGCTTCCAAATGTGTCTCCTGGAGCAGCGCCACATCGGCTTTTTTTTTTTTTTTTTTTAAATTGTCTTTATTTGGACCAATAAGTGGAAAATACAAAAAGTTATGTAGCTTGTCACGTTCCCAACAAAAAGATAACATCCAATAAGTCATAAAATATCAAATTCCAAGCATGTGCCTTAGATTTTAACACATAGATATGCATTCATGCAGATCAGTGGTCCCTTTTTCCTTTTTTTCATTACTTACTTAGTAAACTATTAAACATGTAAACCTTTAACCCTTTGATGCATTTGAAGAATTGGTATACATAACATTGTAATTGATTACAAAGCAGTCCCTTACCCACCCCACCTCCGCCCCCCTGCCCAGTCTCGTCCGGATCCCCCCCCCCCGCGCACGCCCGACCGCCCCCCCCCCTCCCCCCCGTAGATCCAGTATATCTGGATCTGTTGAGATATGCCTCGTCATCCAACTCACACCAATAAGGTGACCTTGTCTCTAGCGTCACTATTCAGATATGTGTTTGTAGTCACTACCATCTTCATAGAGTAGCAATTAGAAATCCAGCAGGGGTGCTAAACCGTCCATTGCGGTCGTCTCCCCCAGAAGTTGCCCTTGAGTGCATACCGTAAGAGGTTCTGTGCCTGCGAGCTGCTGCCTTAAGTACCAAGATGTCGTTCCAAAACAGGAGTATAATTTTTGCCTAACCCCGCGTGGCATGGTCTCTATAAATTTCCCCCAGAGACGGAAAAACTTTCCCACTTGTTTCTCCTTGTGTTGCATAGCCTCCACCCAATCCATTCTCAATAGGAAAGTACATTTCTCCATAAATTGTGTGAAAGTCGGACTAATGGGTTGCAGCCAGAATTGGAGTATTGTTTTCCTGGCTGAGGCTAGCAATAAATGTAAGAGCTGCACTTCCCTATTTGTATAGGAGGGCGATTCCTCGTTCTCGAACCCGAACAGGGCCCAAGGTGCGCTTAGGCTAAACGAGGACACCAAGTGTCTTTGAATGACGGTGGTTATGGTTTCCCAGTATTGCTTGATCCCGGGGCATGCCCATAGACAGTGAAACAGGTCTGCCGCTGGGGAGCCACAGCGAAAACATCCATCTGACGCAAATTTTCCCATACGATGCCCTCTCAGTGGGGTCAGATACGCCTTATGTGCTATTTTAAGGTTCATCTCCGCATAGCGAGTCGAGGGAAGAAACGTATGGGCCTTAGAAAGAGTAGTTAGAATAAAATTTGGTGTAAATTTCGGATCACTTACTGCCCATCTGGTAAGTTGTGTAGGGGTATCCTCATATGCCAGATTCCCCAGTAAGAATCTGTAAATCTGTGATAGGTGTCTCCGTCTAGCCGGGGGTTTCAGGATAGTCCTGTCAAAGTGATTGTCCCAGTCAGCGTCTGTCATTGATCTCAAAACCCCCGTGCAATAATGGTTCGCCTGTAGATAATTGAAGAAAGGTATCACTATGTGAGGGGAAATCCCCTGCAATTCTCCTAGTGTATATGGTTTATGGGTTTGGGGGTTTATCCAATCCTCTAGGGTCTTCAGGCCCATGCTATATAACCTCCGGAAAGTACCGTGAGGTTTTCCATCCTGAAACTCCGGGTTATGGATCAGTGACCGGTGTAAAGAGAACCGAGGCGAAAGCCTCAGGAGGGCCCCCATCTTATTCCAAGCTCTCCAAACCGGCATCAACAACATATTGACACGTACCTCTGCTGGGATCTGACTATACTGTAAGTGCACAAAGTCAATTAGGGAAATATTTCGAAGAAACAGTCCCTCCAATGAGCTACTATCGAACACCTCCGTGCCCTGCTTCCAATCCGCCAGGTACCGACCTAGCGATGCCAGGCAGTAATGTCTAATACTTGGGAACCCCAGGCCCCGGTTCGTTATGGGTTGACAGAGTAGATGTAACGGTATGCGTGCCCTCTTATTATGCCAAATGAACGCCTGGTAAAGGGCATTGATTAATTTTTCATCCTTAGGTCTGAGATAAATTGGTAACATTTGGAGCAAGTATAATAACCGTGGAAATTCCACTCTTTTTATAAGATTTGCCCTCCCCATAATATTTAACGTGAGGTTCTCCCAGGTTTTCAACGTTTGTGTCGCTGATGAGATGTACCTTTTCAAATTGTCTTGATATATATTCACTGAGTTTCTAGTGAGTGAAATGCCTAGGTATCTTAACGAGGAAGGGCGCCATATCGGCTTTGAAACGCTTCAGGTGACAACACCATGAGACGCTTGTTAGGCGATCTTAACCCCTTCACGTTCTAGGTTACTATGCGTGTGAATGATAAACAGCATTAAAGGATCTCCTAGCCATAAGGAGCCATACCCTCTGCACGGAACTAACCATAAAATGTACAACAATTACATAACAAGTAAAAACAAACATAGTGGCACCGAATGTACCCCCAAATTGTCGAACACTGAATCCCTCCAATAGCACATGTGGTGGGCAAAAATCCCGACCCGGTGTGCTAATTTGGTATAGGACTTTTTTCCAAGGTGAAGTAAATCTTGCAAACCTGTCCTTTCCGCCTTCCCCCCTGGAGCCCCACAGGAGATAGATACCAGCAGGAGATTGAAATCAATCTGTTCGAAATAGGCTGGGCTTTGTAACCTCCACAGATTCAAACGCAAGTCCTAGGTCTCACAAACCCGACCCCAGGTGGCCTCGAGGAAATGACAAAAATAGCAATTAAGGAGACCCCTGAGTACATTCACTTCCTAGAGAGAACACATACTAAAAACTAATAAAGTACTCATCGTATCTTCATTCTGGACCTCCCCCATCCTCAATGTCCGCATCCAGCCCCACAACTCTTGCTCAGCTTGGTCCAATGTTGGTGAGGTCTGGCGTGCTGGAACAGCGAACTGTTTTCGGAACTCTATCGGTCTCTCTTCAGCGTCTGACAAGAGTTGTGCGCTTGGTGAGATTTGGGCAGTGTTCTTTCTTGGTGGAGCTCTTCTTTCTGGATCTGGAGCTGTGCTTCTACGTAGGAAAGCCAGTGCCTCTTCTGGTAAGTGGAACGTGGAAATATTTCCATTTTTATGAAAAATTTTCAGGATGGCTGGATAGAGAAGTACGAATTTCGTTTTATTGTTGAACAGCTCTGTACAAACGCTAGAAAATGCACTTCGCTTTTTGAGCACCACAGCCTAGAATTCCTCGAATATCAAGATCTTGAAGCCTCTAATCTGTAGCCTAGAATTCCTGCTTTTAAACGCTCTAAGGATGGCTGCCTTGTCCGCGAAATGTAGGTACTTTACGATGACCTATCTTGGTCTTTCACGTAGTGCTGGATGCATACTCGGGTCAGTGGTGGACGAGCTCCGTCTATCTGGGCCCACTCTGTGAGAGCGTTCAACTTTGCACTGCTGAAGTAGATTTAAAGAGTACCTATTACCTCCAGGGAAACCTCATGAAATAACAGGAGACTAAAATACAAACACTTCCTTAAATATCCTTCATTAGGGAAATCAAAGCATTTCACCTGTAATTCTGTACAGCTGTGAAGTCGGGCCAAGTCAGCACCTGACAGCTTGATTGATCACAGTTGTATCTAATCTCCTGCCTCTCAGCTGGAAGAGTACACTGTGCAGGGGGGAGCCTATACATCAACATCATGTGCAGACTGATTTTCTCTGGGCTGCTATGTCTGTGCTGGATATAACACTAGCAGCAGTGTAATGTAGATGCCTATAAACCCTGTCAAACTATGTCCTCAGTGTGCTGTGCCTATTGTACTGTATGTAGCAGCTCCCTCAGCTCCCCCTGCTCAGGTGGTATAGCTCAACAGAAAGAATCCCTGCTACATACAGAGCTCTGCTAAGAAAGTAAAAGCAAAATCTATTCCACTGTATTAATGACATGAGCCCTCTGCATTGCTAATGACATGTATTGGAAAAAGTCTTATAATTTCATCTACTACTATATTTTGTGTGTTTGTGTGGAGGTGATAGGTACTCTTTAAGGCGTTCGGTAACTCTGTTTCGCAAAAAGTCGTTAAATCTTTCTGCGGGATGGATTCTGGCAGGCCAACCAGATGGAGGTTGCTCCTCCTCGATCTGTTTTCGAGATCATCAATTTTGTTCCAAAGACGCTTGTTCTCATATATGAGGTCTTGAATTTTAGAGTGATGGCTACCCGAAGTTTCTTCTAGAGCTTGCACTCTGTGTTCAGCCTCATCCAGACGTCTGGAATGCAGCTGGAATTCAGCTTGTATTTGTTTGAGGGTTGAAGAGACCAAGTTAGTCAGTGTCTCTTGGATGTCCGACGCTTGCTCCTGAGCCACCTCCATCGCCAGGAGCTTTTTTTCGAGAATGCGTTCGGCTGGAGTACCCTCTAGCTCAAGCGTTGAGTCTTCCTGGTGCAGGTTGTCTGACTGTGTAGGGGAGGGTGAGCGCGGCTTAGACGTAGCAGTTAATTCAGTGTGTTGTCTCAGTCCCGCCTGGTTAGGCGACTCGCCCCCTGATTTTGACTTCGTAACTCTCCCCATTTTTTGAAAATATTCTTCCATAGATTGGTATATGTTTTATATAATGAAGTTTTTGCACAATAACTCTTCTTTACAGTCAGATTACTGAACTGAGTCAAACCAGATAATTCTATAAACCTAACTAAAAGTGTCCTGCTATTCTTTGTTTTCGCCTGTAGATGTCACTGCAGAGATGGGGTTGTTACTGCTTCCCACAGTGTTTTCCAGGGTCTCAGATCCTTGAAGACGCTGTTAGGTAAGTAAATATCTGTTAGGGAGCTTTACCGTTTAGGCATGTTAGAGGAGTTTTATTTTGCTGCTGCAATGCCTTTTATTCTTGATAAGGTGAGTAGGTTTGTTGCTCAGGACAAAGACAAAGTCCTCCCCAGATGACCGGTTAAGATGGCCGCTAGGCAGCGTAATTTGGCCCCAATATTACCACCACTATTTGCGCGCTTGTGCGCTCGGGCTCCTTCTATTCTAATGCCCCCTGGGGACCTTTATGTCCACCGTTTCCACTCCTCGCCTATCTGGCAGTTTTATATGTCAGGGAGACGCCCGGGTACCTGGTCGAGTGCTGGCTTATTACAAGAGCCTGAACCCGTCTCTGCCTCCTTCTACTCTGTACGCGTTCCCCCGATACCGCCGTGGCTGCAAGTTCTCCTCTGTCGCCTCTCTGCACGTAGCGGGCTGATTTCGCCGCTCAACTGTTGCGGCCGGTCTCCTGCGTCCTGTAGGCTCTGAATCTCCTGTTGCCGACACCTCCGTCGGGTTTTGTAACAGGTTCCCCGGGTGGGTGAGCGGAGCACTCGCTGAACGCTCACTCCATCGTGGCGCTGGAACCGGAAGTCTCCTCAAATTTTTAAATGATAAGATGGGAAGCCCTGTACCAGATGATCCTAAGTATTGTCTCCTATTTCTGGACCCCGAGGAGTACCCATCCTCTGCTTTTCGCACCTGTCTTGCCGAGCTCTTGTTTAGTGCCAGTCGCCCGACACTGGTTATCTAACTATACCCCTAATGTACAGGATTGGATTAATGCAGTGAATATCTCTCTACCGTATAAGAAATATATCTACCTGCATTGGGGATGTCCTGACAAATTTGCCAAAGTTTGGCAGGGCTGGTTGAGCACCATGCAGGCAGATCTGGAGATTCCCTGTGTGGTCTTGAATGTTAAGCCCCTTATCTACTCACGCATAGCCGTGCATCAGTCTACTCAGATAGGTTTCAGGTCTATTGATTACTTCACTTATATTCGTATGATTGGGTCCCCCTACAAGGAGTCATGTGATCTACCTGGTACCTTGGTGCTTAGTTCTGTGAGTTTTTGGCCACCACAACTGTAAATGATACTTCTACTGCATAGGTAATTGATGCACACACACGCAAGTTTCAAGTTTTAGTTGATAAACTTTATTGTATTTTGTTAAATTGGTCTTAAGTTTATATCTTTTACTAACTGTGATAATTTTTGTACAATGGAGACTGTTTTATATTAAGTGATGCTGCTGTGCACAATTTTTGTAATAAGTCTCATACTTTGATATGCCTGTAAGACAAATTTGTATTTTCTTTTTGTATTCGCATTCTATCGTATCTATGCTGTGTCTTTGATCATATGATGTACATTTTTGGATAGTTTTGAAATAAACTTGATTCTTTTTAAAAAAAAAAAACTGTCGTGCACAAAGTAGTGCAGAAACAAAAACTGCACTGTGTGAATACTGTAAAGTGCATACGACTGTCGAATGTTAGCATCTGCGTGAGCAGGGGTTTGTCTATATATCATCCGCAAACAGCCTAAATATTGGTGCTATTAAAAGAGACTGTGTTGCGGTCTGAAAATTTCTTTTTTTATTGCTAAGGGAGAGCTTATGAAGGATTATGAGTATGCAATTGCTCCGATGATGGAAGATATGAACAAACAGCCAGTTAATTCCCAACAGCATCAGGCCTATGCCACGGCTATACGTTCATATATCGAGACCATACAATAAATGAAGATTCAACAGCCCCTCTGAGTGTTGGTGCACAAGGCTGTTGCCAAATGTAGTCAGTCATCTGAGAGCCTAGAGACTATGCTTGGAGGTCCCGTTGCCAAATGTTACCAACCTGACCTCGGTTTGGGATGTTTGCAGGGAAGCAAATGCTCAAAAGGATGTCCTGTTGCTAAGAGGTCCTGGGTTCTTCCCAAGTGTGAGTCAATTCTCATGAAGACCAAACTGTGGAGGTACAAGGATCCCATCACTGCTAAGGGCAACAAATCTCGACAGCAGAAAACTGCCACTGCCCAGCAGGAAGAGCTGTGCTGGAGAGGCCATAGAGCTCCTGAGTGTCCTTTGATTTGGAAGTCAGAGGAGTTGCAACAATGAATGAATTGGTTGCGGGTGGACAGACTCCCACTGTGGATGTAGAGCACAACAAACGATGCGACCAGCCACACGAATCCAATGTGCAATATAAATGTAATAAAAAAACATTTATTGGTACTTTTTTCTTACATATTATTGTTCCCACTGTGGATGGACATGGACTGTCACCAAGATGTCTCCAGAGTGCACCTTAATTTCATACCCGGTGTGAAGACCCAACCAGAATCTGGTAAGACTGTTTCAATGTGTTTTGAAATCTGTTGTGGGACTGTCATCCATATGCTTAAGATTTGCGATAACCTACAATCTGGGTGTCTACTCTACAGAGACTTCATTTTGGGCACTTGTGGGCAACAGCGAAGGTATCAGGCAAAACAAGTGACTTTTCCTGGGAAGCGCCCCCTGGGGAGTGTGCGGGACGCTGCCTGAGAGGAGAGAGCTAGAGTTGTCATCTCTGAAAGTCACTGAGATGATAACAGCAAAGGGAACTGGTCCATAAATACAAAATGGCTTAATATCAGGTCATTAAAAGATCCACACTTAGGCTCAGCGCATAAATATCTTTTAGCCAAGGAGATAGTGGCTTGTTAAGTTATTAAATAATCAAAAACAAAAAGACTCTTTTTACAATAAAAACCTAAACATATAAAATACATAAATTATTGGAATATAACATAATCTAGATAAAATTTATGGAGAACGCGTTTCATATATACCACACTTCTTCTGGTTCATTCCTCTGATAGTGATGTTGGTATTATATACCCCTCAAACACCGCCAAACTTTGATTGACAAATAACTGACGTTTAATCAATAATGATCGTTGTCTTGACACCTGGTTTTTTTAAACCTTATTGAGATGATCTATGGAAAATCACTCGTTCAGAATAAAAGGACATACTGTAAATAAGTTTTGCCGTATATGTCGTTAAAGGGGTTTTGCCACAATGTAATGTTGACGTGGGATCCTCCAAAATGGGTATTTAATCACTTTTCTAAATATATGTGATTAAAAAAAGTGAAGCCTGAGAGAGCTACAGGCTGCCTTACCTGCCTTTAGTTACTTCAAAGTTTCTACTAGATACGACCTGACAAGAGCTGCTGGCCGGGCTTGCGCAGAGAAAGCTTCTTATCTGATGAGACTGAGCTGCAGAAACTTTCAAGGCACCGGGTAGAAATATGTTGTTTTTTGTATACAGAATCCACTAGTTGTAGTGTGATTAACTGAGTAGATCCCTGCTTTATCTGATGACAGAGAACATGAAGAAGCTTTCAAGCTGCTGTGGAGAAAGCCGTTGTCTTTTGTATACAGAATCCACAAGTTGTAGTTTGATTATTTGAGAGAGCATCTCACACGATCCCTTATGCAGCTCCGTGCTCTGGCTGTCTGTGTCTCTCTCAGCTCTGTGGCTTGTTTACATTTGCTTCTTAGCAGATAAGGCACGTCCTGGCAAAACCCCGTTAATGCAAATTCATTTTGAGATTGAGTATCGCTGAACTACAACTATGGAACCCTGGAGGGATCAAATTGTAGTTTGGATAACAAAAAACACCAAAATGGCTTCCTCCACAAAATACTGACTACAACTACAGAGTATGGAGAGGGTCAATTTAAAAAAATGGAAAATACACACTTTAACTATAGATCTTACCTTTGCTCCCTAGATAATTCTAACCGGCTCTGCTTGAACATGTCAGAAATAACATCAAGCATAATACAAATATCTATATGTTAAAAACAGAAGATTAGGATAATTTGAAAATTGTATATGGCATAACCCTTTTGTTCAAAACTATTTAGACTAACTCAGTTACTTCATTTAATCCATACAGACTTAGGAGCGAAATGTCAGAAAAGAGGCGCTTCCACGCCAGTTTTAAGGCGCATTAAATAAGTGTATAATGCACCTGAATAAATAAACCTGTGTAAATCTGGTGTATAGTATGCCTTGTATAGCATATTTAATGCACCTAATTTAGGCACATTCAAAAATGTCATGCCTGTCATAAAATGCGCCTAGTTTTGGTGTACGACAGTTCATTTATATAGAGAATACGGTGTCAAAATTTTTTTGGTGCAAAATACACCAGAATGGTACAGCCCTAATGGGACATGTCACCCTTAGGCCATGTTCACACGGCTTATTTGGGCGCGGATTGGAGCCGTACTGCGCGTCGGAGTTGCGCTGCAGTACGGCTCCAATCCGTCCCTGTCATTACGGTAATCCACAGTTCTCATGGAGAACGGTGGATTCCGTCGCTCCTCCCCGCTCGGCGAATCCGCCGCGGGGGAGAAAGTGGCATGCACATTATTTACGGCGCATACGCGCCGTAAATAATGCATTGTCTATGGGGCCGGCGGGCAGCTCCCCCGCCGCGCCCCCTTATTCAAGCCGTATTGCGGGCGGGATCCATCCCGCAAATACGGCTTGAATAAGCCGTGTGAACTGGGCCTTAATGTCTTCAATTGGTACATCCAAACGATTTCTTTTTTACACAATACATCAAATCTATTGTATACATCAGCAGCAACCTGTTCAATAGGAGTTACTGAAAGTAAAAAAGCATCATTATTGTGTTTCACAGAGAAGTGTCTTGACACCCCATGAAGCAAAAACCCACCTGCTATGTTATGTCTGTAATTATTAAAGGGGTTTTCTCGCTACAAAGCTCATATCTCAAATGATGGGGACAGTAAAAATACGCACTTTTGCAATTGGTTTGCATTACCGAAGTCACTTAGTATAGCAGATATGAGCTTTTCTGTGCATCCATAGCTATTTCTGCTGCAGCTGGACGGGACACGCCCCCTTTTTCTGTGATTGACTGACTGATGTCATTCAGCCTGTTCAGACATGTCCCCAGACAAGAAACGCCCCCTGTGCTGTGATTGGCTGCCTGCACTATGTGCTCACTCTGAGCTGTGTAAATCAAAAGTGAAACTAACTGCCTGAGATGGCTGCTGGCCCTATACTCATCTCCCAGCTCTAAGGTGAACGATCTGGGCAATCACTGACTATCTAGCTGATAGATTCTCTGCCCTCATATAACACAGTCTTATACAGTCTGTTCCCATCACCCATATAACACAGCCTCATACAGTCTGATCTACCTCCTGCCTGATAACAGAGGGGAAAGAGGGGGGAGGCCAGTGTGTATTCCTCACATATTTCATCAGTTCAGGCTGTATGTATGACTGATTACACCACTACAGGTGATCTGGTTACAAGGAGCTTGTGCAGCCAAAAGCATGAGATCTCTGCAGCCATGAGAACACTGCAGGAGGGCTGCAGAGCTGACGTCCTCTCTCTTCCCCTGCTTCACACAGAATGATGTCACAACTCTTCAGTGAGGGGAGACTTGTCTCCTGGGAGGAGATACACGCCTACTGAGAGAAGAGACTCGCCCATGTATTTGACGTTGAAACAGATAGAGACAGCTCAAGTGTACAAAAGCTTCAAACGATAAAACCCCTTTAATCTGTTCACATAGTTTGAGTGGTCCTACATACAGTATATATTGTAATTTACAGGTGCACTGTAATAGATATATCACATATTCACTTGCACAAGTTAAATGTGATTTAATACCAAAAGTTTGTCCTGTTTTGAAGGACTGAATCTGTTTAATTGATGTTTTAATTATAGGGAACGTTAGGCAGTGTTTTATTACATTTATAGCTGGCCGATGGTAGATTTGTTTTAGTACTTTTCTTTTTTTATGCGTATCCTACTAAGGGCCAAAATGTCGTTTAGGCTATGTTTACACTGCACTGGACAAAAAACGATCTGAAAACGAATTACTAAAAACGTTCATGAAACTGAGTTTTCTGTCCACTGCCTGTCAAAAGCAGCTGAAAAAACGTACATTTTATGCCGCGATTTGCGTTTTTTGGCGCGTTTTTTACACGCGTTTATCAAGCCTGTTTTTTAATGTATGCATAAATTAAGCCATTGGATGTAGCTCCGCCCTACAAAAGGGGATATAAAGCACATCATTGCATTAATATGCAATCTTGTAGTCGTTTTACAGATTTTGGCGCTAATAAAGTTATTTCGTCCATTTTTTAACGGATTTTGGTGCTAAGATCTGCATTTTTACAGATTTTGGCGCTAAGATCTGCATTTTTTCGGATTTTGACGCTAGTAAAGCTATCTCGCTTTTGTCGCCAAACATACAGGTTTTTTTTTTTTTTACAGATTTTGGCCCTAAAGTCAATTTTTTTTACGGATTTTGGTGCTAAAATCCGTATTTTTATGGATTTTGACGCTAATAAAGTTCTCACTTCTGACGCAAAAAATACGTTTTTTACAGATTTTGTTGCTAATGTCCTTCTCAACATATTTTGGTGCTAATAAAGTTATCTCGCTTCTGACGCCAAAAATATGTTTTATTACAGATTTTGGCGCAAGAATCCATTTTTTTTTTACGGATTTTGCTGCTAAAATACTTTTGGCGCTAATAAAGTTAAGAAAAGGATTTTAGCGCCAAAATCCGTAAATAAACGGATTCTGGCACAAAAACCCATAAAAAAACCTTATTTTTAGCGTCAGAAACGAGAGAACTTTATTAGCGCCAAAATATGTTAAGAAAAGTATTTCAGTGCCAAAATCCGTAAAAAAACGGATTCTGGAGCCAAAATTCGTACAAAAATGTATTTTTTGTGTCAGAAGCGAGATAACTTTATTAGCGCCAAAATATGTTAAGAAAAGGATTTTGGTGCCAAAATCCATAAAAAAACGGATTCGGACGCTAAAATCCGAAAAAAAACGTATTTTTAGCGAAAAAAATATGAATTGCGCAAAAATCGTTAGCGACCAAAGCATGATCATTTTATTACAAAAGGTACTAACAAGGACACATCAGACACTTGTATGCAAATTTGATAATATATAACCTTTATTAACACCCACTATAGGTGGGACTTGGGTCTCCTGGGTGGGTTTTAATTGAAAAATCGCGGCAAAAGACGTCCAGCGCTTTACATAGACTCCTGTAGTAAATTTTCTGCCCTGCTCTGACGTTTTTTTTGAACATGTTGCAAAAGACAAGAAGTAAAAAAAACGAGCAGAACAAAGAAGCTCAGTGAAGACAGCAGGACGTTTTTACATTAGAAGTCTATGGGAGCTGATTTCAGTCGTATATCCAGCGTTTTTAGAAAACGAAAAATGCTGAAAAAACGGACGTTTTTCTGTGCAGTGTAGACATAGCCCATAGAGTAGACACCCTTCTAAAGATCAAAGGGAGATTTTTTGGTTAAATACTGATAAGGTGAGGATCTTTTGGAGGATATGCCAATGTTTCATTAAAATACAACGTATTTCCTTATATCTTCCATTATATCGGGTAATAAAACGGTTTATAAGAATTACATTTATCTTTTAGGTTAAGTTATTACTTTTCACCTTATTTCCTAGACACTCTTTCTGAGTTAAACGTCTGCCTTTATCTATAGCTGCTTGAATTAGTGTTTTAGGATACATTTTTTCTTTTAGATGATTCACTATAATTTCTGCTTGTCTTTCAAAAGTATCAGCCTCAGTGCAATTTTTGCAAACTCATCGAATTTGTCTAAATGGTATATTTTTCTTCCACTGTTTGTGGTGTGCACTTGAAAATTCTAAGTAACTATTCGCATGCACCTTTTTTCTGAATGATTAGATCTAAGAACTCTATATGAGTAGTACTCATGGTGGCAGTGAATTTTAACCCCCAATCATTATTATTTAAATTTGATATGAATGCAGAAGCCTCCTCGTATGTCCCCTTCCAAATAAAAAAATTTAATAATCTCTAAAACCAGCTGTAAAGAACAATCTTTGACATCATTTGTTCAATGTCATAAATATGTTTACATTCAAAAACCCCCATAAAAAGATTTGCATACAGTAGATCCACTCAAGTATCCAGAGCTGTACCCACTTCTTGTTTATAAATTTGATCTAGATAGAAAAAATAATTGTTATTCATTATAATACTGAGGCTTTCTGTAAGGATTTTTTGTTGTTTAGTTAACAGAGGATCATTATAAATGAATTCCGTTGAACATTCAATACCCTTTTGATGATCTATATCTGAGTATAAAGCTGTAACGTCCATTGTGAGTAAAATAAAATTTTCCTCATATGGTGTATCTAAAAGGATTTTAATCAAGGTATAATGGGATAAGTTATTAAGTCCACATAATGGGATAAATTGCTGGTTATGCTCTCAGTGCCAGAAATCATAGGGTGTCCAGACGGTTTCTGAGTGTTCTTGTGTATTTTAGAAATAAAATTTAAAAAAATGGTTTTTTTAGGATTTTCTATTTTAACGAATTTCAATTCTTCTTTGGTAATAGCACCACAATAGCATCCTTTTTTCAACTATTGCCTGTACCATAGGAAACAGGTCTTCTTAAATGAAGTAACTGAGTTAGTCTAAAACAAGTTGAACAAGAGGGTTATGCCATATACAATTTTCAAATTATCCTAATCTTCTGTTTTTATCATATAGATATTTGTATTATGTTGTTTCTGATATATTCAAGCAGAGCCGGTTAGAATTATCTAGGGAGCAAAGGTAAGATCTATAGTTAAGAAAGTGTGTATTTTCCATTTTTTTAAATTGACCCTCTCCATACACTGTAGATGTAGTCAGTATTTTGTGGAGGAAGCCATTTTGGTAGTTTTTGTTATATAAACTACAATTTGATCCCTCCAGGCTTCTAGTTGTAGTTCCGTGATACTCAATCTCAAAATGAATTTGCATTAAAGACATATACGGCAAAAGGTAACTTATTTATGTCCTTTTATTCTGAACAAGTGATTTTCCATAAATCATCTCAATAAGGTTTAGAAAAAACAGGTGTCAAGACAAAGATAATTATTGATTAAACGGCAGTTATTTGTAAATCAAAGTTTTGGCAGTGTTTGAGGGGTATATTAGTACCAACATCACTATCAGAGGAATGAACTAGAAGAAGTGTCGTATACACGAAATGTGGTGTTCTCCATAAGTTTTATCTACATTATGGTATATTCCAATAACTTTTATGCATTTTATAGGTTTTGATTTTTATTGTAAAAAAGGTCTTTTGTTTTTGAATATTTAATAACTTAACAAGCCACCACCTTCTTGGCTAGAAGATATTTATGCGCTGAGCCTAAGTGTGGATATTTTAAATATCCGATATTGAGCCATAGAATATTTAGGGATCAATTTCCGTTGTTGTTATAATTTCTGTACATTTATGGATGTTGGGAGATGCCCAAGCAAATACACAAGCTGCAAATATCAGAAAAACATGGACGAGTTCTATCTCTGCATATATGCTGTAAGGAGAATTGTGCCTCGATCATAGCACATCTCCCAAAGGTTAGTAATAGTATTTTCTTGCTTTTGGAAATACATCACCTTTGATGTATTTGAACGAATCAAGGAGCGCTTGTACCTGTTTTTCCCCTTTTAGTCCCTTAGATGATGGTTGATAAAACTGACACGGTTTATTTTGGACTTTGAGTCTGATGGACTCTATGTTCAAGACATATGCACAATATTGCATATTGAAAATGTTACTAATGGAAAAAATGTACCTGTAATGAATAGCTCTGTCCCACTACCTGAGCAGAGGGAGGGTAGCTGGTTCAGAGTAAGCATCAGTAATTGCCAAGGCTGAAATAGCTGCTAAAGACACTGCAGATAAAGCAGTAGCAGAGAGCAGCTCAGGTCTGTCCCCGGTGGTCGTGGCTGTCATGGCAGTCAGGGCAATGTGTGAAGTAAATGCAGAGTGTGAACTAGCTTCTGAAGAAATGCCAGCCCCAGCTGTAGAGCAGACTAGCTCAAGTACGCCCCTAGAGGTCGTGGTTAACAGTGCTAAGAGTATCACAGAGGATGTTTGTCCTGTGGTGAAGGACAATCTGGAGAAATGTGTTACCACTTCAGTCTTAGGTGGAGCTAATGTGGTTGCCTGTAGTAACAAGGTATCCTCTGCACCTCCTGTTGTACAAATTTATGAATATTAGTGTCCTGCAGCTATGTGTGAAGTGTCTGGTTTCCAGTTGGTAAATGTGTCTACCATTGACACCAGCACACTCTGTGTACATGATGGTAGCTTGCAAGTTGCAGGTGCGCCCCTAGTGGTAATGGTGCGCAACAGTACAAGTAGCACACGTAATGTGTATCCAGTGATTGGTAGCAACATGGAGTGTAGTGAGTGACCTGTCCAGATTGTCCCAGGTTATGGTTTTGGCCATAGACCATATGCCGTTTCTGCTTGCTGCCCAGTCTCGCACCCCCCACGGTCCAGCGGCCGGCGCAGCCCGTATGGAGTGTTCACGTAAGAGGGTTACAGTTCTCTCTTCCTCGTTACTACCGGAGCTTTTTCCAGGCAGATAGTGGTCGGAGATGGAAGCTCCATGCCGGGATATGGCTTCAAGTGGGGTCTCCTCTGATTCTGACTCTGAGCCAGACAGATGATGGAACGGCAGCGGTCCGAGCCCTTATCCGGACTATTGGGGTCAAATGTGAAAACTCCAGGCCTGGATACGGCATCTTCTGAAAACTCCCGTCTCTTGCTTTGGGCCAGACAGGGTTGATGGTATGGCAGCAGCGGTCCAAGCCCTTATCTGGGCTGTCAGAGACTCTCTTCTTGTTAAGTATGAGGATGTCTATGCCTCCCAGAAGGAGGTTTCCTTTAAATGCGGCAGGGTGCAGCATTTGGTGTTCCCTGCACACTGGGAGTTTGGGAGCTGGTTGCCAAGGAGTGGAAACATCCTGTCAGGTGTTTGTTTCCTTCCAGATGACTTAATGCTCTTTGTCCTTTTTCTAAAGGATTGGTGTCAGACTGGTCGGGGGTCCCGTCAGTGGACACCACAGTCACTTGGCTCACGTAGCCTACGGCCATCCCCGTCTCAGACGCGGCAGTTCTTGGTGACAGCACAGACAGGCATCTTCATGTTTTTTTTGTAAGTCCGCTTTTGAGGCAGCCGGGGCAGCCCTGCGACCTGCATTTGCTTTTTCGGTCAGCGAAGCCTGCATAGTCTGGTCAAAGCAGCTACAGAGAGGGCTGTCAGCTGGAGCTTCCACGGAGGAGTTGTGGAATCTCGCTTCCCAGCTTTCAGGGGCCTCGAAGTTCCAGTGAGGCTTCACTTGAGTCAGTCCATTTAGTGGCTAGCGCGTCAGCCACTGCAGTGGCCATTCGCCACTCCCTGTGGCTAGAATCTTGGCGGCGGATGCAGCCTGGGAGTTATTGGTTGCGCTTCCGTTTTCTGGCGGCAAGCTACTTTTGGGGAGCATGTCAACTAATTTATTTCAAAGGACTCAGGGGGTCAAAGCATTCTCCCCCCTCAGAGCCAGCTGGCGCGGCGTCATTCACTTAAAGAGCACGCCCAGTTTCAGACCTTTCGGAGCTTTTCTTACAGTGATGCCGCAGGGAAAATTCCCCGCTCCACGGGAGCCAAGTGCCCCTCAGCCAGACCAGTATCGTCCTGGTGGTCTCGCAGAATGCCCAGACGCCCTTCCCCCAAATCGCACTTTGTTTTGAGGGCTTGCCTCCACCCGAAAATCTTTCTCGGCAGGAGATCTGGCAGGTTCAGATCGATGACGGGTCGCCACTTCAGGATACAGGATTCACTTTGTTCAGTTCCACCAGCACGGTTTCAGCTTTCCTCGCTGCCTGCTTCTCCGGCTCGGGTGTCAGTTTTTTTTTTCTGGCAATCCGCACCCTTCTCCTTCAGGGAGTGATTATGCCAGTCTCCAGGTCCGAGCATTTTTCAGGGTTTTTATTCAAACTTTTCTTTTTTTGGTCCCCATGAAAGGCAGCTCAGTAGGGCCAATGTTGGTCCTCAAGGAGCTCAACCGGTATGTGCAAGGTCCCGGTTTCCACATGGAGTTGCTCCGGTCAGTGCTAGCCTCTCTGGTTCAAAGCGCATTTCTGTCTGGTATAGACATCAAGGACGCTTATTTGCATGTCCCTATTTCCCAGGCCCACCAGTGGTTCCTGAGTGTCGCAGTAGGCTCGCACTGTAGGTTCAGAGCTCTGCCATTCAGCCTCACGACTGCACCAGGTGGTCTTCACATAGGTTCTGGTGCCCCTAATGGCAATTCTTTGCATCAGGGGCGTGATTATTATTCCTTGTCTGGATGACCTTCTATTGAAGGCTCCATCTCGATGCGCCTGCCTGGGCAGCATCAGGATCGCCCTAAACACCGTAGGGCACTTCGGGTGGATAGTTAGTGTCGACAAGCTCTGCCTCATTCCATCGCAGAGGATGGAGTTTCTGGGCATGATTCTCGACGATCAGGTGTCCAGAGTGTTTCTTCCATCGGGGAAGATGAAGCGGTCACATTCAGACGTTTCTCTGCTTCTGATGCGCACCCAGTATACGCTTCGCACTTGCATGCGGGTTCTCAGCAGGTTGGAGGCTGCCTTCAATCCTGTCTTGGTGGGACGGGTCTCCAATGTCCCTGGGCACAGCTGTCCGCCTGCCA
This sequence comes from Phyllomedusa bahiana, assembly GCA_025379985.1. Classification (NCBI taxonomy): domain Eukaryota; kingdom Metazoa; phylum Chordata; class Amphibia; order Anura; family Hylidae; genus Phyllomedusa; species Phyllomedusa bahiana. Next base: position 23,681 of record JAODAL010000350.1, read on the forward strand.
CCCCAGGTTCAAGTCGGCCTGGTGTAACATCAGGGGAAGTTGTTTCTGTCCCCCCAATGGCTGATCTTTAGCACATATGCCAGCGCATCGGGGTGAGGCACCGTCTTCGCCTCCCGGACGACTCAAGGTCTCTGGTCCCTCAGGGAATCCAGTCGTCAGATCAATGTTCTGGAACTCCAAGCTATTTTCCTAGCGCTCTCGCATTGGATCCCCCTCATCCGGGGGCATCCAGTTCGGTTTCAGTCTGACAACACCACGGCAGTGGCGATCTGGATTTTCAGGGTGGCACCAGAGGCCGGGCAGCTTTTCGGGAAGCTGCAAGGATTCCTCGCTGGGCAGAGCGTCAGTACCGCAGGTCTTGGTAAGTGGGTCTCGTCGCCCTGTTGACGGACGCTCCTTGGCCTCCTCCTGTGCGCCCAGACCTTCCTTCGCAGGGTCCTCTGCTCCACTCCACTCCACGGTACCGCGGCTGCATTTTCATGGCGTGGCTGATACCACGATCTTATAATCTCGGGGTTTGTCGGTTCTGTTATCCGGACCATGATTCGAGCACGCAGGCCTCATAGTTTCATAGTTTGTAAGGCCGAAAAAAGACGAGACGTCCATCCAGTTCAGCCTGTTGTGCTTAGGTGTTGATACAGAAGAAGGCAAAAAACCCCAATGAGGTAGAAGCCAATTGTCCTCATTTTAGGGAAAAATTCCTTCCCGACTCCAATCTGGCAATCGGAAAAATCCCTGGATCAATGACCCCTCTCCAGAATCCTAGACACTATAAATTGTTATATTATTATGCTCCAGAAATGCATCCAAACCCTTTTTAAACTCTGTTAGTGAATTCACCATGACAATTTCCTCTGGGAGAGAGTTCCACAGTCTCACTGCTCTTACAGTAAAGAATCCCTTTCTATGTTTATGTAGAAACTTTCGTTCAAGATGTAGAGGATGCCCCCTTGTTCTAGATACTGCCCTGGGTATAAATAAATCTTGGGAGAGATCTCTATATTGACCTTTAATGTATTTAAACATATTTATTATGTCCCCCTGAAGCCGTCTTTTCTCTAAACTAAATAACCCCAATCTTGCTTATCTTTCTGGGTATTGTAGTCCACCCAGTCCTTTTATTATTTTTGTTCCTTACCCACTTGCACACATTTTCCCCCAGTCCAAGCATTCTCATTCTACTTAACAATCTTTTATGTGGCACAGTATCAAATGCTTTAGACAAATCTAGATATATGACATCCAGTGCCTCAACCCGTTCCAGTCTAGCACTGACTTCCTCATAGAAGCTGAAGAGATTAGTCTGACAGGACCGATCCTTCATAAACCCATGCTGAAACGGCGTTAAATCCCGGATCTATCACCGTGCCTGGAAGGCCTTTTCACCCGTTGGTATGCTCTACTCCAATGGTGCTGTCTGTTCTGCAGTCAGGCCTGGAGCTCAGGCTCAGCTTGCCATCCCCGAGAGGTCAGGCTTTCTGCTCTCTCGATTTTGTTTCAATGCAGGCTGGCCTCCCGCTCACTGTTTAAAACCTTTTTACAGGGGGTCGCGCATTTCATCCCCCAGTTCGTAGACTTATTGAACCCTGGGAATTTAATCTTGTTTGAAGGCCATGCAGTCCTCACCCTTTGGGCCACTACAGGAAGTTCCCCTATGTTTACTTGACACTAGGTGTCTGAACTGGCGGCTCTATCATGCAAGTCCCCGTTCTGGGGTCTGCATAAGGACAAAGTTGTTCTGTCTTGTTCCTTCATGTCTCCTTACGGTGGTTTCATCATTTCATATCAATGAGGACATAGTTCTGCCCTCTTTTTTCCCCTCGCCCTCTCATCCTCGATGGCGATTGTAACACTGGGTAGACATGGTCAGGGCCATTTGGATCTACCTCTCTGTTACGAATCCTTTAGGCGTGCCGAAGCCCTCTTTGTAATTTATGAGGGTCCGTGCAGGGGCCTGCCGGTCTCTGAGGCCACCGTTGCCAGCGGGATCCGGTCTGCAATTCCGGAAGTCTGTCTAGGGGGGGAACCCCGTCCGTTTTGGGACACTGCTCACTCCATACAAGCAGTTTGTGCCGCCTGGGCGCTTCGGTATCAAGCATCAGCTTTGCAGGCTTGCACAGCTGCCACCTGGGCTTCGGTCCGTACTTTTTCTAAGTACTACCAAAGTCATACCTTGGCCTCGGCTGCCGCAGGTACTTCAGGCAGCAGTGTACTGATGCTTGTCACTGCTGATGAAGTTTTTTAGTTGCCCACCCTCTGGGACTGCTCTTGGACATCCCAAGGTGCTGTGACCCCCAATGAAAATTGCATTTTTGTACTAACCGTAAAATCCTTTTCTCGTCCGATTCACCGGGTGACACAGGTCCCGCCCTCATTTTTTCTCCATGGAATTGGTGTTCTCTTTTGTTCCTCTCTCGGCCACGGCTTTTGTACCAACTGATCAGCCTGGAGTCAGCAGGAAGGATATAGGCCACCGGGGCGAATCCAACACGTTTGGTCCACCTAGTGTCCGCCTCCTAGGGCAAGGGTCTATACCCGAGGTGCTGTGTCCCCCAATGAATCGGAAGAGAAAAGGATTTTACGGTAAGTACAAATATCCAATATTTTGGAAGGCAGGGTGAAGAAAATATTGCAATCCTAGTATTTTTCTGTATATGGAGCTGATTAAGGGCTTGTTTGTTTGCGAGTTGACTTTTTAATGTTACAACCATGGGGGTCATAGGACACTTTGCTCGCTTTTTATCAAGGTTTTTGTGAGGTGATTTTAAAAAAATACTGCAAATCTGGTAGTGTTTTTTGTTTTCATTTTTAACAGCGCTCACCATGCAGTATACGTGATAGTTTTACTTTGTGTCTCGATACAATTACGGTGATTTATATATTTTTTTTATATTGAAGTGCTTTAAAAAAGGGGGTTTTACTGTGTAAAACAATATTTATATATCGCTATCTTCTGACACCTATAACTTTTTTTATTTTTTTGTATACAGAGCTGTGTAAGGGTTTTTTATATGATTGTTTGATTGCTTTTTATTCCATTTTATGTGCTGCGGGATGAATGTAAATCACAATTCTGTGACTGTTTTTTTCTACTGTGTTCACCATGCAGGTTAATTAATGTAACAAATTTAAAGGGTAGACCGTTATGCACGCAGTGATACCAAATATGCATACATTATTTTGGGGGGTGATTGGCATTTGCAAAGGGGAACAGGGCAGTAAATGTGTTTTTATTTTATTTTTTGTTTTACTTTTTTTTTTTTACTTTACTTTTGCACATTTTTTATTCACTTTTCCCCATAGGGTACTTGTATCCGTGATCTGAAGATCACTAATACAATGGAGGGCAGTACATAGCAGAAATGCTGTGTACTGGTCTCAATGGCAGCTGTCAATCACTATACCCGGCCATGCCCACAGAGTATAGTGACGTCATAGGCAGTCCAGGAGTCCAGGAGCCTATAAAAGGAGAGGCAGCAATCGCAATCGCGGCAGGCAAAGGGATAATCGTCCGTAACGCAGCATGGGGCCATGCTACAATCGTGTGGACACCACTTCAGAGCCCACATGATCTCCAAGTTGGACCTTTTTGTCCAGTTGCACAAAGTCACTTCCCGCTAGGACATACAGGTACGTCCTATGTCGGGAAGGAGATAATGCCCATGGTTTTAGTATGGGAAGGAAATAACAGCAATTGAATTACATATTATTCTGAAACTAAGCATTGTGCTATTATTGCTGCTATTATTTAAATAAACAACTGAAATGGACACGTGGATGTTAAAATTCCTGTTGATGGTCATATCCCTAAGTAAATGTAGCTGTTATTTGGAGCCAGAATTACTGCTGTGTACTGCTCTCCATGGCAACTGTCAATCACTATAGTGACATCATAGGCAGCCTGGGAGCGTTTGTACGGCTTCCAGGTTGCTAGGGCAGCCATCGGCAGCCACGATCACATTGCAGCAGTGCCGATGGAGGACAGAGCTCCTTCCATCTGTCTTTGCGTTAGCTGGCATGATGGTGATAGACTGCGGCGGCTAAGGGGTTAATTGCCCACAGGCCAGAGCTCATTTCTTCATGCAGCATAGGGCTAGCTGTAATATACAGAGCCCGCACGATGTCAAGGATGTACCTGTACATCCATTTGCGAGAAGTCAATTCCCGCTAGGGAGTACAGTTACCTTCAATGTCAAGAAGGCGTTAAAGTAGGGGAGTCAGTGCTATCAATAATTATGTATACTGTAAGGGTATGCTCACATGGCGTTATGCAAATATATGTGCGAGTCTAGTTCAACATGGTCCCTTCTTCTGGCACAAGAAGCCTGGCATATGTTGCAACTATAAAATAGTAAAAAGTAAAAAAGTACCAACACAATATAAAAGTATTATTTAAGCAGCTTTGGACATTAATGACTAAAAACAGGTATAACACAAATCACCTCTGTTAGAGTAGTGACAGACAATAAAAAAAAACAGTCAAAGCCAACTTTTGCTATTTAAGCAGAATATATCGTGCCACCTATAAATACAAGGACATTTATAGAAACTAAAAATAAGATTTTTATATGTATTGCATTTGATTTAAGCAGGGCTGTGGAGTTGATAAGCCAAAGCTCTGAATCCTCAATTTCCCTGACTCCAGCTCCTGACTACATCATACGTGGCGAATGTTTAAGCTTTTTTATCACCTTCTGTTACAATAATCAAGCTATTTAGGTAGAACATACACTGACTGACAAGCAAAATGGTAACAATATTTTGAACTTTTGACTTTCGGTCTCCATATCTTACCATCCACTAAAGCTTTCAACATGAGACTACCATCATTTTATAGACCATTATCTTAGTTATCTTATAGATAAATTTGACTTGCAATTATTTAGCATCTGCTTAGTTCTGCAGATTCTTGTCATGTAACTGCATTTTTACTGTTTTGCTCCTAAAAATCAAAATGTTAATTTTTATTATTTTGTTGGTATTTAGCAAATCCACTTTTGGCTTTTAACACTGCCTGAATGATTCTAGCCTCTGGATCAGTTTCAGCATGTGTTGACCAAAATCTGTTCCCAGGTCTCTTCTACACGTTCCCAATATTGGTGCATACTGGACTTGGGTACGAAAACAGCTTTTTCTTCAACTCTACCCACAAATGTTGTGGTGTGGGAACTGTGGAGGCCAATACAGCAACTCTACTTCTTTGTCATTGAACCATTCCTTCTCCAACCTTGACATATGATTTGGGTCTTTGTCCTGCTGGAACACTGTCGTCCTTTTCATACCCATAGTACTCAAGTATATGAAATAACTCCACTTGTAGGATACTCACACATAGCTAAACATTGAGATCAACATTGATCCTGATCAAGTATCCAACATCTATGGCTGGGAAACAATCCCATACTTTCAGGCTTCCTCCACTGAGCCCAGTCTACTGACTTTCATCTCATTGCTCCAAATCACTGTTTCCAATCTTCCATTTTTCATACTTTTTTGCAAACTCGAGCCAACGCTTCTTGTGACGAGATTGACGTCAAAGCTTCTTCATCTTTTTTCAAACCATCATTCCAGACCTGTGTAATGTGTGTTGCATTGTACTTGCATGGATGTCTGTGATCTCACTCTTACAAAACATACGAGCCCCGTCCACTGTCGTTTCTGTCATTTTAGAACTGATAGACCTTGTGATGAGCTAACTTTTTGACTCTATTTTGCCTGGACGTCCACCTCTTGGCGTTTGAATGGATGGATGGAATTCATTTCATATTCTTTCAGCTGTCATGGCCTCACATGATGCAGTTTGGCAATTTTCTTGGCTGAGAGACCGCTATTTATGAGCTGAATGATGCTGCTTTTCTTTTCTTGGGAAATCTTCTTCATGGCTGCTTGAATCAGTGGTCTTTTGCTTGGGAATCAGCCTAATAACACACTGAGCTATTAGGGAATGTGAGACCAGGTTGTAATTTGTAATATACAAGAAAAAAAAGTCCCACCACCAGGAACAAAACAGTAACAATGCCGTTACATGACAAGAATCTTCAGAACTAAGCATATGCTAAATAGTTGCAGGTCAAAATTTTGTATGAGATAGCCAAGAATGCCTATAAAATGATGGTAGTCTTACATTAAAAGCTGTAGTAGATGGTGACATAAGGAGTCTGAAAAAATTGTAAATATGCAAAATGCTGCAGTAAGTGGCAAAAAAACAGTCTTCAAAAAACGTCCCAAATAACATTTGTGGAGTCTATGAATAAGTTTTGTGAAATAGTATCGCCTCCATCAGATCCTCCTTCATAGATGACCTCAAATCTGATCTCATTATTTCCAGGGTAGAGGATGACCTTTCTACACTAACCTGGGTTGGTGGCAAAGCGGTGACCACATGGGCAACATCTATAACAATCTCATGATATAAAGGAATTGCCTTATGCACAGTCAGTTCTGATTAACGGCTGAACTATTCTACTTCTTTGAAAGGAAGTGAAAAATTTTGCTGAAATCTAGTCAATCTGTTTGCTATGGGAGCGGAATCCTTTCCCCTGTGGCAACGCTTTGCCATGTAATCAATTAAACTCCTTATCTGAAGAGGCTGAAGATCTGGTAGCAGTAGCAATGGCAAGACACAATTCCTCTTGCTCTTGGCACTGCATTGAACTAACTATTGTAATTTATTATATATTTTGGGAGTCAGTCCATTTTATAATGACCCAACTCCACCAAAATGGGCACCAACTCTGGATCCACAGCCCTGGTTTTAAGTACATATCTGATACAGGTAATATGTTCTAAATCTTGATATCCAGATTTTAACTTTTTTTCTTGGATGTGATGGGCAGGAAAATTACATTAATAAAAAAATATAGCAACGTATTCTATTCCTTAAGGGGTTGTGCACTTTGTTTTATCAATTGTTTAAATGAAAAGAAATCTTACAATTTTCTACTAAACATACCAAACATTCTGCTCTTTTAAGTCTTTTATACCAGTGCAGCAGACCTAGATCTAGAAATGTTTTGAAAAGGCTGCAATCCTGTCCATAGTAAGGACTCTATAGGCTGCCAAATATAACAAAAGCCATTGAAGATGCACTCCTCAGAGAAATAGATGAGGCAGCTAATCATAATGAAGTTGTTATTATAGGCGACTTCAACTACCCAGACATAAAATGGGAAACTGAAACCAGTAGCTCTCATAAATGAAAAAGGTTTTTGTCCATAGCTAAAGATAGTCACCTTTCCCAACTGGTGGAGGAGCCAACTAGAGGGAAGGCACTTCCGGACTTAATATTGGCTAACAGGCCTGACATAGTAACAAAGGTTCAGGTGGGGGCACCTAGGAAATAGTGTCCACAATATAACACATTTACACTTATTCTTCAGTAGAGTTTTTTTTTTTACTGTTGAAGAGCCACAAAAACATTGAGTTTCAGGAAGGCTAATATTAATCTGCTTAGAGAGGCCCTTAACCACATTGACTGGAACAAGGTCTTCAAAAACAACAGAACAATAAATAGGGGATTTTTAATAACATCTTAAGCACCCACTATGAGATACATAGCTTATGGAAATAAAATGATTAGAAACAGGAAAAAAAACAATGTGGCTCAACAAAGATTTCAAGTAGGCAATAAATAACGAAAAAGCTTTTATGCTGCCTAAGCAGGAGGGCAGTCAAGAGGCAGTAAAAAGCTATGAAGAAAAAATAAAATATGCAAAAGAATGATAAAGACAGCAAAGCTAGAGACAGAAAGGCATATTACCAAAGAGTAAAACTAACCTCAAAATATATAAATGTAAAGGGGTTTTCTCACTACGAACATTATATCTGTAACAATGTACCTAAATCATTTAGTATAGAAGCTATTCGTTCACCTGTGTGTGTCTAGAGCTTTTCAGCAGCCTGGGGTCGGACCACGCCCCCTTTGCTGTGATTGGCTGCCTGATATTTAGTTCAGCCCTGGTCATACCACACATGGAATATTGGGCGACATGTATTTATGGGGCCGCGCCAGTATTCTGGTTCCTTTCAGCCCAAAAACTGGTGTAGCCCTGTTCTCTCGATGTATGAGCAGGCACACTCAAAAATTTGGTGCATCATGAGGCGCCTGTGGCACTTTGTAGTGCGCCTGAGATGGAGGGACATCCTGGAGGCATGTCGCACCACAACCATATGATTCTATACAATTATGACTGTAGGATGGAAAAACTAGGAGCATTACTGCTGGAACAGGCAGACCAAGTTAAAAGTGGTTTGCCTGAGTTGTCATTTTGGAGCTAGAAAGTGCCAAATCTACAACAAGCAGTAGAACAGGTTCATAAATTCAAGTAACTCAAGTTTAGTTTCAACCCCCTCTGAGCAAAGGTCATGTTGTGCCACTTCGGTCTGAAAATGCATTACCATACTAGACACCATGGTAACCAAAGTTTTTAGCAGCTCAGGGGCTGTGCTTTTTGCAACCTCAGTTGCCAGTTGTTTATATTCCAAGTGTAATTCCTCTCTCCTTTCCTCCAGCTCTATCACGTGTCCTTGATTTTGTCGGTGAACTGGTTCTGTAAGAAACTGGTGAGGGGATAGATGATGGTAGAACTGACACTGATGCCAGCGTTTTGGCTTTGTTTTGAGATAATATATGTCAAGTTGATGATTTAATGGAAAACATTACAATCTGTTCTTTTATTACATCCTTAACAAGCTCACCAGATATTCTCCACACAGCTTTCCCTGGAACAGAAGCGCTTTTTACAGCAAGAAGGAAAGGCCTTCAGAAAGTCTTCGTCTGAAGGATACAGATACTGCGCAGATGCAAACCCTGAATCTGCCTAAGCAACAGCCAACTAGCCAATCATGTGATCCTTGACACATACCAAAGAAAGAGATATGAGGCTGTAACTTGCTGATAATAAAACAGATTTATGCACCAAACAGACCTGTGTGGTGTGCATTTCTTCAGCTCTCAGCTGAGAACAGCTTTTCAACCCAATTTGAACAGAGGCAACTAATTGAGTAGGAGTAGAACAAAAGAATTGTAAACCTGATATCCTCACCTGACATTTGGTGCCGAGACTCGTCAGACGACCCGAGGTGCGAGAGACCCTCTGCGGGGCAACGCCGCCCTGCTGGTTGTTGGCTTAAGTGCATGTGGTGACTGGGTAGCATTGTACTTTTTCTTTCTGTATTCTGTATGTGGGTAGACAGAACTGATGTGATAGGATTTAGATAGAGGGGGTTAGTCACTTGACATTAGTTAGGATAGTAAAGCATGTGTGGTGTGGCAGTCCTGTCCTGTCAGTCCTGTGTGGACCAGAATTCCTGTCAATAGACAGAAGCCTGTTGATAAACAGATGATAGCCTGTGTGGCAAGTCTGTGTGGACATGGACATTAGAGTTAGGGTTGCTGCGGACTAGCCTAAGCAAAACTTCAGTTCTGAACATAGGCAGATAACGGCTGCATTTTTCTAGTTGTAAATATTACATTGAGACTGGATTAGACATTACTTCCTCTTTTAGTCAGTGTATTTTTTACAGAACGCCGGCTTTTGACAGAACGTAAGGGAAAAGAAGCACCCAGTCTCAAGTGCGGTCGTGTGCTTATTTTTGAAAACAGCACGAAATAGGGAAACCAGTCACTCATGCAATAAGATAAGGGTCAGAACTACTGTAACGCGATTGACAGCTTAAGTACCATGTTTGGTTCTGAAGCCCGATTTGAAGGGTATGTTAGCCCAATTGAGTTAGTATCTAAGAGGGAAGGGAAAAAGAACGTCTCTGATGTGAAAAAAGTGATGAAACTATGTGATATGCATAAGGCAAGCAAATTGCAAGTTCACATGTGGGAGGAAGCGCTGAAAACTTGCAAAGGTATTTTACAGGATAATGGTTTATTCCTCGCTGCTCAGGCGTCGTATAGAACTGCTATTGCGATTGCAAAAGTGAATTACATTGAGATTGAATGCAAGGATAAGAAGGGAAGGATAACTGCATACATGCATTGTGTTATAAAACAGGCACCAATTGTGGTCAGCAGAACACCCTCAGTGCTGAAAAATGCATAAATTGTGGGAGGGGACGTCCAACCACAATCCCACCTTGTATTTCCCCTTCAGCTCCGATGCTAGAACCTCCCATCACTTCCAGTGATCATCTTGGTGTAGCTCTCACACCCTCTACATCCGGAAGTGCATCACCAAGCTCTGCCCTTTCCACTTCTGGTGGCCATCTTGGTACAGTTACTCCTAATGCTTCCCAACTTCCTGTTAGAGGCAGCCATATTGCTGCACCCATGTTCCCAGTTCTTCCTACTTCCGGTGGCCATATTGATACCCCCAACAGCGGCCATCTTGCTACACCAGATAACATTCCCTGCACTCAACCAGGTACTGCTGTTGTACCTACTAACACGCAACCATCGGGTGATAATGTCTTTGCTAGTACAACCACAGTCCCACATCCAGGCCTGCAGCCACTCTAAACTTTATTCACTGCCTCCGGGACCATCTATATACCCTCTTCCGCTGTAGCCCCTATCCTGACTTTGGGTGCTAGTGAGAGTGACAAGTTGTCAATAGCTGAGGCTGACCTGGACCCCCTTCTGAAACTCAAAATACAAGACCCCGATACTTCTCCTATTGATCTTGGTCCACATATTGTTACCCCAGGAGAGGAAACATTCCTTAGAACACTTGGAGATACTGTCCATGAGGCCAAGGGACGTACTGACTTACACCCGGACACTGTCGGGAGGTCCTATCATGAAACTCCACAACAACACTTCACCACTAGACGAACTGCTCGCCTCCCTAGGGTTGATTCTCTTACTCCAGAAAGAAAATCCAATACTCCTATTCTCATTACATCAATCTGGGACCTGAACACCACTCTTACCATAATTATCAGGGACATTGTATACCAGGATACCACGGGAATTGTCAATCCCGCTAATGGACATCTGCTGCTTAACGGAGGCATAGCTGCAGACATTTTGAGGGAAGGTGGGAAAGAGACACAGGAAGCTTGTGATGACCTTATTGAACGTTCCAGTGGTGCTTCCTGTGTCTGCAGTGGTTGTCACTACAGCTGGCAGACTAAACTGCGATTACATTATTCATGCTGTTGGACCCGTATACAATAACCTATGCGACGATAGCTGTGTCCACCTGCTAAAACAAACTGTACATAATGTGCTTGAAGTGGCTCAATTGAATAATTTCCAATCATTGTCGTTACCCCTCATCTCTTCTGACATTTTTGATTTCCCAGCTATGGCATGTATACGTACCATACTCACCACATTACTTGAAAACAAACCTATTCCACCAGTATGCGAGATACGGATTGTGGTACTAACAGAAGCCATGGCCAAATGCCTGAAGAATACTTGGCTCACCCTTATCTAATCCACACCTTCTCCCAAGGAAATCTCACCCATCCACAGGAACATATCCTCCAGGACCCTGCCGCTACCTCTGCCCACGTTAATACCACCACCACCACAACCACCTCCAGCGCCGGAACCAGATTCTTTCCTTGACCTACCGCCATTACCACCACTAGAATCTTTGTCTCTTCCTGTGCTACCTCCTTCTCAGACCACATCAGAGACTGCTCTGAAAACCAAGGATCAACCAATCTACGTGTCTTTTACACCATAACAAGTGATCAACCTACTAACCCAACTGCCAGACCCGGAGAAGAACCCTAAGGCATTTTACTGTGGCATGAGTCAAATACAAAAGACATATTCTGCCAATTGGAAAAACCTATACCATGTTGTCAGCATCAAGGCTGTTGATTCCTTTTGGCCCATCATCAAATCAGCCCTGCAAGAAGACAATGTTGAGGATATCCATGCTTACACATCTGGGGAAGAGTTCTGCTGTCATCTTCATTCCTGGGCCAAGGAACACTTGACTGAGTCCTTAGTCAATGTCTTTAATTTCACTCAAGGCAATACTGAAACTGTCGGCAGATTGTCGGCTTTATTCCAGGACCATGGATTTGACATGAACACTAAAGCTCACAAAATCCTCTTTGCCACCTAATTTATTAAAGGTCTCCTTAAACCCATTCAGGATTACTTTGAAACTATTCGACCAGAATATGTGGAGCTGCCCGGAAGTCAACTTCTCTCCATTGCTAAGGCTCAGAGTTCTTTGTTGGATGCTGAACGCTTGTTAGCTCAAGCTGATTAATCTCAACAATTGAAGAAGGTTTCTAAAGTGGCCCTACTTAAAGAGCTCCCAGAGGGCCCTACAACTCAACCTCATGAGACAATACTCTACAATCAACCAATACAAGCCTACCCAGGATATCAAGCTACAGGCTCCTATCGACCTAGCGGTTTGCGGAACTTCCATTGCACACCTCTTGGCGGACCAGGTCGATTTCAAAGAACTTGTTTTTACTGCAAATGATCCGGACATGTCATAAGGGACTGCCGCACTAAAGCTCGTGATGACTACAGGAACCTTGCTACAAACGGTCAGCCTATCCCTCAAGCCTACAATCAAATTGGAACTCAATATCAGGTTTATGAATCTCAACCATCAACATTCAACCAACAAACAAAACGTAGACCTCAGTCAAATAATAATAATTCTTTCACTGGACCTCAATTCACCGATCCTAATGATAATCAGTATCAACAGGCCTATCCATAGGACGCCTCTTCCTGGCCTCCCCCTCCACTTAAGGACACTTTCTACACTCGACCATAGGATTCAGGCAAGCCTGTGTCTACTGTTGTTGTTAATACTGCTGAAAATACCAGCATCACTCATTCTGGACCCGTGTTGACTGTCAATCTTCCAATTAACGGTCACCAACTTCCTTTCCTCTTAGACACAGGTGCAGCTAGATCTGTTCTGAGGACTTCTGATATTCCACCTGATGTCATCCTTTCTCCTGATTACATTTCATGCGTTGGAGTGGATGGACGACCAACACAGACTCGCTTGACCTACCCTGTACCAGTTGGACAACACGGACTCCTGTCCAGACTACTTGTCTCTCCTACTTGCCCAACTAATCTCCTTGGAGCCGACCTTCTACAGAAAATGAATGCTGCTATCAGATATGATTCTTCTGCAATGTATTTGGACTTTGACACTCCCATATCACATGAAGTAACCTGCGCTCTTCGAGCAGTTCCTGCCCTCCTCATGCTTTCTCAACATCAATTCCTCCCTCCTGAACTTTTAGGGTCTGAAGTATGGTCTAAAGGTCCTGATGATGTCGGCCTCCTTCCAGTTTCACCTGTACATGTCTTCTTGAAAGAAGGAGCTACCCTTCCTTGACTGCCTCAATATCCCTTAAAGCATGATCAAGAACAATCTTTGGAGTCACAGATCAAAGCCTTCTTGGATAATGGGGTTCTGATCCACTGCATTTCCCCTTCCAATACACCACTGTTCCCGGTTCGCAAGAAAGTAGCTCCAGGTGATCCTCCCAAATACCGTTTGGTTCAGGATTTAAGAGCAGTCAATGCCGTCACTGTTTTAGAGACCCCCGTGGTCCCCAACGCTCATGTTCTTCTTAGCAAAGTCCCTTCTTCAGCTGCCTGCTTGACAGTCTATGATCGCTACAATGCCTTCTTCAGTGTCCCACTGAGCAAAGACTGTCAATACCTTTTTGCCTTCACTTATCGCAGTACTCAGCTCAGGACGCCTTGGACCAGGACGCCTCCGAGGGCTCAGAACTCTCCCAACCAATTCACACAAGCCCTACAGGCCTGTCTCCAACCCTAGGTTTTGGGGCACTCTGAGGTCCAAATTCTGCAATATGTGGACGATATTCTCTTGTGTGCCGCTGATTTGCCAACTTGTCAATCAAGCTCTATGAGTCTTCTCCAACAATTGGCATCCATCAACTGCAAAGTTTCACAGTCCAAGCTCCAATGGTGTTTTGAGAAGGTTGTATTCCTCGGACATTGTATATCACAGTGACCAAACATCTTACTGATGATCCGCAAGAAAGCTGTGATGCGGGGGGCGTGGCCTAGCATGTAAGGGAGAAGACGTTCCGCGGGTGAGCTCCGTTAGGGCCGTATATTCAAAGACCAAATCCTGCCTCAAGATGAGCCCTAGGAGGGCAAGAAAAGCCCAGAAGGGTACAGTGGACCTACCGGCATCGGATGTGCCCATTAGTAACTATTTCGCTCCGCTCGCGGACCTCTCTTCAGCGCCAGCATCTGCAGCCCCCTCTCCAAGACGGATCCCCCTGCACACTCTGCTCACCCGACACAGAAGCGGAGCTTGAGAGCGCTGTCCCAGTCCCTCGCAGTCTGACAGTGGCAAGGGTGTGTGCCGACCTGCTCCCTCAGGACTCGCAGCTGCACTCCCGGCCTCAGAGACGACAGGAGCGGCGTACAGGAGCACATGATGAGGAAGGGACAGCCATTGCAGGTGACCACTCGCCGCCATTGCAGAGAGCCCTAGCCACACCTTGTGGTTCACCATCAGCACCACTGGCCCCTGAGGGGAGAAGGAGCTCACAACATATATTACCTCCTTCAGGGGAGATGTCTAAACCTTCAGGATGGGAGACAAGGAGAGTAGTTATGCCCTGCTGCCAGAAGGACATATTTATACAGCTTACAAGCCCGTGTGGGCATACAGCTGCAACAGAGGCTTCACTAGCACGCCAACCTCCCACTTTCTCTCTGCTCCACACAGCTCCTGGATCTGCCTCTTAGGATCCAGTTTCTGACCCATTTGAAGAGTTGTTCAATAAGGCCTGCATACAGGCCCCATCAGACATGAAGGCACTTTCTCCTGATAACTCACAAGAGGACTTTAGGGACTGTTCCCTCGGGGTTTGCAGAGTAGCACAGGATACCTGTGGTTGCCCCTAATACAAAGCAGCTCCAATATGGTTCCTCTGACTCTGCTGACCATACCCCTGAGAGCACAAAAGATCGAGCTCTACTAGTGCTCCAAGGTCACCCTGAATTACAGGTGCTTTCAACACTCTTGCCTACTAAAAGTGATATGTCGGCCCTAGCGCAAGACCTTAAAGGAGCCTGGCAACAAGATCTGCATATGGTTAAAACGGACATTTCGACTATCCAATCCAAAATCCACATTCTTGAAACGCTGCAAACTGTGGTACACCAATCCATTGCTGAACTACAAGCTGCAGTCAAAAGTCAACAGGCCCTTCAACAGAATCTTGTTGATCAATCTGACGATTTTGAAAATAGGAACCGCAGAAACAATGTGAGAATTAGAAGCATCCCTGAGACTGTTAAGACGCAGGACCTGGCTTGTCGCTTGTTAAACTCTTTAATAAGCTTTTGGATAGAGCAGTGGATACTCCCTTGGAAATTGATAGAGCACACAGGGCCCTGCGCCCCTTGAGTCAAGATTCTGAGAGACCGCGGGACGTAATCTGCCGCATACACTACTACGCGATTAAGGAGGAAATAATGAAAAAGGCAAGAAATACTGAGAATCTCACGCACGAGGGGGTGAAGATTTTTATATTTCCAGATTTATCAAGACGCACTCTGCGTCTACGAGCAGCTATAAAACCAATAACTTTCCTGTTGCAGGAAAAGCAAATACAATACAGATGGGGATATCCATTTGCGATTCATGTTCGAACAGAGGAGGGCACGGTCTCGTTCAAAACCTCGGCAGACCTTCAGGCTTTCCTAACTCCCTGAAGTTGCCTCCTATCGCCCTCCCCGACTGGGACTCAGCTTACTCTGCAACTCATGCTCTTCCATTTGCAGCTCGGTTTCCTGCTCAGATAAGGGAAGAGACTGTGCATCCACCTAAAGAACAGCGTCTATCTAGAAGCTAGAGAGTTGTCTCCAGACTGGAGAGAGTGGACGGTGCTTTTGTCTTATCCATGGACCTGGTGTGCTTGGACGTTGTGTTGGTCCCTTCTATTTTCCGGTGCACGCCCAACTAGCAGGATCTCCTTTCTGTCTTTTTTTTTGCTTGTCGAATAAGCTACTTGCCTCCTGTAGTTATGCATCTTCTATTACTCTTTGACGCAATCACACTCTTCAGTAATAATAATTGTTGTAGGCTCTGCGGTCATCCCCGCTTTGATACAGTGAGATCTTTTTTATTTTCCGTTGTGAAATAACCTGCTTCTTATCCCCCCATAGGTTTCTGCGTGGGCACCATGTGCTCGGATTTAGCAGTTGTCAATACTGCCAGTGTTAGTTTGCTTAGTTGGCCTAGGTTCTTGTTGTAAGTACTAGTTGGTTTGACAAGACGCAAGGACTGGTTATGACTTGGCTAGCATTCCCAGCTTTGACTCACATTTGCCACCATGACAAAGTTTCAAATTTCATCCCTTAATGTTAAGGGATTTAAAATCCCTGAGAGACGGTCCCAAATTTTATACCACATGCACAAACAAAGGACCCATATCCTGTGTCTGCAGGAAACACATATTATGTCAGGCCACCTCACGGCCTATCAGAATAAGTATTTTCCCTTATGGGGTCATAGCAGCAACCCATCTAATAAATCCAAGGGAGTTGCAATTTTCTTTCATAAAAATCTTCCGGTCCAGCTGTTAGATGTCAAAACGGATGCCAATGCGAGATTCGTATTTGCCAAATGTGATATCGGGGGTCTCCATTCACCATTGCGAATATTTATCCCCCGAACCAGGGACAACTCTCGTTCCTCTCTTCGGCCTTGGACGAGTTGAACACTTTTGCGGTGGGCAAGATCATCCTATGTGGTGACTTTAACATGGCATTGAATCCAAGCTTAGGTACATCTTCGGGTCACACTTTTAACAAATTGAATAAAATAAGAAAGTTACTGCACAATATGCAGCTTACTGACGTTTGGCGCCTAACTCACCCTGATACGCGGGACTATACCTTTTATTCCCACCCCCATCAGAGGTATAGTAGAATAGACTACATTTTCCTTCAACACATTTTACTTCCCGATGTCATAAAGTCTTCCATAGGCAACATTTTGCTTTCTGATCACGCTCCAATTCACTGTGAGATTGAAGTACAGAGGGCTGGGCCCAAGAAATTCAATTGGCGTCTTAATGAATCACTTCTCAACGACTCGGCCTCTCTATCTGACCTGACCCAAATGATAGAACATTTTTTAGATGTTCATCAATCGGATCCCACTGTGCCTCAATTAAAATGGGAATCTTTGAAGTGTGTTGTTCAGGGAATCCTAATTAAACACGGAGCTACAATGAAGAGAGAGGCGGCTGTTAAACTTTCCTCCTTACTATCAAGATTAGCAATTCTTGAATCTTCGCATAAATCTACTCTGTCCCAAAGTGATTACCGTGAACTATTGTCCACTAAACATGAGGTCCTTCAATTGTTGGAGAAAAAGGCCACTAGATTTAAACAGCTCTGCGCGGGGTCTTTTTATATGTGGAGTGACAGACCGAGCAGAATGCTGGCCAGGGCGTTGAGAGACAAAAGAGCTTCCCTTTATATTTCGGCGATCAGGAATAAACAGGGTAAAAATGTACATCTCACCCCAGAGATACTGGATAATTTTCATGCCTATTACCGAGATTTATATAACTTGCCCTCTCCTGGCTCTGCTCCTTCTGTTACTAATGTTGGGGATGGTCTGGATGGCTTTATGAACACCAACCCCCTACCTTTAACTTGACTCGGACAGGCTTCACATGCTTGACATTCCCTTTACTTGTGAAGAACTGTCGCAAGTTATCTCTGCCCTACCTGCAGGGAAGAGTCCTGGTCCGGATGGCTTCACAGCCAAGTTTTATAAAGTGCTTAGGGAGAAACTGTCTGATCCCATGTTAGCCTCCTTCAATACTGTTTCTGTTGCCCAACCGTTCCCCACCTCTTTTTTGGAGTCCCACATTACATTGATCCCTAAACCTGGAAAGGACCCACTCCTGTGTTCTAATTATAGACCCATCTCATTATTGAATGTAGATACTAAAATATACTCGAAGCTAATCGCTACCCAGCTTAATACCATTCTGCCGGACTTAGTACACTTTGACCAGGTGGGTTTTGTCCTGGGCAGAGAAGCAAGGGATAATACCCTAAAAACCTTTGCTCTCATCCATCATGCACGGAAAGCCCAAATCCCCACTATGCTATTGTTTCTGGATGAAGAGAAAGCATTTGATAGGGTAGATTGGACTTTTTTGAGATCTGCCGTGTCAAATGTGGGAATTGGCACAGTTATGCTCCAAAAAATCTTTGCTTTATACCAGTGCCCAACAGCTCAAATTAGAGTTAATGGAGACTTGTCTAGAACCTTCCATAGTTGTAATGGAACACGTCTAGGTTGCCCGCTCTCTCCCCTCCTTTACGTAATTGCCATGTAATATCTGCTACAATCCATCAGGGAGACAAGAGAGCTCAAGGGTATATCAGTCAAAAAAGAGCATCATAAATGTGCTGCATTCGCGGATGATCTTCTGTTATATATCACACAACCCGAGACCTCCCTGCCCGCCCTGATTGATCTTCTAAATAAATTTAGTTCCCTTAGTAACTTTAAGGTTAATTACGACAAAAGTGTAGCCTTGAATGTTACCTTAGACTTACAAACAGTTGACACTTTAAAAGAGATGTTTCCCTTTAAGTGGGCGAAGGATTCCTTTTCCTACCTAGGTATTCAGATACCTGCGAACCACCACCAAGTATTTGACCTGAATTTCACAACTTTGCAAAATATTGTCAAATTGGACCTGGCAAAGTGGGGCAAGAGAGACTTCTCATGGATAGGGCGGATTAATACTCTTAAAATGAATATACTTCCCCGATTTTTGTATTTATTCCAAACAATCTCTTTTAAACTACCTAATTCCTTTTTTCAAGAAATAAATAAATGCTTAAGAAAAATTATATGGTCTAAATAAGAAGCCAAGATTAGCTAGAGACATCCTATGTAGAAGAAAGGAGAGGGGTGGTCTCGCTCTTCCTGATTTGAAATCTTACTATGTGGCTGCCAATGCAGTGAGAGTCATAGACTGGTTTCAGAAAACAAACCTGAAACGTTGGATCCAAATTGAAGAACAGTTGTGTGGTCGGCCTCTTTCGTCAATGCCTTGGCTACTGCTCTTCCTGAAGGGCTTTAAAATAGCTCAGCTTCCTCTAGTTTCTCAGATAACAACATCAGTCTTTAGTTTGTATGGTCGCCAGTATAATTTCTACACCCCAGGAGCCCCGCTTGTCTCACTCAGAAGTAATCCAGAGATTCCTATTTCTGCACGTGGTTTGCTATACAGGGACGAGGGTACACAACAGCCCCACCTCATAGGAGACTGTATTGCTCATTCTACTTTCAAAACTTACGAAGATGTTGTTCCCCCTGAACACCGTTCTCCAAATGTATGGCTGCAATATTTACAACTTAGGCATTATTTTACCACTAATAAAGATAAACTCAACCTTATTAGAGAACCTACCAGTTTTGAATGGATCTGTATACAGAAAACACACCCTAAACATCTCTATTTCTATACTGTATAACATGCTGATAGAAACCCTTGCCGTGGAACGCCCTTCCTTTCAGGATGGTTAGGAACAGGAACTAAGTTGTGCTTTCTCGGAAGAGGACTGGACCAAGGCTTTTATTTTAGCAAATAAGGCCTCGATTTCCTGTAGAATACAGGAACTAAATTACAAAGTCCTTTCTAGATGGTACAGAGTTCCGAAATTACTACAGATCATCTATCCCAGTGTCCCTTCTAATTGTTGGAGATGTGAAAAAGTACTAGGTACTATGACACACATTTGGTGGGAATGTGAGGTACTCCAGCCTTTTTGGAGGAAAGTGGTGGAGGTGGTTCAGGTGATCACTGGTGTATTACACCAAAACACTCCTAGAGTCCTCCTTCTTCTAATGCTACCTTTGAGCACTCATGCTTTAAAAGGGAGCTTGATAATCTTCTTGTTGTGGGCTGCTAAAGTGCTAATTCCTAGAAAGTGGAGATCAAGTCAAGTCCCTACTGTATCTGAGTGGTTTAAGGAGGTCTTTCGCTTGCAGCGCATGAAGGAAATAAGAGCGGATTCTAATCAGTCACTGGACAAATTTAATAGGGTCTGGTGGGATTGGATGACTTTTACTACCTCTCCTGCCTTTAAAATGATGAAGTGTGAGTGGGCTAGGCGGTTCTCTGTCATGGTCCACTTCTAATTTAGATGATGAACTGCTCTCTCTAGGTTCAATTGTATTCTTGTATCATTGTGGGTCTTGCAGTGCTTTGCCGTCTCGTCCAAAAGGTTTAAAGTTTTGTTCTAGTTTTTATTGTTATGATACCCTTATTCTATAAGCAACAGTCGAGTAATGCTGATAGTTACAGTGATTTTCCTTTATGCTTCTCAGCCGGTTACGATAATACTATTTAAGCACTGTTAGAAGTGGATTACAAACTTATCTCTCACGGATTGCTTCTACTGATCTTATTTATATTATATAATGTATATCTGCTTATTTGTACTTGCTACTTTTTGAATACTTTAAATGTTGGTATTACGTTGACACTGTTGTACCTTAAATTTGTTACTTTAATAAAGCTTCTTTGAGAAAAAAAAAAAAAAGCTGTGATGCTCATTTCTTCACCAACCGATCTAAAACAACTTCAATGATTTCTAGGTCTCATCACTTACTGTCGGCAATGGATACCCAATGCTTCCGGTCTTATGCAACCTTTATATGCCTCTTTCCTGGAAATTTCTTCCACCCATAGACTCTCACCTGAGGTTCAAGACTGTTTTCAAATCCTAAAACAACTTATCCTACAAGCTCCTGCTCTGGGAATCCCGGGCTACTCACAACCGTTCAACCTCTTCCTTTCTGAACATCATGGCCACGCTTCTGGAGTTTTGGCCCAGAAACATGGAGAACGTATGAGACCTCTTGGATACTACTCTTGCAAGATATAACCTGTTGCACAGACTGCCCCTACTTGCCTAAGAGCTGTTTTTGCTGCACAAGTCCTTCTTGAAAAGACCTAAGACATCCTTTTGGGCCATCCAGTCACTTTTTTGGCTCCTCATGATCTTCAAGGGATCCTAAAACAGTGTAAGCAACCTCATCTCACTAAACAGCGCTATCTCCGTCTACAATGCGCATTAATAATGCCTGAGAATGTCACCTTGAAGAGATGTACTACTCTCAACCCAGCCACTCTGCTTCCTCTCTCAAGGGGGGAAGATGAAGATCAGACTGCCACAGATGACACTCTTCCTGACTGCTTTGAACAAATGGAGGCTGAAACCTTCCACCTTCCTACTGTCTCTGCATCCAAGCTGGAGACCCCAGATTATGACTTCTTCACAGATGGATCCAGATATGCAGATGATCAAGGACGATTCCATACAGGATTTGCTGTGGTTACCTTGCAAAAAACCGTGAAGGCTGCATCTTTACCTTCGAGAATGTCAGCCCAAGAAGCTGAGCTCTGGGCTGTACCAGAAGCTTGTAAGCTCGCCGAAGGGAAGACCATGAACATATATATCAACTCAGCCTACATGTACAGAGTAGCCCATGACTTTGGCCTGAAGTGGGCCAAGCGAGGTTTCCAGGCAGCTAGTGGAACGCCCATCAAGAATCAAGAAGCTGTTCAGACTTTGATGCATACTCTCCAATTGCCGGCTCAAGTGGCTGTTTTGAAGATTAAAGCTCATGGAAAAATGATAGACAGAAGAAGCAAAAGGCAACTACAGGGCAGACCTGGTTGCAAAGGCCAAAGCCCTCCTCTTAAAGATTTGAGAGGAAGAAGGAGTGGCTGTATATGTACTGACGAGAGCAGAGAAAAAGAAACAAGAGGAAGGAAAGAAGAAAGAAGAAGAAGAAGGGAAGAACCAAGGACAAGATGTACTGAATCCAGGTGTTAACCTGTTGAGACAATTTCAAACTCAAATAACCCAAAAGGAAAAGGAGAGCTGGGAGGAATTGGGAGCAGAGATACACCAAGATGGATTCTGGAGGAAAGACAATAAACTTTGTTTACCAAGGGCATTATATCCAGCTATAGTACAATGGGCTCATGGTACTATCCAGAGAGGAACGAACCAGATGATTTCTTCAATCAACAAGATCTACATAGCACCCTGAATCTCCATCACAGTAAGTAACTATGCTAGAAGTTATGAAATATTAAATACTTGTAACCCGGGAGGGCTGATGCCAACACCAAAGAAGCATTTGGCTAAACCGCTGTACCCTTTCCAAAGGATCCAGATTGACCACATTGAATTACCCAAGAGTGGAAAGTACAAGTATGTTCTAGTGGTGGTGGATATGTTATCAGGGTGGCCTGAAGCCTACCCAGTCACCAACATGACTGCCAGAACCACCGTGAAGAAACTGTTGACTGAATTGGTATGCAGATGTGGGATCTCTGAGGTTATTGAATCTGACCAAAGACCTGCCTTCACTGCAAAAGTAAACAGAGACATTTGGAAGCCAGAAGCTGCTGCCTCGGTTTGCACACCCCATACCATCCTCAGAGTTTGGGGAAAGTGGAAAGAATGAATGCCACTCTGAAGAACAAAATTCTGAAAGCTAGCAAGGAAACATCTCTTCCCTGGCCTGAGATCCTACCCATTGCACTTTACTCTTTTAGGAACACCCCTAAACAGCCCACTGGTCTCACTCCTTATGAGATACTATTCTCAGGTCTGCCCAGATTGGGCAGGTTCCATGCACAGCAGTTGAGTACAGGGAATGAGAGCCTTGTAAAGTATGTTTAAAGTCTGTGTAATGAATTGAAACTAACCCATGCCACAGTGTTTTCCTCAATTCCAGATCCAGACTCTGATCAAATCACCCATGAGCTACAACCTGGTGACTTCGTGTGGGTAAAAAATAACACGTCAGATTCTCTGGAGCCCAGATTTGAAGGACCATACCAATTTATCCTGGTGTCCCCAACCTCAGTGAAACTTGAATGAACACCCACATTGCAAGAAAGTGACTGCAGCCAACACATCATCATGAAACACTCCTTTATCCTTTTTGACATCTGTATTATTTGGGTGTGTGTGGGGGCACAGGAGGTAGCAATCACCCAAGAGAAAGGGGTGACCACCTTTTGGTATAATTCCTCCAGTACTCAGGTTGCAACCTTTAAATTTGAGTTTTGTGATGTGGCACAATGTGGACCACAAACCGATGATAGCCCATGTGGACTGATTTGCAGTACACATGTATCTACCGACTACATGTGCCAAGTGGGGACACAATACATATGTGTGACTAATAACTATTGGGGTTCTAAGTGTGATTCCTGGGGGGGCAGAGACGATTGGGGATATAGACCTGAAACTGCACTGAAAAGGAAAGACAAAAATGTTAGAGATTTACTTGCTAGAATGATTTTGTTCAAACCACCCTGGGTTGATGGTAAGGGAACCCAATTGGTTTTAACTATAGACAATCCTAGTCCAAAAGATGCAGGGGTTTATGTCCTGGGCACTTATGGTGGAGGTGGAAGTTACCTCACTCAATTTAAAATTAATGACATGGTAGACTCCCCAGTATGGAAGAAACAAAAGGACCAGATCAGTAAAATTATGAAAGTTCATGCACAGAAGTATAAAGAAATGATAGGTATTTCAAATCCCACACTAGAGGACATTTATGCGATAGAAACTAGATATAATGATATAAATCTTTGGCTGAAATGGATGAAGTATTCTGTTGCCCAACACAATAAGTCTAATTGCTATGTATGTTTTAGTGCCCGGCCACATCTTGGATCATTCCCTTTACACAGATCCAGCCTTCGAACATGCTTCCTCAGTTTGTTTACCAATAAGTCAACTTCTGACTCTACCTGTGAGATGTGGAAGGTAAAGTACCCCTTGATAACGCAAAAACCTATGCCAAGCTCGGGGATCACTATATATCCTGGAAATCACACCTGTTTTTCTAGTTAAGTAGTTGGTAGAAACTTAGGTAAATTCAAGCCGGGATACTGTGGTACCTATAGTGATGCTCCCAAAGAACAACTTATGAATCAGGTACAAGCTATAGCTGACGTCTTTTGGATCAGTGGTGATATGAAAATCAGATCTAGGCTTAAAGGAAACTGGTCAGGGGAATGTGCCCTAGCAAAGGCTATAATGCCCTTACACATATTGCCACTGGAAGAAGCAGAAAGGGAGATCGCCTCACCCCACAACAGATACAAGAGATCCAGTGGCCCACAACCCAAAGGCAGTTTTGATCCACCTGTATATTTGGATGCAATAGGACAACCACGAGGAGTGCCTGATGAATTTAAAGCTAGGGATCAGGTAATGGCAGGATTTGAGTCACTTATACCCCAAATAGCAATCAACAAAAATGTGGAGTGGATAAACTATATCTATTATAACCAACAGATGTTCATTAATCACTCGAGATGCCCTACAAGGTATAGCTGAACAGTTAGGGCCCACCTCGATCATGGCTTTCCAAAATAGAATGGCTCTGGACATGGTCTTAGCAGAGAAAGGAGGAGTTTACAGGATGATCAACGACATGTGTTGTACTTATATCCCTAACAATACAGGACCAAATGGGAAGGTGACCTTAGCCATTAAAAGGTTGGATGATCTTTCTCAGGAGATGAAAAGGAACACGGGGATTAAGGATCCATGGGATCAGTATTTTTCCTTGATGAGTGGATGGCAGAAGTGGTTAGCCCAAACAGGAATGGTATTGGGAGTAGTGTTGTTAATCCTGATAATAGTAGTGGTGTGTATCATCCCTTGTATCAGGAAACTGTTGTCTAAAGGGATAGATCAGGCAGTACCGGTTCTTGTTTATCTGGAGGAGGAAGGTTTCTCCTGCATAGAAGAGGATTTCATGACCAGTGCGCCCCCAATGAGAACAATCGTTCACACGACGGGCTATGAATAAGCCAACAGACCATAAAGGCACCCAGTAGGGGGGATTGTGAGAGTGAGGTGTGAGGTTTCTTCAGGGGTGACCATTCTTAGTTTTCCAGACCCTAGAACCTCTTTCAGGTCTTATCCCTCCTATCTCATGACAGGTCTTCGTGTTTAGAGAGTCAGCAGCTGTCGGGGTTGAGAATAGCTCAAGAACAGCCGACCAGCACCCTCAGGTAGGGACTAAATTAGTTAGCTTACAAGTTGTAGGGCCAGTCACCCCTCTCCCCATCTAGAGTCCAGGAACAGTCCGGATCGAAACTGAGAGGGGATTTGTTAGGAACAGATTCTAATGTTTTAGGAGGGGACTGTTAAGTTAATGATTTAATGGAAAACATTATAATCTGTTCTTTTATTACATCCTTAACAAGCCCCCGATATTTTCCAACAGTTTTCCCCGGGAACAAAAGGCTTTTCCAGCAAAAGGGGAAAGGCCAAAAAAATTCTTCCTGAAGGTACAGATACTGTCAAATGCAAGCCCCGAATTCCTAAAAAACAGCCAATAGCAATCTTTTGATCCTTGCCCACAAAACCCAAAGAAAGAGATTGAGGGGTAACTTGGGAAAACAGTTTTTACATCAAAACAGACCTTTTGGGGTGGCATTTCTTAAGTCTTAGCTGGAAAACAGCTTTTTAACCCCAATTTGAAACAGAGGCAAAAATTGAGAGGAGTGGAACAAAAGATAATTCGCACCAAAATATCCTCACCTGCATAATGTATATGTACAACTAAATCGTTCAGCGCCATCTTGGGGACCGGGTCATTAGTTTCAGGATCACCGCTTTTGGTAAGCGGGGGAGGGCACCCCCAACATCACTTGGACCACAGGTTTCTCTTCCAGGCTCCCCCCCTTTACTTGTCCAGCGGGTTTAGGCCAACAGCATAAAACAAACCCAGTACCAAAAAAAAAAGTACAAAAAAACCCCGGGCCCGTCTGGCCATAACTAAACTAAACAGTTACCCCCTCAACCCGGGGTCTGTGCCTACTGCACACCCCTTCAAAAAAAAAAAAACAGAGTCTCACCGACTCTCCTAGTTCAGGTTCTCTCAACCCCTTTGGGGGCAAGAGCCCTTCTCCTTTGGCTTTTTGCACTCCACTCAAATAGCAGACCACACCCCTGTTTACGGGAGGAAAGGTTTTTAAATTAGCCGGGTAAACCCCCGGACCGGGAGCTGGGAATAGCAACCCCCAAACCCCCAACGCAGCTGTTACGGAAAGCCAACCCCCCATAATGGCTGGGCACAGCCTATTTTTACGCAAAAAAAGGGGGTCGCAAACCTAGTTTTGCTGAAGACAAAAATTTGGCTTCCCCCATGAGAAGGGGCCCTGGTTGGCACGTTTTCCTGCGAGTCACTTTGTGACAGTACTATGCGACCACCCAAGGTCGGTCTGCCACAATATATATTTACAGGCATTTTTATTAAAAACCTACCCTTTAAGAGTCAGCATTATAAAAAATAAATCCACAAAGTGAAAAAGTTGCTAGAATAATGAGAATAAGGGTGTTTACAAAGGTATGTTTACAGGGCATGTAATTGCGCTGCAATGTGCCTGAAGTATGCCCCGAAATTTGGGAAAAATTCATAGCGCCATTAGTTCTAAAATTTTAACCGGGTGTTTCCCCCTGATGTACTGTGTGCCCAAAAAAAGAAGTGACATGTCACTTCTTTCGGGCGTGTACGCACCAGGAAAGACAAAAGGAATGGGAGCCTGGGCCATAGCGCTGTTGAAAGTATGCACTGGATAGCACATAATTTCAGAAGCAGGCATATTGAAGTGCACACAGGTACATATGCTGTATGAACATACCCTAATAATCATTCCACCATTATGCCTTTCAGTTACCCCATATATGTCATGTGACCCTATTACTAGCTGAATTTTAGGAGGTTACTTGACTGACGCCATGTTTATTCAATACAGTTATTCCAAGAGAGCCATTACTATGGACAGGAATGTGGCCTGTACCTTTTTTATTTCTAGAAAAGACCTACTGCACTGGTATAAAAGAGGTACAGGAGCAGAATTTTTAATACACATATGTTAGAAAATTGTATGATTTCCTATTATATACATAATATATAAAAACAATATAAAGTGCACAACCCTTTTTGAATTTTTTTATTTAGGTTTTTGAGGCAAATACACACTTTTCCTCAATGATATACAATTTTTCGGGCCCATGACCTTTGAAATGCACGTGTTTTCATATGGTATGTATTTCATGCAGCTGAATAAGAAAATATAGCATGCAAAAAAATACTTACATAGTCAAATTTTTCAGCATTACTTGCTCCTTGCTGCATAAAAAAAAAAGTTAATATATTTAACAGAAAATATATTATTTTTCAATAAGCAGTACCTAATTGTAATCTTGTTGTATACTAGCTATGAAATAAAAGTACAATCCACCCTTATAAAAGAAACCTTTGACTAGTTGCTAGAGGTAAAGCAAGATCCCTGAATGATAACAAGGATATCAGCATTTAGGAAATGGATTCTCTTACAAAATAATGCTTTTTTCACATGCATTTTATTGTATGATAACTGATTAAACATTTCCATAAAAACATTTACTAGAAAGCTAGTTTGCTAAAATTTACATTACTGGATATAAAAGAAAAGTAGCATTTAAACATTGCACATAATAAGATTCCGTGTATCTCCTACCCCATTATTATTCCAGGAACATTAGAGCCCTCTTTGAATGCTGTAGCAAGAAAACTTTGGGGCTTTTGATGGGCGTATTAACAGATTTTTCATATTTGATTTATTTTTTTTTTTTTTTTTAAATCCCTATGAGTTCCCATGTTTGGCAATGCTGTCCGTGACAAACCTGTAAATGTTGCCCCTTGACAACAGTTCGAGCTTCCAACTCCCGGAAAGGATGTGTGCACACTGCCATTTAGAAGCCCGGCCTGGATCAAATGAGCAAGTGGGACACGGATCCATTGGCAACTTGGAAGGGGCCCGGCTGCCCACAGAGCAATCCTCTCAGGTGTAATGGGGGAGGGGGTAGCAGGAAGTGCGGGAAACATGAGGCCAGCTGAGTTAAGTTAGAAAAAGGGTAAGGGAAGAGGTTAGGGGGCCCTTTCCTGAACTGAAACCCCAACAAATTTTCCAAGATTGGGGGTGAGGGGATGTCGGTCGAAATAGCTTTTGCTGCAGCAAGACACCCCCCGCGCTCCAGTAAGTTTGGGGAATGGGTCCCGGGCAGACAAAAAAGGTGCTAGTATTTGGGGACTGCTTTAAAGGGGCACGGGACAGGCAATCTCCCGCAAAGCCCGGGGACGTCAAACAGTATTTTGTTTACCTGGGGTGGGGTTCAACATTTTCGCGGATGGGGTGACAGTTGGGGTGGGGGGGGTGAAAATCCAGTGTCATGGTCCACTTTGGACCAATGAAAAAGTTAGAGGTGGGTGGAGGGGTCCTTTAAAAAAATATTTCGGGTTTGGGCAAAAAGCTCAAGAAAAGGGCCCCCCAAAGGGGAATATTTTAAGAAATATTTCCTGTTCCACGGGCCCACCAAGAGGAGGGGGATTAGAGGGGTGAATAAGGGGCTAAAAAAACTGGGTAGGGAAAGAGGGATTTGGGTTTTTGGAGAACTGGCTACTTCTGTAGGGGCAAAGACTCATGCTGGGATGGGCTGCACCTAAATGGGGGGGGGTGCAACTGATTGGGGACAAAATGGTCAGGAAGGGGGAGGGAAAATTTTTAAAATAGGGACCGGGGGCGGGGCAAAATCAATATAGCGTGAAGTATGAAAAAGAGGTGGGAATTAGTAATAAATCAGTGGGTTGGGGTGGGGGAGGGGGGGTGCTAGTTAAAAAGAAAAGGGAGAAAGGAATAAAAAAAAAATAGAAAATCTCTAAATTGAATTTTTAACCAAAGCCCGGATCTGAGACATGGTGACAGGTACGACTGGGGGGTTAATTGCAGGGTTTCGCTTTTTAAAAGTGCCATAAACACCGGAAGGGGGAGGTTTTGTCCCCATTAAAACCTGTTGAAACCCCCAAAAGCAGGAAAATTTTAAACCTAGGTACAGGGAAAAGAACAGGGGAATCTTTTTTTGGGGAAATATACATGGGGGTAGTAAAAAGAATATAATTTAAAAAAAAGGGGTCTGCTTTAAAACCCCCAAATAAACAGAACCCTAGAAATAAGCTCCTCAGGCAAAAAGATGAGGGACTAACGAATGAGATTGTTTTTTGGGGGGCTTTAACTACCAGAAAAATTGGGAATCTGAAAAAATGTAGCCTCACAAAGGGAACAGGTTTTTGTCTATAACTAAAAATAATTACCTTTCCCCAAAGGGGCAGGGAAACCGACTAGAGGAAAAGGGCCCCTTTGACTTATATTGACTAATAGACCCCGAAGAGAACAAAGATTCAGGTTGAGGGTGACCTAGGGAATTGGCCTAATATAATAAACTTCCAATTTTCCCTTCAATAAGGGGCCCTTTTTCATGGAGCCAAAAAAACTGAATTTGAGGAAGGTTTAATTTTTTCCCCGCTTAGAGAGGGACAAACGTATTACTGGCAAGGTGTTTTAAAAAAACAGAACAAAAAAAAAAATGGGATCTTTTAAAAAAAACTTAGGCGCCCACGGGGAAGGGACTACCATATGGTAAAAAATAATTAGAAACAGGAAAACCAATGTGGATCAACAGAGAGTAAAGGGGCAAAAAAAAACAAAAAGAAAGCATTTCAGCTATTAAAAGGGGGGAGTGGAGAGGCGCTAAAAACTAAAGGGAAGAAAAAAAAAGTGTGAAAATAATGATAAAGGAGCAAAGCTGGAGACGGGGGAAAAAATTAATTGCCATAAAAGTTTTAAAAAACCCCCAAAAAAATTTTTTAACTTATAAATAGTAAAAATTTAAAAAAGAAAAATGTTGGCCCTTTAAAAGTCTGAGGGGGAAATAAGAGGGGGATAAAAAAAGCAACCTATTAAAACCCCTTTTTTTCCCCCTGTTTTACCGAAGAGGGTGCCCTTCCCGTTTATGAGCAAAGGGAGGGGGTAAATTCCAACCAATGTTTTTTGTCAACCCCGGAAGGGGTGAATCGCCTTAGGAAGATTAAAAAAGACAAATCCCCCGGCCCCTTTTCCATATTCACCCACGTGTCCCAAGGGTTAAGTTTTTGTAATAGGCCCCTATTTTTAAAA
The DNA here is from genome assembly GCA_025379985.1 of Phyllomedusa bahiana. Classification (NCBI taxonomy): domain Eukaryota; kingdom Metazoa; phylum Chordata; class Amphibia; order Anura; family Hylidae; genus Phyllomedusa; species Phyllomedusa bahiana. The sequence continues at coordinate 53,717 of JAODAL010000350.1, forward strand.
TTTTATGGGCTGCTAAAAAACGGGGGATGTCCCAAAGGGTTGGCGCGCAAATTTTGGGGCCCAAAAATTTTTAAAAAAAGGGGGCAAAAAATGATCCTAAAACTATAGGCCTTTAAACTTAACCCTGTTTGGATAAAATGTTTTAAGGGTTTTTTTAAGAGATGCTTCCGGAGTACTACTTAAAAAAAATTTTTATAAGCAGTTCCGCATGAGTTTAGGAAAGGTTTGGCCTGCAGACAATCTATCAGCTTCTTGAGGAAGTTATTCCAATGGATCGGGTGAGGGACGGATGTCAATATTGGATTTTTCTAAAAGCTTTGATACTTTCCCCATAAAAGGTTGGTAAGAAAATGAGAATGCTTGGATGGGGAAAATGTGGCAAGTGGGTAAGCAACTGGGTCATGATAGAAAACAAAGGGTGGTAATTAACGGTTCCCACTAAATGGATCCTGTTTTTTTGGGGGGACCACAGGGTCAGTATTGGGCCCTTCCTCTTTAATATTTTTATAAAAGATCTTTTCAGGGGTTGCAAGTAGAAAAATCGTCTTTGCAGATGATACTAAGCTTGTAAAGGAAACCACAAAAAGAGGAAAATGTTTTTTACAAAGGGGTTGGAAAGGTTGGAGGGCCCGGGCAGAAAGGCAGATGCAAGGTTATGCACATGGGGAGGAAAAAATCCATTACATATTACATGTTAAATGGAAAAAACAGGGTAAAAGTGACATAGAAGGACTGGGATTTCCCTTTTTACAGTTTAAAAATTTTAATGTACGCCCTGTCCGGGGACAACAGCCAAAGGGTAAAAGGATCATGGTTGTATTAAAAAGGGGGAATAGTGACAGATGGGGAAAATTTTTTCCACAAAACAAGTACTGGTTGACAAACCCCCTGGAATGTGTTACGTTTGGGCCCTACACAGGAAAGCAGTAGAGCTTGAACAGGTAAAAACAGGGAACAAAAATAATAAAAAGACGGGGGACTGATACCAGAAAATTAGCAAGGTTGGGTTATTTAGTTTAGAGAAAAGACGGTTCGGGGGGGACATAATAAATATGTTTAAAAATATTAAGGGCCCAAAATAGAGATCTCGCTAAAAATTTATTTTACCCAGGACTGGAACAAGGGGGCATTCTCTACGTCTTGAGGAAAAAATTTCTACATAAAAATAAAGGGTTCTTTTTAGGAGTAAAACTTTGGGGAAATCTCGCCAGAGGAAATTTTTTATGGGAATTTTACTAACAGAGTTCAAGAAGGGTAGTTTCATTTTTGGAGCGGATAAAATAACAAGTTATATAGATAGGGTTTTTGAAGAAGGGCTGGATACTTTTAGATTTAATAAAAATTATTGTGACTAGGGTTCTGGAGGGGGGTCTTGATCCAGGGATTTATTCCGATTTCCAATTGGAGTCAGAAGAATTTTTTCCCTAACATGAGGACAATGGCTTTCCTCTGGGGGTTTTTGGGCCTTCCCCTGATAAAAACCCTTTAACACTTGCAAAACTTTAACAAATGGGTAACTGATGGACTATGTTTTTTTCGGGCCTGCAAAAATGTAACATCCTTTACAGCAAATTTCATTTGTTGGGGAATACTTTCCTCAATGTGGTGTAAATGGCTGCTAGTGCGGTTGGGGGTTCCCGTCTGCTTTGCAGTTTTAGATAATGGATCACATTTGACCCTACGCAAAACTGTATGTTTAAAAGTTTTTTCCAACGTGCACTGTTTGAACAATGTTTGCAGCCATTTTTTCTTTTTTTTTGTCTTTTTTTTTTTTTTTCATGGCCCCACCAGTTTTTTTGGTTTGGAAAGGTTTGTTTTTATTTTTGATGAAAAACCGACTACCTTAACAAACATGGTTGATAAAGAAAAACTACAAATTTTTATGAAAAGAGGATTTTTACCCCAATAATCATGCAAAAAATAATCCCTGTTAAAAATTAACTTTTTAATTATCTTTTTCTTAAAAAATTTAATATTAAACCCCTATCTTTTCCCTAATATAGATGATAAAGCATACTGTCCTATCTGCCAGTGGAGTAACGACCTGTAAAGAGCGGCTCCGCTTTAATGACAGACAATGTCACTACTGCGTGTATAAACACCTTTAAATCCCAGCTATCCCGACGCGTTTCCCAACAATTCTAGGGTTTTCAGGGGATTCAAAATTTCTCTCACTGTGGAAAAAGAATACGCTATTACAACGCATATTTCACAACACATGTACTTCAAAATTAGATGAATAAACTGATACTTAGCTCAAGTGCTGCCAGGTATAATGACGATAAATTCCCGCAGCACCTCTAGTACGCTAATATCCCTCTTATCTTGGGTGCCAGCGTACTAGAGGTGCTGCGGGAATTTATCGTCATTATACCTGGCAGCACTTGAGCTAAGTATCAGTTTATTCATCTAATTTTGAAGTACAAAGGTTGTGAAATATGCGTTTTATATAGCGTATTCTTTTTCCACAGTGAGAGAAATTTTGAATCCCTGATAACCCTAGAATTTGTATGGGGAAACGGTCGGGATAGCTGGGATTTAAAGGTGTTTATACACGCATGTATGACATTAGTCTGTCATTAAAGCGGAGCCGCTTCTTTATCAGGCGATTACTCCACTGGCAGATAGTGCACAGTATGCTGTATCATCTAGGTATGTAGTGGTAATGTATAGGGGTTTAGATATTAATATTTTTTAAGAAAAAGATAAGTAAAAGTTAAGTTTTAACAGGGATTATTATTTGCAGTGATAAACATGGTTGCATACACTGGTATATGTTTTCCACTGACCCTTTAAAAAATTTTACTATAAAGTATATGTTTTTGCACAACTTGAAAAAGCAGGGCACCCTGTGTCTTCAATCTGTCAAAATAAAAGTGATATAAGGTAATGAAACGGATACTAAGGACATATACTGTGTTGATATGTTCAGCCATAGAAATCAACGTATAAGATAACGTACACGTTTGGGTACACGTTTATATTAAAAAAAACATGCAAGTCAAACTAGATTAACATGATGTGAACCTAGCCTTACTTGTCATAGAAAACACAATCCTGGCATTTGTTGAGGTTTGACGATCATTAGTAAAACTGTAATATTTTCTGTTAAACTGTAATGCTGTATTTATATTGTGTGGTACTGATAATATAGTAGGTGGAAAGTTTTTCCCAGGTGACATACAGTATTGCACACTTGTCAACTTTCCTGGAACGCCAAGAGACTCCCGGAAAAAAGGGGATTCTTCCCAGGCTTCTGGAACAGTCAGCAAATCTCCTGGATGGTGCAGGCTAAGAACCTGTGCCTGCAATATCCTCAGGGGGATCCGCTGTCATTTATAGACCGGATCCCAATGCAAAGACTGGGATCATAGCTAACTCTGATCCTGTCCATTTAACCCACTAGAAGCCACAATCAGTTGTGGCCATGATATCTAGGTAGTTGAGCTTCCTCCGTCTAACCATCAGCACCCTGTAAACATGATCAAAGGGTTGCCATGGCTAATGGTTCAGAGGTTGCCTAGGGCCAACAGGTGGAGTTGATTCTAGGGGCCTACCAGTTGAGCTGTTTCTGGGCCCACCGATGGAGTTTATTTTAGAGGCCCACCCCACAGCTGCTGTTAATGACTCTTATATTCTGCATCTTGCTTTTTGCCTATCTTTCTGTGCTTTTTTGCCTAATCTGAGGATGCATATGCAATTAAAAAACAACTCCAGGTCTGCCATGCTCAGGGGCCCTCCAGGGTTTCCCCTATTCCCCTTTGGGCCAGTCCGAGCCTGATGTTACTCTCTTAGAAGATAACGTAATACAAGCCAAGTTTTCTAAATTATATAGGAAACTACAAAGCACTGAAAGGCAATATACTAGTTTGCTGGTGTAGGAGGCTTGTAAAAGTAGCTTCAAAAAGTTATTTATCGCCGAGGGAGTTAAGAAAACTAGAGAGATAATAATAATACGCAATTAAAGACCTATAAATTGGAAAATACTGGTATTGTGGTAGACATCCTAATGATTAAAAAGAAAAATGAAATAAGGGATGCTTTAAAAGAGAAAGGAAACAAGATTATATTTTACTCTATAGTAAAACACAAGGAAAGAGATGAGAAATGTGACCGCTATTTTCTTAAAAAGGCAGTTGAGGCTAAAGCCCCTATTAGCTAGCTAGAAGGGGAAACTACGCTAGAAGGTATGCTTAATAAGGCTAAAAACTTCTATGGAAATCTCTTTAGTGGAAAAGTGATAGATGTATCCCTAAAGGAAGACATACTAAGCAAAGTAGATAACACCCTGCAAAAATCTGACCAAAAATCTCTATGTGTGGATTTAACAATAATAGAAGTGTTTGAGGCCTTTAAGAGTTTACCATATGGGACACCTGGTTTAGACAGACTCCCAATAGAGTTCTACAGAATTCTTTGGAACTTGCTCAAAGAAAATCTTTTTTCCATCTTCCAGGAGGCACTACAGACTGACGTGCTTCCTGAGTGGCATGGTGACCCTCCTAATGAAAAAGGGTGATAGAAATAAGATCGAGAACTGGAGACCCATCACTCTACTATGCATACAGTAGATTACAAAATTCTGGCCAACATGTTGGTGAACAGGTTAAAAAAGGTACTTGATAAAGTAATACACAAAAATCAGGTGTGTGGGGTGCCGGGCAGGAGTGTAGTGGAGCACCTCAACACAATCAAAGATGTCATATGGTGCCAACAAGATAGAGAGCAAAAACTAGCTATACTGGGTATAGACTTCAGGAAGGCCTTTGATAATGTTTCACACTATAGTGTGTTCTCAAGGCTATAAAATTCCGTATCTCCTTTATCAAACAGTTCAGATTAATGTATAAGAATGCAGTAAGTAAGATAGTCATCAATGGAGGTTTGTCAGATGATGTTTTTCTATTATCCGGAGTCAAGCAGGGATGTCCCCTCTCTCCCTTACTTTTAGTTTGTGCCATAGAGCCATTATACCCATGCGACAAGATAAGGTCATAAAAGGGGTGCCAATGCCTGGAGACAATCTCAAAGTCTGCGGCTTCATGGACAATGTGAATATACTATGTCAGGATGAGAGATCCTTTCGCAGGGCGGTATGGTCCACTCATATTTTCTGTGCTGCTTCTGGAAATGCTAGACTGTAGGCAAGACACACTTGTCTTTCTACTCCTCACCTAGTAGCTGCCACACATGTTTGACACCATCTGAACTGAATAAGTTTACCTTGGTCTCATCAGAGCACAGGACATGGTTTCAGTAATTCATGCCCTTAGTCTGCTTGTATTCAGCTAACTAGTTAGCTAGCAGGCCTTCTTATGCATCATCTTTAAAAGAGGCTTCCATCTGGGACTACAGCCATGTAGACCAATTTGATGCAATGTACGGCGTATGGTCTGAGCACTGACAGGCTGAACCTCTACCCCTTTAACCTCTGCAGCAATGCTGGCAGCACTCATATATCTATTTGAAAAAGACAATCTCTGGATATGAGTGGAACCTGTCTTGTTAAACTGCTGTATAGTCTTGGCCACCGCGCTGCAGCTTAATTTCAGGGTGTTGTCAATCTTAGGCTATCTTTATAGAGCAGCAATTCTTTTTTTTAGATCCTCAGAGAGTTTTTAGCTATGAAATGCCATGTTACACTTCCAGAGACCAGTGTAAGAGAGTGTCTCACAACTGAGACCTTGTAACACTAATTAGTCACATGAAACTGGGGAGGAAAAATGGCAAATTGGGCACATTTTGTCCATTTTCACTTAAGGGTGTATTCACTTTTGTTGCCAGAGCTTTACACATTGATGGGTATGTGTTTAGTTATTTTTAGTTATTATTCAAGCTGTACACTGAATACCTAACATTGTATAAAAGTGTCATATCTTCAGTGTTGTCCCTTGAAAAGATACAATTAAATATTTACAAAAATGTGAGGGGTGTACCCACTTTAGTGAGACACTGTATGTGGCATTACCAAATATACTTGTTATCCTGTAGTCACTTGTTGCCCATTTTCCAATATTAATAGCCTGGCATCTTAGAGCTATCAATAATACAATACTGGAAAAACTCTTTTAATCTCTTGTCCAAGAGGAAAAGGAGACACAAAACAAGGTAGGTGGGGAAACTAATCTAGCGCTGACATACCAATTGTGCAATAGGGTTGTTTTTTTTAAAAAATAGGCTAGAAGAAAAAATCCATGACTGTCTATAATATCTACAAGTTACAATTTACAAAACACTTTTACATTTAAAAACAGACATAAGTAACTCAACGGACAACATGTTTCACACCTTATCTAGCGCGCCTTCTCAGGTTCATTGAGTTACATCTACAGCCTCTCACCCAACCAACCCAGTCATCATGCAAGGCTCAGTGCTTCAAATGTGATTTGAGTAATGCTACATCCATTAGCTGGCACCGAGTCCTAGCTCTTTTCCCTTGAACTTGAATATCATTTCTTTGTGTAAGAGAGATCACCATGCCAAGGAGAAGGGAGTCTTGCATAACATCAGAGCAAAAGTGCAGCTTGATACATATTCCTTTTATTTTCCACACAAGGGTTTTTCAAACAAAAACGGTTATCTTCAGCGTATGACCAATATAAACAGCTTTTCTTCAGCATATAGGAGAAATGACAAAACAAAACTCCTTTCTTCAGGTAAAAAGGCAAATAGCAAAAACTCACAAACCTCAGTGTAGAGTATGGCAAAAGAGCTTATGCGGCTTTAAGCCAACACTGACCCTGGCACAGTATTTCCCCCAGGCTTTCAAACTGAACTGCCACTTCTGAAGCCCGTTAGGTGCCTTTTATTAGGCCTTTAAGGCCCTGGCTGGGGTATGGAAGTGACTTTCCCCACCAAGGCTATCTGGTCATTCATAAATCCCAGACCACGAATCCATTAAATCAACAGACTCAGCAACCTGTTACTGGTCCAATTACTCCCAGGATCTACATCACCGAGGCCAGCCACCACAGTGATGCATACACACCATCCACCACTTTATCTGTTGCCTACTTACAACGGTCAATGACAAATGTGTATGGAAACATACCTTTATTAAAGAGGTGATAACAATTGCACCAGCATTCACCATTGGGTTGTGTGGTTTTTCTGCAAGGCATAAAAGAGATATTATTTTTCAGTAATGTACATATAAACTATAAATGTTTTCAGTGGAAGACATTTTATACATACCAAAATACTGAAATGTCAATTTTCAAGATTAAAAAAACATATGTCACACTACATGGCTACCTACTATACTACCCTTGATGATTCCCTAAAAAATGTTCTGTTTCAGTGGTTCTTATATACACCAATTCCTATAATATTTCAAAGAATAATAAATTAACCCCCTTAGGACGCAGCTATTTTCAGATTTTCGCTTTCATCTCCCTGCCATAATTTCTTTGTCTGTTTTTGATATACACGTCATAAACGTCATTCATTAAAACAAAAAAGCTTTATCAGTAACTACTTATCTGTTTAAAAAGAACTAAAACAGATAAATAGTTTTAATGATAAACATTTATATAAAATCAGTTTTACATCAAAAACAGTTTTTGATTAACGTTTTAATCAGTTCCGTTGTAATATGTAGTAACCTGTTTAGGTCGCTAGATGTCAGTATAGATAAGGATTATTTAACAAGGATACGATAGGCTCGTAACTGAAACACTTCGTCAGTGTGAAGTAGTTACAATATGTCTAAGCTATACACAATATGTCTAAGCTATACACAATCTATTGAGCGTTTTAGGATAAATAATATGTGTGTAAATGGTTGTCCTATGGATAGAATTATAGGGAAAGCACCAGAGTTCATTATGTAATAAAAGCATGTTGTATGGTGAACTTGCTGGCAAGACCTAAAGGGTGATCTTAATAAAAAAAACTAATTTTAATTTTTTTGTTCAAACAACCCTATATTACAGTTCTGTGATTTCATTCAGTCCATGTGGAAAGATGGACTGTATGCGATAAATCCAATAGGTTTCTTTTTTACAGAGGGTTGTATACCTATTTGGAATTGTTGCTGGTACATAATCAATAGGCATAATTTTCATTCCACTGGGATCCCCATTATGTTTTTCAGCATAATGTCTGGAGACCCCATGGAACAGGAATTTTTTCTTGATGTTTAGTCTGTGTGAATTTATACGCTTGTGTAACTTTTGTGTTGTACATCCTATATATTGCAACTGGCACGGGCATTCCAATAGATAGATGACATATTCACTCTGGCAATTAAGTGAGAATTTTATGCTAAAAGATTGCCTTGTTTTAACTGATGTAAAAGATTATTTTAGATGTGTAATATCAGGACACATTAAACATCACGATTTGTGGCATCTTGATTAGTGTTGATCAACCCGTTCGAGAAAAGTTAAGTTTGAGCCGAACATCTCGATTGTCTCAAATTCGAACTGAATATTTTACTGTTCGTTTGAGTAAATGGTTGAGTTCGACATGGTGTCCAACACACCATTTTAATAGTTTCCAGTGCCTTTCTGCACTTTTGGCAGCCATCCAATCAGTGCAGAGCACAGAGAAGTGTCACAAACGTCATCACTGAGGTGTAGGGCTTTCATTGGCTGCTAAAATCACATAACCACGTTATATATATTTCACTGTATTGCGTTCTGAACGCCATTTTCAGCTCACTCTCTGTACTGTACAGACTGCTCTTTGTCTGCTTGCATGCAGGGACAGATTTGTTTTTTTAGCAATTTAGACAGGAAAGCTGCTATTTAGAATTAGTAGGTAGTTAGTTAGGGGTGTGCGGAAAGCTTAGGGAATCAAGACTTACTTAGATAGGATTTTCCTCTCCATAGAAAGCCCAAAAAAGCCAGGGAAATTTTGGTAATTGCTACTGGGATCTTTCCCCCCCCAGGGAAACCCTTTTTTGGCGCATTTGCAGGTACATAACGCCTAACTCCATAACATGGATAAATATTACACCGTTTTTTTGGGTTTGGCTAAAACATACTCTGCCCAAAAAGTTCATTTTTTTCAGTAATTTGGGGGGAAAAACTTTTTTTAACACCCCTGTCCCCCAATTCTCCTATACAAAAAAAATAAAAGGGTCTGGGAAAAAAATTTAAAAAGACCTTGCAAAATTTTTTAGTTTTTCAGGGTTTTTTCCCTTTAATGGGATGTAATTTTTTTTAGGAAAAAGGGGTGTTTTTCTTTGTTAATTTTTTTATAAAACTACGGGCAATGTGTCCTCCGAAATTTTTAAATTTTTTTCAATTTAGAAATCCCTTTAAATTAATAAAAAATAAGCGTCCTGCAACCTCAAATAATTTCAAAGAAAACCAATTCCCTATTTCAAAAAGCTTTTTGCCTATTCCTACACTATTTTGCATCCCACTTGTCCTATTGCAAAATTTCTTTAATTTAAAAAAGATTTGGTTCAGGGGATCACCTAATCAGAAGACATTAAGTAGAAGAGGGTACTTTTTGTTGGGAAAATTTAAATGCACTGGAATTTTTAAAGGCTGTCAGACAAGTAGAAATGCTTTATTTTTTAGAGAACTGTGCAGTTCTCTTTCATTTTTTTCCCGAGGGTGTATTTCCCCAAATCGTTTGGTTGGGTTGGGTGAAAAATTTTTACTGGGTGGAGAAACTTCCCTTTTTTTCAGTTTTTTGGGGTTTAAAGGTAATGTATAACCCCCAAAACGTCTTCAAACCCTTTTCAAAAAAATATATTTTTTAAAAAGTGGTTTGGGTTTGGGGAAAATTATTCTGAGTGGAGAAAAAATTCATATTTGCAGGGTTTTTTTGGGTTTATTTAAATTTTATAACACACCATTTCCAAAACTCCTATACAAAGAAATATATTTTAAATAGTGGTTGGTTGGTGAAAATTATTCAGAGTGGAGAAAAGTTCATTTTTGGCTGTTTTGGCCGTGAAATACCTGTCAAATATATCGTGTGTCATACGATATTATCAAAAAATGGGTTTCTGTTGCGAAATTTTACTTAACGAAAAAAAGTGTAATTTTCCCAGTTTTTAACAAATAACGCTAAAAATATCCCAGAGCAATTATGATCCACATATACACTCCCCGGGCCACTTTATTGGGTACACCTGTCCAACGCTCGTTAACATTTTTTTTTTAACGCCAATCACATGGGCAACCATGCATTTAGGCAGTAGACATGGTCAAGACAATCTCCGCAGTTCAAACCGGCATCATAGGGGGAAAAAAGGGGTTTTTTGATCCTTTGAACGTGGCATGGTTGTTGTCCCAAAGGGCTGGTCTGAGTTTTTCAGAAAGCTGATCTCCTGGGATTTCATGCACAACCTCCTAGGTTTTACAGAAAAATGGCCCGAAAAGAAAAAACATCATGAGCGGCAGTCCTGTGGGCGGACCACCCCGGTGCCCTCCTTCAGCAAGAACAGGGAAAATAGGCTCCAATTTGCCCCAACTCATCGAAATTGGGAAGTAGAAGATTGGAAAAACGGCCCGGTCTGAAGTCTCGATTTCTGCTGCAACATTGGAGGTAGGGCGAATTTTGGCGTCAACAACATGAAAACATGGATCCATCCGCCTTGTATCAACGGTTTTTAGGCTGGTGGTGGTGGTGTCTGGTGGGGAATATTTTCTTGGCATCTTTGGGGCCCTTGGTACCAATTGAGCACGTTGCAAACCTTGTGGAATCTATGCCCAAAAATTGAGGCAGTTCTAAAGGGAAAAGGGGGTCCAACCCTTTTCTCAGTGACCTAAAAAGTGGCCGGGGGAGTGTATATACACTTCTCTCTTTTTTATTAATATATCTGTGCCACGCGCAGAGCTATAATTTTAGCTTTTGAACAGGTGAAACTAGAGGGGGAAAGGGCAAGGAGGGGCGGGGAAAGGGGAGATGAGGTACAGAAAGGCACTCATTCCAAGCCTGGAAAACACACAAGCGAGAAAATTGTCAGTCGCAGGACCTTTAGGCCGTTATCACTTGCTCATTCCCTGTGCGTCTCTTAAGAACAGCGTCACCAATCTGTTTTTTTCTGGTTATCAGCCCCTGCAACCAGCTTTTTTCCTCCTCTTCCTCTCAGTCACGCCCAAATGTCATCATCGTCCAATCTGAAGAAAACCGGGCTGAATATTAAACCCGTGTACAACCACCCCAAATAACCCATTTTCTGAAGGCTCTTTGATCACACAATGGGGTTGGGATCAAAGCATTAAAAAAGACCCAAAAGGGCCAAAAGGATAATTTTGCTGCTCTGACGCCCAATCACGATCCCCCTTTGAGGAAAGGAGCTGGTCCGCAGCAGAAATCCGGTTCAGCATGACTCGCATCCTAGGCTTCTACCCGTGCTTTAGGATTAGACTGTGAGGAAAGAATCAACCCGCCAGTCTGGCAGCCAGCCTTCTGTTACCCAAATGAAATGGGGGGCCCCCACCCAACCCCATTCCTATTTTTTAACATATCAGTGGGCCCCCTTTTTATTATGGCCCCTGACAGGAGTACGTCCTACTGCCCAATGGCATCCCTGCCACTTTCCCTGGCCCTTTCCAACTTTTTAGTGTCAAAGGGCTTTTTGGGGCCCCCGGGATGCAGGGGGCCCCCCAGCACTGCTACTGCTGCACCCCCCTATAGCTAACCCCCCCTTCAAGGTGTCCCCCCCTCTTTTCAGTTAGCCCTTAAAGAAAAAGTATTTTTTGCCTCAATTTTTTTTTTTTTGTCACTCTTAGAGCAAATTTTCTCATTAAAAGGTTGTCTCATTACAAGCTTTCGCCTAAACCCCGGCCTCTGTTTAAATTTAGGGGGTGCTTTTTGTCTCCTTTCTCCTCCCTCTTCCCCCCCCCCCTCAGCAAAGACAGCTTCCTGTATAACTTTTATACACAGGGGAGGGGGGGGGGGCAGGGGGTTTCTGCCAGAGTTAACCCTGTGTGGCCTGCCTGGGTCTGCTGCGGGGCTCCTGGTCACTGATTGTTAGCCCCACGGGACATAAAAAAGGGATGATCTATGAGTGTGGAGCCAGGGGTCTGTGAAGGTGTATGCTAATAGCAGGCAGGGGGGGGATGCAAGTTTTCCTATACCCCCTGCCAGAACAGACCAGGGCAGAGTGAAGTGTTACATACTCAGGATGTGTCACGTACAGCAAACATGAACATTTACATGCCTCCTGATCTGTTTTTTTTTAGAATGTAAAAAGCCCACGACACAAGATTATAGTAACACACGGGTTTGTGCACATCTATTGAAAAACCTTATTCTGCTCTCATCAATTGTGTAAAAAGCAGGAGGAAGCAGGCCACACAGGGTTAACCCCAACACAAACACGAACCGACCTTTCCCCCTCCCCCACTACAGAAGCATTCTTGCAGGTGGGCTCTCTGCTCTGACCCTTTTTCGGGGGTGAGACTAAGACCCGACAGCCTGAATAAGGGTCAAAGGTCGTTATAGGATTTTAGAAACTGATGACTACTACTAACGTCTCACAGATCAAAAAAAAAATTCCTAAAAAAATAAACTTTAAAAGATATGCATTAAAAAAATTATCCTTTATATTAAAATGGCCTCCACATATACCACTTACCAAAAATGCAAATGTATTTTATAAAGTCCCGGGGTTACAGTACCTAAAACAAAGCAAGTGGACAATTCCGCAAAAACGCAAAAGACTTGTACCAAAACCTTTCTTTCGTTTTGTCGGTTTTCCGGTTTGCCCCTTTCGGTATTCTCTTCCGTATGGGGAACGGGAGGGCCCCGGAACATGTGGGGTTTGGGGGTCTTTGTTTTGCTATTTACATGTGCAAGGACTTTTTCTCCCGTTTTATTGGTGAGTAAATGGCTTGGATTTGGGATTTTTTTATTTTGGGTTTAAAAGGGGTGGGTATTAAGTGTATATGTTGGGACTTACTTTTGGCCCATCATGCCATCACCTGGACCACAATCTTCCCCCCAGATATTAAATTATTATCCCCCCCCATGAACCATATCTTGGGGAAACGCGTCGGGACTATCGTGTTTTTATTAGTTAGTATAAATTTAGTTAGTTTTGGGAGTCCCCCCGAAGGTGGGGTCGCCTTTTGGGGCGAGTCTCTATCGGATAGGACTATATGTGATAGCGATAGTGCTTTTTTATTATAGGTATATACGGGCCAAAAAGGGCAAAGGGTCTACTGTGACAAGGGCTTCAAACCATGAGTTTTTTTACCCCTTTGACCATTTTCCTCCCCCTTATAGGGGCATTCTCCCTGTAATGGTATTTGGTACAAAAGTCTTTTTTGCTGTGAAAAACTAACATTTCCACTTTTCTTTTTTTATTTAGGAAATGGGTATACACCGGTACTTTAAAACATAACAGTTTTCATATTTGTATGTGGGTATATGTGTGAGGCCTTTTATATAAAGGATAAATTTTTTTTAAATCTATTATTAAAGATTATTGTTTTAGGAATTTTTTTTTTGTCTGTGGACGGGTTTTTTTTTATTTTATTATTACTCTTTTTTTTGTGAGTTATACTTAACAGGGCTAACCAAAATAGGGCATTTGTAATGAACATATATTGCAAAGCTGTTTGTTTTTTAAAGATTTTTTAATTAAAACCCAATCATTGTAGCGAGACAACCCCTTTAAGTTGTTCTACGTATACAGTTTACTGATATGGATAGTAATTATATTCACCTGGTGTTAATGGTATTCACCTCACCTGTATAGGTATAAAAATTAACACGAACATCTTCTCCCATTGACTTTAATGGGGTTTGAGTCGAACCCCAAAACCACTACTGTTTGAAGTTCGACTTGAACTCGAACATTTTACTGTTCGCTCATCACTAGAGATCGACGAATTTCTCAAAAATTCAGTTTGCCAGATTCGCTGAATTTTCCGCAAAAATTATTTATTCGTGGTGAATCGCGTTAAAAAACAGCTATTTCCTGGCTGCGAAGAGCCTGCATGGTGTTGTAGAACATTGTGTCGTGCTTAAATATGCATAGGGAGCTTGGTTTGGTCTTCATACAATGCTGTATTTTAGTATGACACACAGATGACCAAACTGACCAAATAACTGAAGTGGGAATGCAGCCTGACAATTTAATGTCAGTGCCAGCTGTAAAGGACCGAGCTGAGGGCCAAGATCCTACTATAGCGCCAAAGAACGCAATAGTAGATTCCTGGAGCAGGTACATGTCGCCGCACAGTGCGGGGACGTCACCGCGGGGGTCGCTCTGCGAGGCCAGAGCTTCCGGTGTCATCTAGCAGCCGTGTGTTGACCACCAAGCCAACGGTTCTCGAATGGTTGACTATGTCATCCACTTTCTTTCATGACATCTGACAATCGCGGCAAAGAGTCGGTGGGTCCATAAGACACAACCTTTAGTTGGCATTGCCCGGCAGCAGGTCAGGGGATCTCACCTGTCCTCATCCCGCCTCTGTCCCATTCGGTTCCCACAGCCAGAGAATTACTATGTGCTATGGGCTCTGAGCCACTGTACAGTGAGGACAAACTATTTGAGGACAGTGGGCAGCAAAGAAGTGGGGAAGACATCCGCTGTCTCTTGTAGAAGCAGGCAAGTAGTGATGAGGAGAGTGGCATGGGGGGTTATGTTGCGAGTGGTCAGCCTCTGTACAGTAAGACCATTGAGGAGGACAGCAGTGACAGGCACACACTAATCAATGTACCCAATCGCACTTTGGAGCCGGGTGAAGCAAGCAAGGCTCGGACAAGGTATTCTGGTGCCTTAGTTAAATAAGGCATAAAGTGCCCTCAAATGGAAAATTCAACCCACTCCATGCCTCCTTGCGCCCCCTTTTCTGCCTGGGATGAAGTGGCGCCCTGAGCAGTCGCCTACCTTCGACTTCCCATCGTCCCAGCCCTGGAAGCAAGGGCATTATCATCGGGAGAAGAGAGCGGCAGCTTGCGCGGCAGGATTCCTGCTTTTTATAAAATAAACATCTTTAATGATACCGGCTTAGTCCAGCGCAGTACTTTTGGATCGGATGATTTTGTAATAAGGAGTATACTTTTACAGACTGTTTTATATATATTTGAAACCTCCCTATTCCTGGTCCCAGGAAGGAAATGAAGCCCCGATATCTCTGCAGCGGATGTTTGGTTTTTCACAACAGTTCCAATAAAAACTGTTGTAATGCGTTTATAAGTGTTGTGCCTTATACCATGCACAACTTAGAGAGGTGAGTAGTATATCTCTACGCACGTTATCTTCTGCATCGACTATATTACACAAGGGAGCGCTGTCTTCAATTTGCTTTTTTCTTTTCTTCCTCCCATTAGTTCTCTGCCCATGTCACGCCATGTGCTCGTGGCCATTTTAAAAAAAAAGACAATTTGTTCCCGTGAAGTACCATAAACGTCGCCTTCGTGCAGAATCAAATTTTTCCTGAAATTCTAAACAAATGCCACCTCGTTAGAATTGATTCGTCCATCTCTACTCATCACTAATGCACAGAGAGAATAGACTTTTTAAAGTTTTTCTCTCGATGTTGGTGTATTGTATTAGGGGCTAAAAGGTCCTTAAGTGTAGTTGCCCTACGAAACGTGATAAGGGGATGTTTAGGCAGAGACGGAGCTAAAATCGGATCATTGAGGAGAAAGAGCCAATACTTTTCAAGGATATTACGTATAGATTTATGATTAGTACTTTATTTAGCACTAAAACTTCTTTTTGTTTTGGGAGGAGCACAACAGAGTTACTCTTAGATGATTTGGCTAAACACTCTTCTTAAGTTAAATTGGCAGCTCGCATTATTGCTGCTTTAATTAACGGTTCTGGGTATTTTTTCTCCCTAAATTTTTTTGCAAGAATAGTTGCTTGTTAGATAAAATCCACAGCATTAGTACAATTTTTTCTCACTCACCACATTTGTCCAAATGGTACATTTAGCTTCCATTTTTTATAGTGGGCACTGGAATAATCAAGGTAACTGTTAGAATCGACTTTCTTAAAAAAAAAAAGTCGAAGTAGTATACAAATGGTCATTCTTTTTGATCCACTGATCTAAAAATTCTATAGAAATGTTATTAAATTGCGTGGCAAAAGTAATACTCCAACAACTCTGGGCAACTCCGGGATCAGAAATGAAATTTTCCCTTGAGCAGATTGGTTCTTGCCTTATGGGTTTCATAGCTTTCATCAGTAGAGGAAACTAGGCTTAAACTCCTTATCTCCCTCCCTTTACCCACATTTTCCCCACCCTTGGTTGAACTTGATGGACATATGTCTTTTTTTCAACTGTACTAACTATGTAACTATATAACAATTTCCATTCAGGTGGTTAGTAAAATCTTTTACAATGCC
Source organism: Phyllomedusa bahiana (assembly GCA_025379985.1). Classification (NCBI taxonomy): domain Eukaryota; kingdom Metazoa; phylum Chordata; class Amphibia; order Anura; family Hylidae; genus Phyllomedusa; species Phyllomedusa bahiana. Next base: position 69,993 of record JAODAL010000350.1, read on the forward strand.
ATCCCATATAAAGAATAGGTCATCAATATAACACCTATAGATTATAATTTTAGACATATATTGGGTGTTGTAAATACTTGTAAATCTTTTATCATAAAATTCTCACTTGTCAGAGTGAATATGTCATCAACATATAGGAATGCCCATACCAATTGCAACATATAGAAGTACAACACAAAAATTACACAAATGTATAAATTCACACAGACTAAACATCAAGAAAAAAATTCCTGTTCCATGGGGTCTCCAGACATTATGCTGAAGAATGAAAATTATGGAATGAAAATTATGCCTATTGATTATGTACCAGCAACAATTCGAAAAAGGTATACAGCCCTCTGTAAAAAAAGAAATCTACTGGATTTATCACATACAGTCCATCTCTCCACATGGACAGAATGAAATCACAGAATTAATATAATATAGGGTTGTTTGAACAAACAGCGCCACAAAAAACAAAAATTAGTTTTTTTAATTAAGATCACCTTTTAGGTCTCACTAGCAAGTTCACCATACAACGTGTTTTTATTACATAATGAACTCTGGTGTTTTCCCTATAATTGTATCCATAGGACAACCATTTAAACACGTATTATTTCTCCTAAAACGTTCAATAGATTGTGTATAGTTTAGACATATTATAACTGCTTCATACTGACAAAATATTTCAGTTACGAGCCTATCATCTCCTTGCTAAATAATTCTTATCTACACTGACATCTAGCAACCTAAAAAGGTTACTACATTTTATAACAGAACTGATTAAATCGTTAATAAAAAGCTGTTCTTGATGTAAAACTGATTTTAAATAAATGTTTATCATTACAACTATTATTTGTTTTTTAGTTTTTTAAAATCAGATAAGTAGTTGCTGATAAAACTGTTAATGTTTTAATGAATGTCATTTATGACGTGTACATCGTACACACACGTTTTCATTTGGCGTTCTTTTTCCCTTATGTATTTAAACCCATCATTTGCTATTTTATATTATGAAGTCTGAGGAAGTGTAACAAGCACGTAACGCGTAACTTCAAATAAATATAACAATTTTAATTATATTTTATTGTTCTCGAAGGTGTTTGCACTTTTTTGAGTCCCGTTCAGATTCTTGGCCTTCTAGTAAGCCGAATCACCGGGGATCTCTCTCGGATTTTTATATATTGTTTTTTCTCATGTCACTTCGCCGGGACTGATTTGGACATCGGGACAAGCAGCAATACTGGTTTACACCGACACTGTGCTCTTCGGAGTGTTGTGCCTCCTGCCATTAGCACAACTTTATCAGGTGAGTACATATATTATTTGTACTCCCTATACACAAGGGTGCGCTCCTCTCTTGCACTTCTCTTTTCTCACTGCCTTTGAATAGATTTCCTACCCCGCTTCATACTAACAGCGTGATAGTGCAAGGAAGCAGCCCCTTCAGCATAATGGATTACTACAAGACTAGAATGGAGAACAGACACAGAGTAATTGGACACTTAACATCCCAATCAATTACCATCTGTAATGAGATCCCTGAAAACAGAAGAACCTACTCAGGATGAGTAATTTGTTTAAAGATTTGGAAAATAGTATCAACATGGAAATACAGAACCAGATTAGACTTTTTTTTTAAGTATTTATATTAGTGAGAACTTGGTACCGAAGGGTTTGCAGATTAAACTTTATCCTACTTTCCAACAGGACTCGGATTTTTGCAAACAATGAAAAGGGACACAAACAATGTTCCATCAATTTACTGAAATTGATATGTGAGAAACGTAATCCTCTTTGTACAAATATCAATACAAAAATTTCTATTTCTAATGAGCTACATGATTTTCTTGAACATCATGATTATAAATCCACTGAAAGAAGTATCAGTGCTAGGGCTACAAAGTATGAGTTTGAACTAATAAATAAGAAACAGTTCAAACTCCAAAGAGATAGGAACACCCAGGTGTTAAATAAAAATAATAATAACAATACAAATAATTCCAAAGATGAGTCTCACAGTATGAGTCACTTAACACAAAATCAGAAACTAAACTCCGGGCTGTGGATTTCCGAACCAGTGGAATCAAATTCATCCCGACCCCATTCTGTCTATTATTCCAAAACCCGCAGTTTATCCCGGTCACCTTCACTTAGACACACAAACATCCTAGCTATTCCTTGCCAATCTGGACACCGAGATTATTCCAGTAGTAAGCATCATGAATCTCTGACAGAGCCCCATTTTTTAAATCTGGCATGTGTCACTTTATGTGAGGATAACTTTTTGACACTTTTACCCATCCATGTGATTCAGAGATTGTTTTCTCATGACACATTGTGCTTTAAATAAGTAAGAAATTTTGGTCCAAAATGTCCCTGTTTATTTGTGAAAAATATCAAAGTATTGTGAAAAATTTGAAAAAATTTACCATTTTCAAACTTCAAAAATGTCTGCGTGTAAGACAGTTATTCCACTCAAAATAGTTTATAACTAGCATCTACTATATGTCTACTGTAGATTAGCATCTTTTTTTTAAAGACATTAGGAGGCTTAGAAATTTAGTAGTATTTTCACATTTTCAAGAAAAATTGCAATATACATGTTTTAGGGACCAGTCCAACTCTGTTGTAGCTTTGATTGGCCTGTATGTTAGATACCCCCATAAATGACTCCATCTAAGAAACTACACCTTTTAAAGTATTCAAAACAGCATTTAGGAAGTTTATTAACCCATTAGGTGTTTCACAGAAATTAAAGCAAAGTGGAGGTGAAATTTCAAAATCTCACTTCTTTTGCAGATTTTCAATTTGTATCCATTATTCACAAGAACATGGTAGATGTGACCAGGGAAATTAAACTTAATATTGATTCCCCAGATTCTGCCATTTTCAGAGATATCCCATATGTGGCCCTAGTGCGCTATTTGGCTCAACCACAAGCCTCAGAGTAGGAGGAGCACCTATCTGACTCTGGGGTCTCATTTTCATTACGATTTCATTTAGGCGCTGTTTCAGGTTTGTGGACACTTTAAGGTGCTAAAACTTAATAAACACCCCTAAAAAGACCCCATATTGGAAACTACACCCCTTAAGGAATATATCCAGGGGTATAGAGAGTATATCGACCCCCACATGTGTTTCACAAATTTTTTTAGCGTTAGGCTGTGAAAATGAAGAAAAGCGCCCCTACATGTGGGTGTAAATTTCTATTTGGGCGCATGGCAGTGCGTACATGAGAGGGAGTGCTATTTGGCTTTTGGAATGCAGATTTTGGTTGGTGCCATGTCGAATTTGCAAAGCCCCCAAAGTACCAGAACAGGTGAAACCTTCCATAATTCACCCCATTTTGGATTCAACACCCCTTATGGATCTCATCTAGGGGTGTATTGTGAATTCTGGGCACACAGGTGTTCCATAGTTTTATTTGCGTTGGGCCATGAAAACGGGTGGAAAAAACACAGTTCCGTCATTGTTTTTTGGGTTACAATTTTACAGCATTCACTGTGCTGTTAAAATGACAGGATAACTTTACTATGTGGCTCAGTACAATTGCAATGATATAAATTTTATATAGTTTTATTACTTTTATATGTCTATAAAAAAATGTGTTTTTATGTTGTCCTATTCTGACAGCCATAACTTTTTTACTTTGCTGTGCGTAGCTGTGTAGGGGCTTGATTTTTGCAGGATGAATTGATGTTTTTATTTGTACCATTATGGGGTTCATATGACGCTTTGATCATTTTTTATTAAGGTTTTTGTGAGGAGTTTTGAACAAAATACAGCAATTCTGGTAGTGTTTTTTATTTTTATTTTTTACAGCGGTCACAGTGCCATATAAATGACAAGCTAGCTTTACTCAGCAGGTCGATGCGATTACAGAGATACCCAGTTTGTATTTTTTTATGATTTACTGCTTTTACACAATAAAAACACTTTTATTCAAAAAGGAAAAAAAGGTTTTTGCATCGCCATAGTCTCAGAGCCCTAACTTTTTTATTTTTCTGTGTACGGAGCTGTGTATGGGCTTGTTTTTTGCGGGATGAGTTGACGTTTTTATTGGTATACTTTTTGGGAAAACAAGGCTTTTTTCGCTTTTAAATCTGTTTTTTGGAAGGCAGGGTGAAGAAAATACTGTACTCCTAGTAGTGTTTTTTATTTTTAACAGTGCTCACCGTGCAGTATCTGTGACAAGTTAGTTTTATTCTGTGGGCCGATACGGTTACGGTGATACCTAATTTATTTTTTTATGTTGAAGCGCTTTAAAAATAAAAAGTGTTTTTATTGTGTAAAACAATATTTATGCATGTGTTTTCTGATAGCCATAACTTTTTTTTCTTTTTCCATATACAGAGCTGTTTAATGACTATTTTTTTGCGGGAGTAACTGACGTTTTAATTGGCACCACTCTGGTGTTTATATGAGTGTTTGATAGCTTTTTATTCCATTTTATGTGCTGCGGGATGAACGAAAATCGCAATTTCTGATTATTTTTTATTTTTAACTGTGTACTCCGTGCGGGTAAATCAACGTGATAGGTTTATAGGGTAGGTCGTTATGTACGCGGCGATACCAAATAATGGTACTTTATTTATTTATAATCTTTTTAGGGGCGATTGGCGTTTGTAAAGGAGAAAAGGGTGGTGTATGTGTTTTTATTTTATTTATCGTGTTTGTCTTTAACTTTTTTACACTTTTTTCACTTTTCCCCAGAAGGGAATTGTATGAGAGATCTTCAAATCTGTCATACAATAGGAGATCAGCACACAGCTCCTGCCTGCGACTTCACTCCGACGATCTTAATAGATCGTTGTAGCTAAGAGGTTAATCCCCCGCGGCCGGAGTGTGTGATGCGGCATGAGCCCAGCGGTAATATAGCGCTGGTCCAATGTCGAAATCGTGCGGGGCTCGCTTGTAAGTGCGCACGATCTCCACGACGTAGCTATACGTCCATTTGCAGGAACGCACTTCCCGCTAGGGTGTCTGGATACGTCCAATGTCGGGAAGGGGTTAAAGAAAGGTATAACACTGCTAATTAAAAAGTAGAGGTTAAGCTTTCAACTATTAAATAAAGGTCTAACACTGCTAATTCAAATGTAGAGACCTTGAGTGATCAGAATTCTCTCTATTCTTCTATTACGGCTAATATACCTACAAAGGCCACTTGCTTCTGATTCAATCTCCACTTCTCCTTGTTATACCATGCCTGATAAATTAATGGAATTAAAAAATACTACAGAACGGGGGGGCGTGGCTTACCGCCGAGGAAGATGGACGTGTGATCCCAGCTCTCCTGAGCTGAACTGACCAGCCTGGGGGCAATCCTCCTTCATCCTGGCGAAGGGACGCAGAAAAAGGAACCCAGCCACAGGGAAGTCCTCAGGGAGCCAGAGGAGCGCGGACGGGCCGTTGAGGAGATACCTACGCCGGGTATCGCCACCTCGTTGTCCCCCACGGCCTGCAGTGAGGTCCGCACAGCTTCCGGCGCCGCTGCCCGGGCCACGGCAACACAGCGCGCTTAACCCCGGGGATCCCGCCTGTTTAACGCAGGAGACCGGCGGGCCGCGCTCGCAGCAGTCGCCTACCGGATCGCGGCTGCTGCAGCTGGAGAGTCCCTCAGCATCGCCACGTGGGAACCCGGAAGCGCCGCCATCTTCAGTCGGGCGGCCCGGCACGGACTCCTCGCTGCCGACGGAGCGCTCCGGGCACACTGAGGAGCTGCAGCTCATCCCGCATTGCCTGGCTGACAAGTCAGGAGGCCAGCACTCAGGATCTCTGGGGGTGCAGCAGCGTTCAAGCCCAGGTACAAAGTCCTGTTTGGAGCTCTCCCCCACATCAGTGCTCTTCCCTGTAGGCTTGAAAGGGGACATAGTACAGGGTTCACCCTCCCTTAATGCTCAGCTCTCCCCCTCTATAAGCCGTCTGCACGTCCTTGGGGCCCCACAATTCCTTAGCCCCCTGAAACGCAGAGTACTCCCCTCTCCACCCTTCAGCAGAGGTGGTCTGTTACCCTGGCAACAAGGGCTTAAGCCGGACGTTCCTGGGCACCCTGAGGGCTCACAACCAGGGGTCGTTGCTACACAAGCTTGCATAGTCGGCAACAGTTCTCTGCCTGCCAGCTCTTCCCCTGCATCTATTCAGGTGGTCTCTCCTGCCACAGTTTCTGTATTGCCGAGCGGTATGTCCTCTAAAATGCAACCTATACCGAAGGGGCGCAAGAGCACCTCCACGCTGTCACCTCATGCTGCTACCTGGGGGGCTCCGCCTGATGCTGGGGACGCTCATTCCGATGATGATACCGCTCCCTTAGACCGTTGGGTCCCGTCCCCTGACTCTATGGACGATACTGGTGGTGCTGCGGGACCTCCCTTGTCCAGTACCCCTGACTGGAAAACATACCTCACGTCTCTCCCTACTAAAGAGGACTTTAAACAACTATTTGCTGAAGTCAGAGCCTGTAGGGCCGAGATAGCCGCAGTCAGGGGTGATATTCGCCAATTAGCTGGTAGGGTGGACACTCTGGAATCAGCACATGATGACACCCGCCGTTATGTCTAGGATATGCAAGCCGTTATGGCGTCACAGGCCAAAATGTTGCGGGAAACCAACAGACACCTGGAGGATCTGGATAACAGGGGCAGACGGAACAACATAAGAGTTAGGGGCCTCCCGGAGGTTGCAGGCGCGGAAGATCTATATCAGGTTCTGGGGTCCGTGTTTAATGGACTGCTAGGTGAGCCGTCTACTCACAACATCAAGTTAGACCGTGCCCATCGGGCTCTTAAACCGAAGGGCCCTGCCTCCCGTCCTAGAGATGTTATATGTTGCGTCCATGATTTTCAGCTGAAAGAAAGAATTATGGCTAAAGCCCGACTTATGAGCACAGTGGAACATCAAGGAGCCCATTTACAGATATTTCCGGACCTTTCTTGGATTACTCTGCAAAAAAGGAGACAACTGCGACCTCTGCTGGATATCTTGAAAGACCGGAATATAGCATATCGGTGGGGGTTCCCTTTTGCTCTGTTAGTGACGAAAGGTGGACGCTCTGCAGCTCTTCGGGATTATGAGGATCTTCCAGATTTCTGTGCCACTCTGGACATTCCTGTGCCTGACCTGCCCAACTGGGACCCTGTGGTTCCTCCCCCAGCTCCAGCCCCAGATTGGCAGCAGGTTCAATCTCAACAAAAGAAACGTCGTCCTAGAGACTCCTCGAAGCCTCCCTCTCATCGGTCGGCATTCACAGGGACCTGATAGGGTGCTGGAGAAGGGATATTGAGGTCCCTTGCCGGTTCTGAATCATCTGGGTTGTACCGCGGGTATGGCAATCATTGTCTTTATGTCTATTGCTCTTACTTAGAGTCTTCCTTCCCTCAGGTTGTTAAATTAATTGTGCGGAAGCTGTTGCATTGCTGAGTTTTTTCTCTTAAGGTTATATATTTTTCCCTTAGCTACATTAGTTTTACAGCAGGATTGCCCCTACTTAATAGCCCGCATGCGAGGCATTTTACACTAGTAGTTCAGTGTCAGTAGGAGTTTGTGTTAGCTGTGTTCCATTAACTTCGGCTGTGTTCTATTGCCCCCTAGAGGCGGTAGTTAGTAATAGTGATAGGGTTATCCTCAGGATTTCTTAGTTCGAGTATTCTAGTACTTAGTGCCTCTCCGGAACTCTTATAGTTCTGGTTTCTTGAAGATGTCAAATTTATGTTGTTATTTGTTGTTTTGTATTGTCTTGTGTATCCCTTTCCCTCTTGTTTCCACAGATGCCTTGAAGTGCCCCAGCTCTTTTTCCCATTGCGGATTGGTATGTTGCATTAAACCTGTTACCTTGCAATCCGGCTATATAGTGGTTCTATGTATTAACTATCCCAATGGTTAAGATAAGGTCACTTAATGTCAAGGGCCTTAACTCTAACGCCAAAAGGCGGCTCCTACTCACTGATCTCAAACGGGAACCAGCAGATATTGTCTTTGTGCAGGAGACCCACTTCAATAAGGAGGGCAATTTCAATTTTGTCAAGCACTTGTACCCTGTACAATATGTTGCTTCTCAGGATAGGAAGAAGGCCGGGGTCGCCGTCCTAATCTCTAGGTCTTGTCCCATACAGATTCATACTGCGTTCTCTGATCCTGGGGGACGCTTTCTGATTTTGGAGGGTGTCCTGACTGGTACACCTATTACCTTATGCAACGCGTATCTGCCTAACACAGGGCAGCTCCCCTTCCTTAAACGGCTTCTCCTTCGCCTGTCGCGTCTATCCCCTTCCCCGACTATTGTAGGAGGAGACTTTAATCTTGTTTTCTCTGAAGTCTATGATAAGCTACAATTACATCCAAATACTTCTTCCCGAGCTCAGCGTTGTCTCTCCAGGGGCTTTCGCCAACTGATACGACAGTTCAGTTTATTCGATCTGTGGCGTATACTCCACCCATCGGATAAGGTCTATACGTTCTACTCGAGTCCGCACCAGTCGCACTCCAGGATAGACTACTTCTTTGGAAATGTGTTAGCTCTTCGAATGATGGAGTCGGCTGAGGTGGGCTCGATTACATGGTCTGACCACGCCCCAATCAGTCTTACTCTGACGTCTGGGAAACATTCTTTGAGGAAATGCCACTGGAGACTCAACGAATCTATGCTTAAGAACTCTCAAACCAGGGAAGAGTTGCGACAACATTTAAAGGAGTTTTTTGAGATTAATACGGGCTCAGTAGGTTCTGCAACCGTCTTATGGGAGGCGCATAAAGCGGTGATGCGGGGGAAATGTATAGCACTAGGATCCCGTCTGAAAAAGGATAGGGAATATCAGAGAAATGTTTACCTTTCTCAGCTGAAGCTGCTGGAAGCTAAATTAGCAACGAACCCGACTAGGAACACTCTGCGTCAGATATTGAGTTTGCGGTCAAAACTGAAAACCCTTGCGCTGCATGTTACTGAGAAGTTGTTGGTTTTTTCACGTCATAAATATTATGAAAGGGCCAACAAACCTCATTCTTTATTAGCAAAAATGCTTCGGGATGAAACGGCTCAGTCCACCCCCTACAATATCAAAAATGGCTCGGGACTCCCGTGTTCTGACCCCGACACTGTAGCAGGCCTTTTCCACTCCTTTTACACTAAGCTATATAATATCCCAGAAGGTTTGCCTACGGACCCCGGAGAACGGGAAGCCTTATTACAGGACTTTCTTCTGTCCTGTAACCTCCCGAAGCTTGGCAGTAACGACGTGGCCTCGCTGAATCTCCCGATCACTGAAGAGGAGATTGTGGATACTCTTAAAGGCTTGCCGTCAGGAAAATCTCCGGGCCCAGATGGCCTTACCTATCTCTACTATCAAATATTTCAAGCTCCACTGCTACCCACTATGGCTGCGGTCTTTAACTCTTTCATGAAAGGGGCTACGGTTCCACCCACAATGCTGCACTCATTTATCACCGTGATACCTAAACCTGATAAGGACCCCTCGGAGTGCGCTAGCTACAGACCCATTGCTCTGTTAAACGCGGATTTAAAAATATTTACCAAGATACTGGCAAACAGGCTTTCCTCTTTATTGCCTCAATTGGTACATAAAGATCAGGTGGGATTTGTTCCAGGTAGGCAGGGTGGAGATAATACCAGAAGAGCGATCGACCTGATTGATATAATGAATAGGAGGGGAGACCCTATGCTTCTCCTCAGCTTAGATGCCGAAAAAGCTTTCGATCGCCTTAACTGGACCTTTATGTTTCACACGTTGGGAGCATTTGGGATTTGTGGTCCGTTTGTTAGCGCACTCCGAGGTCTCTACTCTCACCCTTCTGCTACTATTAGACTCCCGCATGCCACATCGCAACCGCTTAAAATACAAAACGGAACCCGACAGGGCTGCCCCCTTTCCCCGTTGCTTTTTGCACTTTGCATTGAACCCTTGGCTGCAGCAATTAGACGACATGACGACATTGGAGGTGTTCAGCTAAAAAACACGCATTTTAAGATCTCACTGTATGCAGATGATGTTCTCCTCACACTAACTAACCCTATGGTCTCCCTCCCTAACCTGCAAGCCCTTTTAGTCAAATTTGGAGCTCTATCCGGTTATAAAATTAATTCATCCAAGACAGAAGCTATGCCAGTGAATATTTCAGGAGCGCTCCTGTCTCTACTACAGGCTAATTTCAATTATCGATGGCAAACTGAGAGTTTGCGATATTTGGGGGTATATTTGACGCCAGTCTATACCTCTCTTTTTAAGCATAATTTTCCCAGGCTAGTAGTGGAGATAAAGAGACTACTGCAAAGGTGGAACAAGCTGGCTCTTTCTTTATTTGGCCGCATAGCAGCGATTAAAATGACCGTCCTCCCTAAACTGATGTACCTTTTCGAAACCTTGCCTGTCCCGGTCCCAATGAAACTCCTCCGCTCCTTACAGTCAGATTTGATCCACTTTGTCTGGGGTAATAAGAGACATAGGATCTCCCGGAATGTCCTGCTGGCGGGCAGAGGAGATGGAGGTTTGGCGATGCCAGATATAACCAAATATTATTGGGCCGCACAGCTGCGAGCTATACCATCATGGTCCGCGTTATTTGCTTATTCCAGGTGGATGGAGGTGGAGAAGTTGTGGTTGGCCCCCATTCATCCCAACTCCCTATTGTGGGCCACTACTACCCAAAAATTGAACGTCACCCTCCTGCACTCCATGACCCTCACTAGAGATATTTGGAAGCGATGCTACAAAAAATATGGGTTGTGTTCTGATGCCTCCGCAATGACCTCATTTCTCTTCCATCCTTTACTGTTGGATGGACGACCAGATGAGAGTCTGAGACTTTGGTTTAACCGCAGGCTGTTTCAGTTTGCAGATATGGTGGACCATCGAACACTGACTCTGAAATCTTTTGATGTTTTACGGTCCGCACATGACTTGCCCCTCTCGGCTGCCTATTCCTACCTTCAGATCAGACACTTTATGCTCTCTATCTTGAAATCCACTACAGTATCTCCCCCCACTATGTTTGAAAAAATCTGTAGAGCAGGTTGTTCGACTAAGGGTCTGATATCCGCAATATACAAGTTCCTAATCACCCCCTCGCAGGACTCGCCTTTGATCCATTCATATATGGTTAAGTGGGAAGAGTATCTAGGGTCCCCTATCTCCAGGGACACCTGGCAGCTGATTTGGAAACAGGCTGCTAGATCGTCTGTTTCGGCTCAAGTTAAAGAAAACCAGTACAAGATTTTAATGTACTGGTATCATACTCCCGCCCTACTGCATAAGCTTAAACCTGAAATCCCGGACTGTTGCTGGAGATGTGGGGATCCGGGAGCGACTCTACAGCATATATTTTGGGACTGCAGATTGATACGGCCACTTTGGAGACAGGTCCAGTCTATGGTGCTGGACATTACTCAGGTTAGGGTCCCTCTCACAGCGAGCACTTTCCTTCTTAATATCCCCTATGCCCCATTAGGACGTAAGGAGGGTAGACTTTTTCTGTATATAGTGACAGCTGCCAAATGTTTGATTGCAAAATTTTGGAAGCAAAATTCTATTCCCACCAGACATGATGTGTGTCTCCGCGTACAAGAGGTTAGGCGTATGGAATACCTCACTGCCTTGTCTCACGACCAACTGGACCCCTTCGACCACATATGGAAACCATGGGATGTTTATTGTGTTCTACAAGATTTGTAGGATATACTACAGATATGGTTGGATTGCGGGTATAGCTGGGGAAACTCCTTTGTCCTTGTGTGTCTTGTCTTGTGTCTTTCCCCTGTCTTGGTAGTTGTCTATGTATGTAATTGTCTTCTTTGTTTACAGGGCTGTCAGTTGCAGTAATTTAGAGTGCCTACTAGGATGGCTCTTAAGCCTCGTGTTTTGTAACAGCGATTATTGTGTAATATTTGAAAGCATATGCGTTGTGTGGTACACTGCTAATGTTATTACATCGCTAAAGCATCGTGTGTATTACTGTTAATAGCCCTGCGTGGCTTTATGGTTGTAAAAACTAATAAATATTTACAATTTAAAAAAAAAAAATACTACAGAACGATTAGAGAGAGAGAACATCTATTAGATAGACAGAAATGAGGTAACCTTAATGTATCTCTAACACATTCAGCAACACCGCTGCCTTCAAATTTACCATCTAGCTTGCTAACTCCTGTGGTCACCAACCCTTCCAAATTAGATTTTCACAAGGGTCAGTTTACCATATAGAAGTGAACCATATTTGAAGTGAAACAGATTGGAAAGTGAATATGAATCTTCAGAAATAAGCCAGAAATGAGACAGAAGTGGGCAGAAGGTGGCTAGAATGGTCGCCTTCTTGTGAATATCTGCACTTTTTAAATACATCTTATTCACCATGCTTATTATTTCTATCTACATTGTAGCCATTTGCCTCCTATCTTACCACCCAGTCTCGCCCCCTGAGAATCTTATCCATATCAGCGCCTATCTCCTTTCCTCACCCATGTATTCATCCCATACACTATTTTCCCTTTTCAACTACCACAGACCGACAGTTTACATAGTGCCGCACATATGCCGCTCATATACATCACTGAACCATCTGCTGTATCTTTTCTTTCTCCTGCTTCTCGCTGCAGGAGACATATCTCCTAACCCCCCTCCCCACTTTACTGCTTATCCCACCTCCTCCTTCCATAGCAACCCTGCTAACCTGCTTGCTATTCGTTGTTCGTCTTTTCCTGCCCCTTTTAAATGTGCGTTGTGGAACACCCGATCTATATGTAATAAACTCACCGCTGTTTATGACCTGTTCCTTTCTCATTCCCTCAACCTGCTGGCTCTGACAGAAACATGACTCCAGGAATCTGACACCGCTTCCCTTGCCGCTCTAACCTATGGCGGCCTTCACTTTACCCACATCCCCAGACCTGAGAACAGGCTGGGTGAAGGAGTCGGCGTACTTCTCTCTCCATACTGCACTTACCAGGTTATTCCTCCTGCACCCTCACTCACTTTCCCCTCCTTTGAGGTCCACACCCTCAGACTTTTGAGATAAAGACGACAGTTTGATATGAAGGAGCTGGAGAATTTCTATTTTGAATACATGTTGTTAATGCCTATTGGAATCCGTAGGCAATCTCTGGACTCTTCTGCTTTCCACGCTACAGAACTACGCCTAGAAATGATTGTTTCACAAGGAAGACCTCGCGAAGATAGGGCAAAGCAAAACCGCTTTTGTTGTTTATATGGTGAAGAAACATATAGTCTATTCTACTATGTTGTTTGTGCGGTTACGAGTAGAAAGTATAACTCCGTGTATTGGGGTGGGTTAGGTGCCAGGTGTCTCTAAGTTGCATATGATGCAGTATTTTTTTTTTATTTTATTTAACTTGTTTAATGAAAGACAAGAGTGCCCAGAAGAAGTGTCTATGCTCGGTTGCATAGCGAGATTGAAGTCCACACAAAATTATTTCACCCTTAGCATATGCATTCAGTTTTTCCAAGACAATGGATATGAAGGTAAGTTGGCATTGATTTGGTGCATATATGTTTGCTATTGTGAAGACAGAACCTCCTATGTCACATAGAGCAAAGACATATCTCGCATTGCCATCCTTTATAACATCCAATAGATGAACAGACAGGCTCTTGTGAAAAAAGATGGCTACTCCTTTAGCTTTTCTGCTTGGGTTGTTACTTTTGTACCAGAGGGGGAAATACTTATTCTGAAAATTCTCTAATTGATTAGCTACAATGTGAGTCTCCTGTAAGCAGAGTATATGTGTCCTTTGTTTGTGCATAGTGTATAATATTCGCGACCATCTTTCTGGGATATTAAATCCCTTAACATTAAGGGATGAAATTTGAAAAGTTTCCAAAATGTATAGTATAAGTCAAAGCTTTATCGGTGGAATTGGAGTCCTTCCAAAAGTCACGAAAAATCACTTCGTCAAAGAAACAAAAAATATAGAATAGAATTGGGTACTCTCACCGCGTGCTGTAGAGAAGGCTTTTTTCGCGGCGCCATCCATCCTTTCTATGCGCGTGACAAGTCTTTGAGATTGTGAAAGACGTTGTTCCTTTAGGGTACCCAATCTTGTAGTTCCTCTTGGTGAGGATGGACGAGAGGAGAAAGGCATATTTACTGGAGCGGAGTATGCCGAGTCCCAATCAGGAAGTTAGATCGAAGGCAACTTCAAGGTGGTTAAGAAATTTGGCAGATCAGCTGGCGTTCAAAAGGAGACAGTTCCATCTTCTGTCCGGACATGGAGAGCAAAGGGGTAACCTCAGCGATATGGAATTTGTTTAGTTAGTAGAATGGATAACAACAACCTTATCGCATACCTTAAGCTCAGGGTCCGTCTTGACAAGTCCGAGAAAATAGCGATCTTGGTTCCTTCGTATGTGATGTTAGGAATGAGTCTTGCCTTTTGCATTACTACTTCTTTAACAGAATAGTAGTGGAGCCGGCAGATGACATAAAGCGGCTTAGAGGTGTCTTGGCTCACGGGTCTTAGCTCTCTCTGCGCTCAATCAATTTCAATGGGAGTGTCAGGCACCTGGCCTAGGTGCATGTTAAAGAGCTTATTGATTGAGCCAAATCCTGCGGTTTGACCGATTCGGGAAGCCCTCTAATTCTGAGGTTATTTCTCCGGTTTTGGTTTTCCAGATCGTCAAATTGATCCACAAGATTCTGGTGCATAGTTTAGTGCTTCTTAAGGACATCTTGAAGCTGAGCTACTGAGTGCTGGACAGAAGACTGGGTTGACTGGCTTTTAAACTCAGATGTAAGAGTCGCCATATAATTTTTAGTAGGTAAAAAGCGCTTGCAGCTCCGGGTGACCCTGAAACGCAAGTAAGGCTTTGTCCCTTGAGATCGCAGGGGTGTTGTCGACAGTGTAACTGTATGCAGACTGCAACTGACCTGCATCAAGGTGTGAGGCCTGAGACACCGGGAGCGGCATAGGAGCATTGTTGGTTTGCCAAGTCGCCTTATTGGGTGAGTTAAGTATATATGGTCGTACCCTGTGGGGTGTGCAGACAAAGACCTCTCTCCAGGTCCTCAAAAGGGTCAGGAACAGACTCCTGTGAAGTTGCACTGGGACTGTTGTGTGCCTCACTGGGAGTCCCAGGGGAACTGTGATCTGACATCAAGGCTGTTTTTAATGTGGGCAGTGTCTCTAGTGAAATGATGGCTGCCACACTAGTTTTCAATAGGTCTGCCATTGGCCTCCTCTTCTCCTACTAGCCTAGGTGCTTTGAGGTCGAGAGAGTCCTTTGGCTGACAGTCCTTAATTTCAGGTGTCTCAGGCGTCAGTAACAGCGACAGCTGAGTGATGGTGTCTGGCTCCCGCAAGCCTGATGTCTCCCATAACAGCGTCTGGTGGGGCCAACTGCAGGTCCGCCAGCGGCTGAATGTAGTTGCAGATTGGCACCCCCGGTACCGGAACGTCTTCTTTGCCTTCCTGGGGCTCATTTGGACACTCCAGTTAACCCTTTGAAAGTAGGGCCCAGACAGAGGTCTTAGCAGGGACATCAGCTTGCTAGCATGCTAGGCCACACCCCCCTGTATTGTGCATTTTTGGCACACAGGTGTTCCATAGTTTTTTTTAGCATTGAGCCATGAAAATATGGGGAAAAAAGCAGTTCCTGACATTGTTTTTTATGCTTCATTTTTACAGCGTTCGCGGTGCAGGATAAATTACATGCTACCATATATACCGTATAAGTCGACCCAAATATAAGCCGAGGCACCTACTTTTGCCACAAAAAACTGGGAAAACTTATTGACTCGAGTATAATCCTAGGGTGGAAAATGCAGCAGCTACTGGTACATTTAAAAAATAAAAATGGATACCAATAAAATTACATAGGCAGGTATAGGCGGTTTAATGGCCCCCCATAGACCGTTTAATAACCCCATAGGCACATAGGCAGGTATAGGCAGTTTAATGTCCCCCATAGGCGGTTTAATAACCCCATTTGCAGGTATAGACAGTTTAATGCCCCCCATAGGCTAGAATAGGCAGGTATATGTCCCGCATAGGCAGGTACAGCCAGGTAAATGTCCCCAATAGGCAGTTATATGTCCGCCATAGACAGGTAAATGTCCCCTATAGGCAGGTAGAGGCAGGCCTATGTCCCCCATAGGCAGGTATATGTCCCCTATAGCAGTTAAAGGCAGCTAAATGTCCCCCATAGGCAGGTATAGGCAGATAGGCAGGTATATGTTCCCCCATAAGCAGGTATAGGAAGGTATATGTCCCGCATAGCAGTTACAGGCAGGTATATGTCCCCCCATAGGCAGGTATAGTCAGTTATAGGCAGGTATATGTCCCCCCATAGGCAGGTATAGGCAGTTATAGGCAGGTATATGTCCCCCATAGCAGTTATAGGCAGGTATATGTCCCCCATAGGCAGGTATATGCCCCCCTTAGGCAGGTATAGGCAGGTATATGTCCCCCATAGCAGTTATAGGCAGGTATATGTCCCCCATAGGCAGGTATATGCCCCCCATAGGCAGGTATAGGAAGGTATATGTCTCCCCATAGGCAGTTATAGGCAGGTATATGTCCCCCATAGGCAGTTATAGGCAGGTATATGTCCCCCATAGGCAGGTATAGGCAGGCATTTGTCCCCCCATAGGCAGGTATAGGCAGTTATCGGCAGGATAAAAAAAAAATATAAATACAAGTATTTACCTCTCTCCCTCGCTGCTCCGACTCCCAGGTGCTCCATCTTCTTGCCAGCACAGAGGGCTGGAGTCCGCTGTAGAGCAGGGAGCGCTTGCTCTCTGCTCCACAGTGGTATCTTCACCTGTATACGCTCCCCGGAGTCGCATACAGGGGAAGAGTTTGCCGCCAGCCCCCGGGTCATGGCAGCACCCGGACGCTGTGGGCTGACTTGGAATTCAGCTATATGCTCTCCCTGAGAAGTCGCATACAAGTGAAGAATCGCTGCTGGGGCCCGGGCCGTTACAGTGCCCGAGTGCCGACAGTGACTCAAGTAAAGGCCGAGGACATATTTTTCAGCACATTTTTTGTGCTGAAAAACTCAGCTTATATCGAGTATATACGGTAACTTTACTATGTGGCGTTACAATTGCAATTATATAAATTTTATATACTGTAGTTTTTTATGTTTTACTACTTTTACACAATAGAAATGCGTTTATAAAAAATTGAGTTTTTATGTCGTCATGGTCTGATAGCTATAATTTTTTATTTTTTTTCAGACAGCGCTGTTTATGGGCTTGTTTTTTTTGCGGGATCAGTTGACGTTTTTATTGATACCAATACGGGGTGCATCTGATGCTTTTGTCACTTTTTATTACGCTTTTTGTGAGACATTTTGAACAAAACACAGCAATCTTAGTAGTGTTTTTTATTTTTATTTTCTACAGCGGTCACTGTGCAGTATAAATAACACGCTAGCTTTACTCAGCAGGTCGATACGATAACAGCGATACCCAATTTGGATATTTTATATTTTACTGCTTTTACACAATAAGAACAATTTTATTCACAAAGAAAAATACGTTTTGGCATCGCCATATTCTGAGAGCCATAACTTTTTTATTTTTCTGTGTACGGAGCTGTATGGCCGCATGCTTTTTATGGGATGATTTGATGTTTTTGTTCACATAATTTTTTGGGGGGACAAAGCTTTTTGATCGCTTTTAAATCTGTTTTCTGGAAGGCAGGGTGACAAAAATACTGCAGTCCAAGTAGTGTTTTTTATATTTATAACAGCGCTGTATCCGTGACACTTTAGTTTTAATCCCTGGGTCGAGACAATAAAAGCGATACAAAAAGTATCAAGTTTTTCTTGTGGAAACGCTTTAAAAAAAGAAATGTTTTTATTGTGTAGAACAATGTTTATGAAGGATCGGTCCTGTCAAACTAATCTCATAAGCTTCTATGAGGAAGTTAGTTCTAGAATGGATCGGGGTGAGGCATTGGATGTCATATATCTAGATTTCTCGAAATCATTTGATACTGTGCCACATAAAAGGTTGGTAAGTAAAATGAGAATGCTTGGACTGGGGGA
This sequence comes from Phyllomedusa bahiana, assembly GCA_025379985.1. NCBI lineage: Eukaryota > Metazoa > Chordata > Amphibia > Anura > Hylidae > Phyllomedusa > Phyllomedusa bahiana. Next base: position 87,986 of record JAODAL010000350.1, read on the forward strand.
AAATGTGTGCAAGTGGGTAGGCAACTGGCTCACTGATAGAAAACAAAGGGTGGTAATTAATTGTACATACTCAGACTGGATCCCTGTTACTAGTGGGGTACCACACGGGTCAGTATTGGGCCCTATCCTCTTTGATATTTCATTAATGATCTTACACAAGGATTGCACAGTAGAATATCGGTCTTTGCAGACGATACTAAGCTCTGTAAAGTAATCAACACAATAGAGGATAATGTGTTATTACAAAGTTTTCTGGAAAAGTTGGAGGGCTGGGCAGAGAAATGGCAGATGGGGATTAACACAGATAAATGCAAGGTTATGGACATAGGGAGGAAAAATCCATTACATGTTAAATGGAAAAACGCTGGGTAAAAGTGACATGGAGAAGGACTTGGGAATCCTGGTGGACAGCAAACTTAATTGTAGAAGCCAGTGTCAGGAAGCAGCTGCCAAGGCAAATACGATTATGGGGTGTATTAAAAGGGGCATCAAACATGGAACTCATGGGGATGTTACCAAAAAGATATATGAATAAATTATAATAATAAGCAGTACAATACTGTCCCCTCTAAACTCCCCAAATCTAAAGTCTCTCAATCTTAAGTCTCCAACACTTAAAAGAAACACACTTATAAGGAAAACACACTCGCAGACTCGTTCACTCGCTCAAAATACTCAGTTTTAAACCTTTCCCACACTGCTGTTTGGCTGTGCTGCAACCTCTCTTTCAGGAGCAAAAAATGTACCAACCATATTCAAGCATCAAGAAAGCTTTTATACACAAATTTCTTGCATACTTGTTGGAAGTGTAGATACGCAGTAGGAAAACTTTTTCATATTTGGTTGGAATTCCCTCTTATTCAATCATATTAATCCTCGGTCCACACCCTCATTGGAACTGTAATTAGTGGATTTGTGGAATGGACCCCTGTAGTAGCCCTCCCCTCTTTAAAGGGGTTGTCTCACTACATTGATTCATCTTACCTCAGTCCTGTTTTCTTGGTTTCACTTTGAATTCAGGGGCGTGTTTATTGGCTTCCACTAGGCTGCAGTAGAAGCCAGGTTTGTAGCTATAGCAACCAGTGCTGGCAGCCTATCATGAGAGATCAAAAAAATCTGCAGCTATAGCGACCTGAGGAGCTGATGCAGCCCATACAAGAGGGGATATCTAGGAATAGGTAGGACACTGTTAATGGACATATATTGCAAAGTGACTTGTTTTTGCAAGATCTTTAACATAAAAAGCAATCCTTGTAGAGACACAACCCCTTTAACCTTCAGCAATCTTCAAACAGTGTATGTGTTTCTAATAGCCAATATTTTGACAGTAGCGTATTCCCATATAGCTAGAAAAGTAAGAGCTACCCTCCTCAGCAGAAATTCAAAATTCAATTCATTTAATTACACAATGAAGGAACAATAGCATGTAGAATGGGCAACCTGTATGATATTCAAAGACTATGGGAAAAATGGTCCCTCTATTGAACTATGGCTGGCTCTGCAACCCCCTCTCCCACTTGACTCTCAGGTGAGAAATCTAAAAGTGGATAACTTATGTTAAAGGGGTTTATCTCACTACAAAAATTAGCTTTCAAGGTGTAGTAAACGTTCAATCAAATACATTCCCCTTTTGATATTACCTAGGTCAGGAGATGAGAGATATTTTATCTGTACTTAGTGCACACAAGTTTCTCTGGTTACTGTCCTGCTTTCCCTTCCTGATTGGACTTCAGTTTTTCATGACTATATAAGGTGTGATTATACACTGTTTTTTATGCTGTATTTCAATAAAAATCTATGTTGAAAAAAAACCTGTGCCCTCCCCTAAACAGTGATTTCCTTATTTAGGGAGCTAATTAACTAACGCACTAAAGGTTAAGAGTATTTTTGATATTTTAACTGCTAACATCTTACACTGGGAAAGAGACTGTGGGAAACAATTCTCTATTTTACTTTGGAATCAGGATATCCAGTGGGCCCATAAAGTGCTGTGAGCATCACCTACAAAGAGCAAAAAAATAGTGACCAGGTGGTACTATATCCCATTGAGGCTTTCCTGCTTTCACTCAACGGCATCCTTCTATTGCTGGAGAGCCTATGGCTCAATATGTTCGCTGATGCAACATATTTTTCAACACAATTTTGGTCTGATGCTCGTAATTTTCTTTTTATACAACTCTTTGACTTTAAGATAATACAAGTAAACAAGATAACCAGTTCACCAGTTGTGGAGGATACACAGAAAGTTGTAAGCCCCCAACTACATTGACAAGCAAAAGGGTAACAATGTTTTGAACTTTTAACTTTCAGGCACCATGTCTCACCATCTACTACAGCTTTGAACGTGAGACAACCATCATTTTATAGACAATCATCTTGGGTATCTCATACATAAATTTGACTTATTTAGCAAATATTTAGTTTTGCAGATTCTTGTCATGTAACTGCAGTGTTACTGTTTTGCTCCTACTGGTTGAACAATCATTTTCCTCTTGTATACTACAAATAACAAGCTGTTCTCACACACCTCAGTGTGTTATTAGGATGCCTCCCAAGTCAAAGGTCACGAATCAAAGAGCAACCATGAAGAAGATTTCTCAAGAAAAGAGAAACAGCATCATCCAGCTCAGTGATCACTGTCTCTCAGTAAAGAAAATAGCTAAAATGCATCATGTGAGTGCCATGACTGTTGGAAGAATAGGAAATTAATTCCGTTCATTGATTCCAAAGCCAAGATCTGGACATCCAGGCCAGGGGCGTAACTAGAGAAGCCTGGGCCACATAGCAAGCTTATGGATGGGGCCCCCTGTCTCCCCGACCACGAACATTTACCAGAACCTCTTAGGTCATGCAATTACTAGATAATACAAGGAGTGAACACCTCACCATAGATTTCACCATCATACCGCTACTAGACAAATCCCACTATACCCAGATCAACATTACCAATAGCGCTACTACATATGGACCTTATTATACCACAAGAACATGACCACAAATTACCACCAAACAGTGACTGAATAACACCCCTATACTATTACTGAATAAAGATCTGTATACAAAGACCTATATTACCGCCATATAATGACCATATAGTGGTATATACCAGTGTACAAAGGTGCCCTACAGACTGTATATTACCTCCATACAGTGGTAGTTACCAGTGTACACAGGTGCCCTACAGACTGTATATTACCACCATACAGTGACCACATAGTGGTAGATATTTGTACATGGGCTCTGCTGACATATAAGTGATTATAGTGCAGTTACATCTTGAGACTCACAGGTTTCTCTTTTGTTCTGCATCTGGTCCAGACCGCCATGATGACTTCTCCCGGCCACCACTCGTTCCTGCAGATTTAGACATAAATATCTTAGAATCCTAACTTTTCCATCACTTCAACCCCTGCCCCCCACCTCTGTACAAACTTCCCAAGGGTGGGAGAGCGGGTACAGGCCATGGCTTAGTAGCCATATAGGCTGACAGGGTTCAGGTAGGCTATAGGGGGTCATATAGGCAGGCAGGGTCAGGTAAGCTATAGGAGGTCATATAGGTAGGCAGGCAGGGTCAGGTAGACTATAGGGGGGTCAGTTAGGTAGCCATGCACGGTCAGGTAGGCTATAGGGGGTAAAGTAGGTAGCCAGACAGGGTCAGGTAGGTAGCCAGGGTCGGGTAGGTAGCCAGACAGGGTCAGGTACGTAGCCAGGGTCAGGTAGGTAGCCAGGCAGGGTCAGGTAGGTAGCCAGGGTCTGGTAGGGTCTGGTAGGTAGCCATCCTGGGTCAGGTAGGTAGCCAGGGTGTGGTAGGTAGCCAGGCAGGGACAGGTAGGTAGCCAGGGTCAGGCAGGGTCTGGTAGGTAGCCAGGCAGGGTCAGGTAGAAAGGCTACTTTAATGTAAAAAAAAAAAGAAAGAAATCCCTTACTCACCTGTGTCACGGTCGCTTGATGCGATCAGCTCAGCTCCCAGGCAGTCTGTGCTGGGCGCAGGCTGCGTGATGAAATGACGTCATCAAGTCACCCACGTCAGCACTGTGCGCCGGCGCCTGCTAGCAGATTAGCAGAGTGGAGTGCCGGAGGCGCTCCGCTCTGCTAACACTGGGCGGTCTTGCCTTTAAACGCCCCCGGGCCAGAGGGCCTGGGCGTTCAGAGGCAGTATGCGCCGGGCCCCGCAGCTCCGCGCCCGCCTGCAGTGAACTGTTATGTTTGTTGCCGGCGGGCGCAGGAGCAGAACTACCGGAGGAGCAGACGTGTTAGCAGCTGCCCCCGGGACCCAGGCCCCCTAAGAGCCCGGGCACTGTGGCGGCTGCTATGTCTGCTGCCCCGGTAGTTATGCCCCTGGTCCAGGCTAAATATTGGAGTGAACAAATTTGGTCATCACAAGGTTTTGCAGTCCTGTCGTGACAACACGGCAGTGGAGGCGAGTCATATGCTTTGTAATAAAGAGATCACAGACATCCGTGCAAGCACCGTGCGACGGGCATTAAACAAGTCTGGCATGATGGCCCGAAAAAAGGTGAAGAAGTCTCGATTTTAATATTGTCATAAAAATCGTCAACTCGAGTTTGCAAAAAAGTACGAAAAGTTGACAGTATAAGATTGGAAATGTGTGACTTGGAGCAATGAGACAAAGGTCAACAGACTGGGCTCTGAACGGGTCTGGAAGAATCAAAGGAAAAAGGGGCTAATGGATTGAGAAATTGAAGAAACTGTCAGGTTCGGTGGAGGAAACCTGATGATATAAGGTTGTTTCGCAGCCAAAGATGTTGGATACTTGAAAAGAATTATTGTTGATCTCAATGCTGAGCTATATGTGAGTATCCTACAAGAACAGAACAGGACAATGACCCGAAGAATACGTCAAGATTAGCGAAGAAAAGGTTCAATTACAATGAAATAAAGTTGCTGGATTGGCCATCACAGTCCCCAGACCTCAACCCAATCGAACACTTGTGGGTAGAGTTGAAGAAAAAGCTGTATTCATATCCAAGTTAGTCGACCAGAATGAACCAATACTGGGAACTCGCAGAAGGGACCTGGAATCAGATTTTAGTTGAGTCATGCTTAAATCTGTGTTGAAAGCCAAAGGTAGATTTAAAAACAGTAACAATGCAGTTTTTTAAATAGTTGCAAGTCAAATTTATGTATGAGATACCCAAGATGATTGGTCGTCTTACGTTCAAAGCTGTAGTTAATGGTGAGATATGGAGCCTGAATGTCACCCTTTTACATGTAAGTATAAGTTAGCAGAAGGAAAAATGGTTTCATCCAGAGTCCTCATGAAAATATAACTTTAATTCCACGTGTTAAAATCGGCAGTAGACAGTCAGGCAATAAATGACCTTAATTATAGCATGATTGACTGTACGTACAAAGTTCTTACAAAACAAATACAAAAAATGCAATAATAAATTAAGACAGGATATAGATAGTATTACATCTCAATTCATATGACATACTATGTTAATAATAAAGGATTAAATCTATGTGTTTAAACCAAATGGGACACAGGCCTTGAGGAAAAAGATCTAATATGCTTTGCAATTTACGTATGTGATCTCCACCCCTCACCCCACTTGTATGCCAGCTATTAAGACACTGCAGGGAGTGAAGCCACAAGCACACTCTTTGCTGCTAAAGCACAGGGGGCATCTGTAACTTGAGAAATCATCTGTAAAAAAGCAGCTGAACAAAACTGCTGTATCTTTGAAATGAAACAATATCATAAGAGAGATATGCTTGGTAATAAAGTTTTTTTTTTTAACCATTGCCTACATGTGTAAAGCTTGTTTTAACAAATGAGATGTACAAACTCCTTTAAGTTAAATTTCAGCTTGTGATGGACCCAAGACAGATAATGAGAGTATTTACTGTAAACCCCATCTTTGGGGTACCAGCTAACTTAATTGTTGTTAAAAGGAACCACGGAAGTTGATATTTCTTGTGATGTCTGAAAAAAGATTGAAGTTCCTGCTGTGCTGACAATTAATAACATAACAGGTTAGACCTCATGTCCTCCTAACCCCTCTGTATTTACATCCCAGACCACATTTCCCTGTGTTCCCCATGTTGCCCTACATTCTCCTCTACAGTATGCCTCTCTAGATTGGGCCTAGTTTTCATTTGTTTCTCCAAATCGGAAATGTCAAAATAAAATAAAATATTGATTATGTTTATTCTGAAATCTAAAACCACAAACTATAGGTAGCCGTGTCTCTAACCTCAACAACATCTACTATTAGTGTTAACAATCCTTCAGTGTATTTCCAAACTTTTAGAAAACTGTTGCATTATAGACAGAGAAACAATGTAACTTACCATCTTCATTCAAAAACAGCTTATTGAACCTTAAACCACTAGGTTCTTTTCCGACATATCTATGCACATACTCTGTGCTAAGATCATTAACTGCAATCGCATACTTCAGAGGCTTGACACATGACTGTAGGCAAAATGGGACTTTGGTATCACCAACAGAATGCCTAAAAAGAGGGAAAAGCACAATGAGTAAAAACATAATAGATATTTGACAGCTAGTGACTGTGTATGTTCTTTAACCCCTTACCGCCGGAGCCAGTTTTGGCCTCTCTGACAGAGCCCCATTTTTTAAATCTGTCATGTGTCACTTTATGTGAGAATGACTTTTTGACACTTTAACCTATCCATGTGATTCAGAGATTGTTTTCTCGTGACACATTGTGCTTTACGATAGTAAGAAATTTTGGTCCAAAAAATGCTTGTTTATTTGTGAAAAATATCAAAAAATCGTGAAAAATTTGAAAAAAATTTACCAATTTTAAACTTCAAAAAATTTCTGTATGTAAGAAGATAGTTATTCCACTCAAAATAGTTTATAACTTGCATCTACCCTATGTCTGCTGTATTTTGGCATCATTTTTTTAAATGTCTTTTTTTTTTTTTTACGACATTAGGGGGCTTAGAAATTTAGTAGTAATTTTCAAATTTTTTAAACAAAATTTGCCCAATATACATTTTTTTGAGAACCAGTCCAGGTTCTAAAATGATTTTTTATTGGCCTGTATGTTAGATACCCCCATAAATGACCTCATCTAAGAAACTACACCCCTTAAAGTATTCAAAACTGCATTTAGGAAGTTTATTAAACCATTAGTTTTTTCACAGGAATTAAAGCCCAAGTGGAATAAATTCAAAAATTTTACTTTTTTGCAGATTTTCAATTTTTGTACATTGTTCACAAGAATACGGTAAATGTGATCAGGGAATACAACTTAATATCGATTCCCCCAGATTCTGCCCTTTTTAGAGATATCCCATATGTGGCCCTAAATGCATTATTTGGCTCAACCAAAAGCCCCAGAATAGTAGGAGCACCTACTGGACTCTGGGGTCTCAATTTCATTACGATTTTATTTAGGGGCCATTTCAGGTTTGCGGATGCCCTAGCGGGCTAAAACTTAATAAACTCCCCTAAGAAGACCCCATATTGGAAATTACACCCCTTAAGGAATATATCCAGGGGTGTAGTGAGCATATTGACCCCACAGGTGTTTCACAAAAATTTTTAGCGTTAGGCTGTGAAAATGAAAAAAAAAATTTTTTCCAACAATCTGCAATTTTAGCTGAAAATGTTTAATTTTACAAGGCAACCCGGTAAAAAGCACCCAAAACCTTGCTACGCAATTTTTCCAAGTTCGGCAATAACCTACATGTGGGGTGTAAACTGCTGTTGGGCGCATGGCGGGTGTATAAGGGAGCGCTATTTGGCTTTTGGAACGGGAGATTTTGGTGGGGCCATGTCGCATTTTACAAAGCCCCCAAAGTACCAGAAAAAAGGTGAAACTTCCAGAAGTTAAACCCATTTTGGATTCAGCACGCGTCATAGATCTAATCTAGGGGTGTATTGTACATTTTGGGTGCACAGGTGTTACAAAGTTGTTGTTTTTTGCATTGGGCTATGAAAATGAGGGGAAAACGCAACTCCGCTATTGTTTTTTGGGGCTTCAATTTTACAGCGTTCGCCGTGCAGTATAAATGACAGGATATCTTTACTATGGGGGTCGGTACAATTGCAATGGTATAGATTTTATATAGTTTTTTTATGTTTTATTACTTTTACACAATAGAAATAGGTCTATAAAAAAAATTGCGTTTTTATGTTGTTCTGTTATGATAGCCATAACGTTTTCAGTTTTCTGTATACGGAGCTGATTCTGGGCTTGTTTCTTGTGGGATGAATTGACGTTTTTATTAGTTTCCCTTATGGGGGCAAAATGCGCTTTTTATCACTTTTTTTTAAGGTTTTTGTGAGGCATTTTTAACAAATACAGCATTCCTGGTAGTGTTTTTTATTTTTTTTTTTTTAACAGCGGTCACCGTGCCAGTATAACTGACATACTATTATTTTTCAGCAGGTCAATCGATTAAAAACGATACCCAATTTGTATATTTTTTTGTGTTTTTACTGCTTTTAGACAATAAAAACACTTTATTCAAAAAGGAAAACACGTTTTTTGCATCGCCATTTGTCTGAGAGCCATAACTTTTTTTTTTTTTTCTGTGTACAGAGCTGTGTAGGGGTTGTTTTTTGCGGGAAGAGTTGACGTTTTTATTGGTATAATTTTTGGGGGGGACAAGACTTTTTGATGAGTTTTAAATCAGTTTTTTGGGGAAGGCCCGGTGGTGAAGAAAATACTGCAAAACCTAGTAGTGTTTTTTATATTTATTTTTAACAGCGCTCACCGTTGCAGTATCCATGACCAGTTAGCTTTACTCTCTGGGTCGATACAAATTTCGGCGATACCCCATTTTATATAGTTTTTTAAATTTTGAAGCACATTTAAAAAAAAAAAAAAGTGTTTTTATTGTGTTAAATAATAATTATGCATCGCTGTCTTCTGAGAGCAATAACTTTTTTTATTTTTCCGTATACAGAGAGTATGGACTTTTTTTTTGCGGGATGAACTTGAGTTTTAATTGGTACAACTTTGGCATCTATATGAGTTTTTGATCGTTTTTTTTCCATTTTATGTGCTGCAGGATGTACAAAAATCGCAATTCTGTGACTGTTTTTTGTTTTTGTTTTTTAAAGGCGTTCACTGTACGGGTTAATTAACGTGACATGTTTATAGAGTAGGTAGTTACACACGCAGTGATACCAAATATGCGTACTTTATTTATTCTTGATCTTTTTTTGGGTGATTGGCGTTTGTAAAGGGGAAAAGGGCGGGGGCACGTGTTTTTTTTTTATTTTTTGTGTTTGTTTTACTTTTTTTCACTTTTGACATATATTTTTACTTTTTTTCACTTTTTTTCACTTTATCTTCTAACAGCAATCATCAGATTGTTGTTAGAAGGCAGGCCAGTGCACACAAGCCCGCGCGATCGCCAGGGCGTATGGATACGTCCATTTGCGGGAAGTCACTTCCCGCTAGGGCGTATCCATACGCCCTATGTCGGGAAGGGGTTAAGAGTGTACAGATGCAGCAAGGCCGGAAACCACATACAATAGGATATTTTAAAAAAATTGCTGAGGGCTGCATGTTTAACTAGTAAGCAGCAGATTTACCCAAGAAACAAATTCGTCCATTAACAATCTATATAAATGGCTGTGCAGTGTTGTCGATAAAAAATGAGGTTTACCTGCAAAATCATACACCCAACAACAAACTACTGTATATGTGGCCTGCTCATCCAAATGCCCTTAAAATCACATTAAAAAATTACTTAGGTCTTGCCTTTATCTTACAAAAATTAGTTTTGCTAATAAGAGAAGGGCTCTACAAAAATCCATAGTTTCAATTAGTGAAAGGTTTTAAAACCATAACAAAATTAAAGGGGTCTCGCTACAATGAATGGGTTTTAATTAAAAGATCTTTAAAAAACAAGCAGCTTTGCAATATATGTTCATTACAAATGTCCTACTGATTTTGAGTTATCCCTGGTAGTAGGAGAGCATCAGCTTCTCAAATCACTATAGCAGCCGACCTGTTGATTTTTATTTCACTGGCTGCCAGTCCTGGTGACTCTGCTTTTGAATACAGGTTGGAGCACAGAGCCCCTCCCGCACAGTATGCTTCTGTAGGGAAGGGAGGGGGAGGTCTCTGGCTTCTGTGTCTGTGTGGATTAACCCTGTGTGTGCTTGCTCCCTCCTGCTCTCTACACAGATTGAGGAGAGCAGAGGTGAGGCTGATCTGTGGTCAGTAGGATGTGACAGCAGTGAAGTGTGTTACTATAATCATGATGTGTCTGTGGAGCTTTGACTATACTAATAGAACAGATCAGGGGGCATGTGAACAGTTCATATCCCTCCCTGCTCTGCTGTGTTAGTGACACATCGTGATTATAGTAACACACTTCACAGCTGCCCTGTGTCTGTTCTGACAGGGTTTGTTTGTTGTTGCTTGAGATGTCAGTGGAGATTTGTATGCTAATCAGGGGGTAAAGGAACACTTGCATCCCTCCCTGCTCTGCTATTAGCATACACAGCTTCACAGACCTCTGGCTCCATAGCCACTCATAGATCAGCCCTCTCCCTGCTGTCTCCTGTCTCTATGGAGATGAGCAGCAAGAGCTCAACCACAGCACAGTATGGTTGATTCAGCAGTGAGCAGCAGATCTAGGCAGGCACACACAGGGTGTGCAGCAAACCCCCTCACCCTCCCCCTGCAGTCAGAGGAGGAGAGCTGTCTGTGTTCTAAGGGGAGGGGGAAAGTGGGAGGAGAAGAGGCAGACAAGAAGCACGCCCGTGAATTCAAAAATCCTTTGCTGCCAGACACATTGAAGTAGGCTGAAAGCCTTTCGTGAGACAACTCCTTTAAGTGTCTGGATAACTTATTTAGTTTTGCCTCAGAGAAAATGTTTATCTACTTTCTAACCAAAGATTTAACAACCCTTTTGGACTAGGCACATTTTTATCTACAGATTATTCGATTACCAAATAGTTCAATTAAGGAAACCTGCAAGGTTCCTTATGCTGCCCTTATTAAAGACAGCACAAGTAAGTAATAGACCTTTACAAGTAAATAATGGCATTACAGAGAACATCCGTTCCCACTTCTTCAGCGTACAGTCTGCACTAGCTGAGATGAGTTAATGAAATCCATGAGCTGCCACTTGCCCCACACACTGTAAACAGTCTGTCAGCAGGGTGAAACGGCTGCTTTTCGATCTCATGGATTTATTTCTGCTAGCGGCAAATGCATGCTGCAGAGATAAAAAAAAAAGGTTTCTGTTAGTTATTGCTTCAAGGGTTGTTCCACAAAGCCACTATCACATTACAGGTCGGATCATAGCTAGCTACGAACCGACTGCTTTTTAGAGTAAGGAGGGTAGCACATGCTACTGTAAATTCCTAATTCACATCTATGGGAGTTCTGAATATAACGGAGGAAGTGTGCTTGGCTATATTCGTAACGCCCACATAAATTAATGGGAAGGACGGTTGCAAGTGCCGCCCTACTCATTCTGTAAAACGGTCAGCTTGTAGCTAGCTATGAGCCAAACTGTAACGTGAGTGTGTTCTACTATATATTCAGAATTCCCTCAGAAATTAATGGGGAAGACAACCACCAGCACCGTCCTCCTTATTCTGTAAAGCAGGTAAGTTTGTAGCTATGAGCTGACCTGCAACCTGGAAGTGGCTTTATGGGAATACACCTTAAACCTCCGTACACACAAGGTCAGTCAGTATATTATCCTGCGAACAGTGAGGGCAGTTTAAGGAACTTGAGTGACTCTCTTTAAGCAACTATGTGTAGGACATATTCAACTTTAAAGGAGTTTCATAAAACACTATATACAGCATTTATATTGATAAATAATGATATTCCAATACCTTCATGTGCTTATTTACTTTTCTTTTGTCTCCTTATTTACCCATTATGAACTGCTACTTTTGCAGTGAAACTTCCTGGTTGTGGGAGTGTCAACAGTTTTCAGCAAGCTCTTTCCTACAAATCCCAGACTGCAATGCAGTTGTAATCTAGGGCTTCTCTGCACCCGCCCCCGAAACCTCCTAGCACTGTTTGGCCCTGCTATGTACACCCTGACATCATCATTCTCAGACATGTACACCTCATAGCAATCTCCCTCCCTACTCCTGCCTCTCTGCTCCAGCCCACTTTCTGGATGTCTACAGCAGGCTGTGTATAGTACAGTGCACAATTCACAGCTTGTAACATGAGAAAGCATTCTTTCCTCATGCAATAATATAACTAACATATGTACATATTTATGTAATTTGATTTGTATATGTACATGTATGTGCTGTACAAAAGGCACACAACTTTTCCATAAATCGGAAAGCTGATTGCTGTAGGGGTTGTGGGTCACCCAACTTTCCCGGATGCTAGATAGGCTATCCAGTGTCAAGAAAAGATGGGTGATGCCACATCATTTACAGCAGGCACACAGCTTTACCAGGATTCTAAAGTCATTGGCTCTTTGGCTTGACAATTATTGCAGCCTGAAGGCTAACTTAGCAATAAGACCTACAAGACATCATGAGGGGAGTCCTGATGGAAGCAATGTAATCACTGCATCATGCCACTTGCTGCTTGCCTATTAATATGTGCTGTACAGCAGTTTAAATACCACATACTATGAGAGGTCTGCCCTGACCAAAGAAAGGTCAATGAAGAAGTTATGGGGACAGGGTTAGGCGAGTATAATATATATATATACAGTATATATATATATTTTTTTAATTCTGCCAAGGGGGTACTAACAGAGACAGGGGGGCCACGAGAGAGCTAAATTACAAAGAAAGTTGCATAGGTGGGCCACTATTAGTTAGAAATGCTAATATTAGCGAGAGAAAACAAACAATAGGGAGAATGGGTCATTATTAATAAATGGGGGAACAGATGGGGCATTATAACAGAGGGGGGCACAACATATACATTATTACTGAGAAGAGGGTACAGAATTATTACAAAGAACCTGGTACAGAGGAACATTCTTCTTAAAGGGGTGTTATGAAACTAATAAATGCTCATCAGTCCATTGGGAGATGTTTAAAAAAAAGAAGACCAGAAAAAATATCATGTAAACCCTCTTGTTTCAGCGCCGTGGACGTCCCAGTGATCATGGTTGAAGAGGTTACCATTCAGTCTTCATGTGACTTTGCAGCTATTCAAATGTTACAGCGGTTTCTTGCTGAGTATACCGCATATGACCACTGCGGCGGCCTGTTATTGGCTGGAGGGTCACGTGAAGACTGAACAGTGACGATATCCGCCAGAATCACCAGTATGGCCGCAGCGCTGAAACCAGGGCTGTGGAGTCGGCAAGCCGAAGCCCAGACTCCGACTCCTCAATTTCCCAAACCTCCGACTCCCGACTCCGACTCCTGACTCCCTCATACACAGCGCATGTTTAAGTGATAACTTTACTGTAGTAAAGTGGTAACATCAGGCTGTTTATCACCTTATGATACAATAATCAAACTATTTAGGTAGAACAGACACTGACAAGCAAAAGGATAACAATGTTTTGATCTTTTGAACACTTGTGGGTAGAGTTGAAGAAAAACCTGCATTTGTATCCAAGTCCAGTCTGCACCAACACTGGGAATGTGTAGAAGAGACCTGGGATCAGATTTTGGTCAAGATGTGCTTGAATCTGATTCAGAGCCCAGAAGGATTCAGGCAGTAATGAAAATCAAAGGTGGATTTCCCAAATACTAACAAAATAATAAAACATTTTGATTTTTAGGAGCAAAACAGTAACAATGCAGTTATAGGAAAGAATCTGTAGAACTAAGCAGATGCTAAATAACTTGCAAGTCACATTTATGTATAAGATAGGTAAGATGACTGTATATAAAAATTACAGTAGCCCCATGTACAAAGCTGTAGTGGATGGTGAGAGATGGAGCCTGAAAGTCACAAGTTCAAAACATTTTTTTACCATTTTGCTTGTCAGTGTAAAATATATTTATTGGACATGATTTAGGACACAAAAAAAATTTAAATATGCAAACACTGCAGGAACATTTGTGGGTGTCTCTGAATTTGTTCTGAGAAATAGTAATGCCTCAATCAGATCCTGAATAGACACTCAATCTGATCTTATTTTTTCCCAGGATAGAGAACGGCCTCTTTTAACACTAACTTGGGTTGGTGGCAAAGCGGTGACCCAGGGCAAACATCTCTAACAATGTCAGGGTATAAAGGAATTGCCTTAGCCACAGTCAGTTTTGATGAATGGTTAAAGTCTTCTCTTTTTTGAAAACAGGTGAAAAATTTTGCTGAATCTGTTTTGCCATGGGAGCAAAGTCTTTTCCCTGGGGCAGCGCTTTGCCTGCTAAATGTCATCAATTTAAAATCTTCATGTATAAGGCTGAAGATATGGGAGCAGTAGCACCGGCCGCACCCAATTCCTCTTGCTCTTTGCTCTGCATCGAACTAACTGGACCAACTTATTATATATTTTGGGAGTCGTAGTCAGTCCATTTTATGACGATGACGACTCCTGCAAAATAGCCACCAACTCCGACTCCACAACTCCGACTCCACAGCTCTGGCTGAAACAAGATTTATTAGTTTTGAAACATGTGTTTTTAAGTGTGGGACAAACGCGACTTTTTTATGCAGTGGGGCCAAATGGGCATTATTAATGAGCAGGAGCATTGAAGGGGAATTATAACAACAAGAGGATGTACCATAATTTACATAGCTGTTTTGCCAAGTTTTATCAATACAGGTTTGGGATACGGCTTTAAAGAAGACCAGTCAATTAGGATATAACACAGTTTCATTTTTACAATAGTCCAATAATAAATCAAGTATGATAAAATGATTATAACAAATTGCTAACAGAAAATAGTGTGATATTATATACATTTGTGAAAAATGGTTATTTACAAAGGTTCTTTCAATCAAAAGCTGTTGCCGTTGTCAGTGGTATAAACACCCAGGCACTGCCTTCAAAACAGATATCTTCTGTAAATCCATAATACAGTAACCTAGTAACATAAATATGAAGGCAAATTGTACTTTTAATTTTTTTTATTTACAGTGGGTACGGAAAGTATTCAGACCCCATTAAACTTTTCACTCTGTGTCATTGCAGCCATTTGGTAAAATCCAAAAAGTTAATTTTTTTGCTCATTAATGTACACTCTGCACCCCATCTTGAAAGAAAAAAAAACAGAAATGTAGATATTTTTGCAAATTTATTAAACAAGAAAAACTGAAATCTCAAATGGTGATAAGTATTCAGAATCTTTGCTGTGACACTCATAGTTAACTCACATGCTGTCCATTTCTTTCTGATCCTCATTGAGATGGTTCTACTCCTTCATTGGAGTCCAGCTTAACTAAACTGATTGGACTTGATTAGGAAAGGCACACACCTGTCTATATAAGACCTCACAGCTCACAGTGCATGTCAGAGCACATGAGAATCATGAGGTCTAAGGAACTGCCCAAGGAACTCAGAGACAGAATTGCAGCAAGGCACAGATCTGGCCAAGGTTACAAAAGAATTTCTGCAGCACTCAAAGTTCCTAAGAGCACAGTGGTCTCCATAATCCTTAAACGGAAGAAGTGTGGGACGACCACAACTCTTCCTCGACCTGGCCATACAGCCAAACTACGCAATCGTGGGAGAAGAGCCTTGGTGAGAGAGGTAAAGAAGAACCCCAAGATCACTGTGGCTGAGCTCCAGAGATGAGAGGAAGTTCCACAAAGTCAACTATCACTGCAGCCCTCCACCAGTCGGGGCTTTAAGGCAGCGTATGCCACCGGAAGCCTCTCCTCAGTGCAAGACATATGAAAGCCTGCATACAGTTTGCAAAAAAACACACAAAGGACTCCTGGACTATGAGAAATAAGATTCTCTGGTCTGATGAGACGAAGATTTAACTTTTGGTGTTAATTCTAAGTGCTAAGTGTGGAGAAAACCAGGCATCGCTCATCACCTGCCCAATACAACAGTGAAATTGGGGTTTTGGCAGAAATCATGCTAGGGGGTTTTTTTTTCAGTACAGGGACAGGACCCCGATTGAAATTTTGAAGGGGAAAGTGAATGGGGCCCAAAGTACAAGATATCCTGGTTTGAAAATTTTCCAGAGGTCTGGACCTCAGAGCGGACGAGTTCATCTTCCCAAACAAGAAATGACCCAAGCACAAGCTAAAAAAAAAAGCCGGTTTCAAACAACCTGTGACCTTCTTAAATTGGCCCAGCCAGAGCTCTAACCTAAACCCAAATTGAGCATCTTGAAAGTTGTTAAAAACCAACGTTAACCATCAACCTGGGGAACTGGGGAGGCTGAAAGGAAGAATGGCGAGGACCCCCAAAATCCATTATGAAAAACCGTTGCATCATTCCCCCAAGAAGATCATGGCTGTACTGCAAAAAAGGGGTTTGGCTTTCCCAAATATGAGCAAAGGGTCGATATTTTGACCATGTGAATTTTTTTTAACTTGTTTAAAAAAATTTTGCAAAAATATCACTTTTCGCTTTTTTTTCTTTTAAATGGGGGGGGGGAAGTGTAATTAATGGGAAAAAAAATGAACTTTTTGGGGTTGCCAAATGGGTGCAATGAATCAAAAATTTAAAAAGTAAAGGGTCTACTACTTTCCGTACCCACTGTATTAAAAGTCAACAGGCAGAAGAAAAATCGGAAAAAACCGAAGCCAGGGAAAAAGAAATTAAATAACAGCAAAGGGGCAAAGGCCCAAAAAAAAATGAAATCACAACAAAGAAACGGGACACAGGTGAGTATAAAAAAACCCCCCCCCAGCCAGGGGGTGGGGACCGGTAATTAAACCATTAAAGGGGTTTTTTGTTCAACATTTGGGAGCTGTTTATGTAGTGCAAAGCGAGCTTGTGAAAAAGGGGAGGCAGAGGGCTATCTTCACTCTCAGACACGCCCCAAAATGTGCATGTGATGATTTATTCTGTGTGAGCTGGGGGAAGGGAGAGATTCCACACACTGGAAAAAAATTTGAAGGAAAAGCTAAGTGTAACTCGATAGTGATATCTAAATTTCACGCTCTTCTACATACTTTTAACTTGTGTTTTGACATTCAACTCGGGAGAGATGGGCGTTTTTTTTTTTCGTCGCCTTCCCTCACAAGTGATATATCCTCAAATTTTTAAAACCTCTGACCTCTACAATTGCAGAACAAAACATATCTGTTTGTGTTTACAGGGATACTCTCACAAGGGTTATGGGACCTCGCATCTTCTTACAAAATTTTTTTTGAAAGGGGGGACTGCACATGAATTTACCTGGTTCCCGATATAAGCTGTACATTTTACATGGGGCTGTTTTTCTTTCTGTTTTAGGGGACTAAAAAGGGGTATTTGAATTCAGGTTCTGAGAAAGGATGATTTTTTCTCTCTTTGGGGGGATAGAATGGGCTTTTGTTCAGGTTTGGGAAATAGGGGGTGTTTTTTTTTTTCTCTCTTTCTCCGTGGTACTAGAATGGGATTTGCTTTCCCACACTCTGGGAAAGTTGGATTTTTTTTTCTCTCCTGTGGTACTAGAATGGGTTTTTTGACATTAAATATCTGGGAAAGTTTTTTTTTTTCTTCTTTTCCGGACTAAAGGGGCTTTTGACATTCAGCACCCCCATCACCCCCTGCTTTACATACCCCCCCTGTGCATTCCCCCTGCCGCCACTAACCCCTCCTTCACGTTCTCGTCCAGCCCCGGGCGGACAAAACGCTTGTCCGACTTGAGTGAAGGTGCTTTTTTTGGGCTGAAGGTACTTTTTATTGCCACCAGTTTGGAATACATGCGACTTTTCTGATTACATTTATTTCAATCTTTAGTGGACATGAAATGCCCAAAAAGAACATTAATTTTGGCATTTGGAATTTCATTTCTTCTACGGTGTTCAGCGGAATGGATAAATTATGTTATATTTTAATAGATCTGACTTTTTCGTATACGGCAATACAAAATATGTGTATCTTTTTTATTATTTTATTTATTTGTAAAATGGCAAAAGAGGGTGATTTGAGATATATATATATACATTTTTACGCTTTGAAACATCTCTAGTAATGCATAATGCCTGCTATAAATTTAAATATTTGGTGTAAAAGAGAATCAGCCTATTGCACTCTAGTGTTGATCCAGACAAAGAAAAAAAAAACCATGAGGTAGAAGCCAAGTGTCCTCATTTTACGGAAAAAAAATTCCTTCCCGACTCCAATCTGGCAAGCAGAATACGTCCCTGGATCAACGACCCTTCTCCAGAACCCTAGTCACTATAACTTGTTATTTTATTGCACTGTAGAAATGCATCCAGACCCTTTTTGAACTCTATTAGTGAATTTACCATGACAAGCTCCTCTGGCAGAGACTTCCACAGTCTTATTGCTCTTACAGTAAAGAGTCCTTTTCAATGTTTATGTAGAAATGTTCTTTCCTCTAGGCATAGAGGATGCCTCCTTATTCTCAATACAGTCCTTGGGTATGTAATATACATCTTGGAAGAGATCTCTATATTGAATATCAGGTATCCAGACAAAATAGCTCAAGGTAAATATTGGGCTTGTAACGCATTGTATTAACCCCTTAAGGAACAAGCCAGTTTTGGCCCTGCTGACACAGCCAAATTTTTGAAATCTGGCATGTGTCACTTTGTGTGAGAATAACTTTTTGACACTTTTACTTAGCCATGTGATTCAGAGATTGTTTTCTCGTGACACATTGTGCTTTAAAGGGAATCTGTCGTCATTTTTTTTTTTTTTTCTTTTTGGCTGAAATGGTTTTCCAGGAATATGTTAAGAATTTTGGCAAATTATTTTTTTTTTTTTTTGGTTAGTGGCAAGTATTAAAAATTAAATACAAATTGTACTAACTTCCTATTTTCAGCCAAGCAGAGGGGGGAAGCTAAACTCTAGAAAATCTAACTAAGTCATGCAAACAATTGCTGTAACAAGCATGGTAAACAACTGCTGTACATGGGGATGTGCCTTCTGCGGTGATATCATCTCCTACCCCATTCACTCCTCACTTTGGCTGTGTGAGAAAGGAGGGGAGTATATTTAGTCCAAGCCTCTCCATTTTGTCGTGGACAAAGGCACTAATGATTGTGTTCTAGTAGTTTGTAACATTGTTGTGGAATAATATCTATTGATTACAGGGTAATTCCCCACCCACAGTTATACAGGATAATCACCACAGGTTATACAGGCTAGTCCCCCCACCCCCCCAGTTTTACAGGGTAATCCACCACAGGTATACGGGTAATCCCCCCCCCCCCAACCGCTTGCGGCAACAATGCGCCAAACCGCTAGCTGCGCCTACCGCTAACGCAACCCTCTGGCATAAACTTTTGCAGTGGCTGGGGCGCTCCTATATTAATATTAATTCAGCTCAGCCGTGCTTTTGTACTGAAACGCTGATCGAGCAGAGTCACCAGAAGGCTTCAAACTGCATGCAGAATTGGACTGCAGCTCTGGCTGTGGACTAGAGTATTTATGTATTATATAAACGGCTCAGAATTGTGACTGCAGCTGTTAGGTTGTTAACTAGGAGTATTATGTATTATATGACGGCGGAATGTGACCTGCTGCTCTGGCTGTGACTAGAGTATTTATGTGTATTATATAACCGGCAGATTCGTGACTGCAGCTTTAGGTGGTAACTTGGTATTATGTATTATATAACGGCCTGACAGAATTGGACTGCAGCTCTAGCTGTGACTAGAGGTATTTATGTATTATTTAACGGCAGAATGTGACTGCAAGCTTTAGGTGTAACTAAGTATTATGTATTATATGACGGCCAGAATTGTGGACTTGCAGCTCTAGCTGTTGATAGGAGTATTATGTATTATATATCGCAGAATTGTGACTGCAGCTCTAGCTGTGGACTAGAGTACTTTGTATTTATATAAAGGCAGAATTTGTGACTGCAGCTTTAGGTTTAACTAGACGTATCAGACATTATATAACGGCCCAGGAGTGTTTGTTGCAGCTCTGGATGTGAAAAGATTTTTGTTTTTTTTTTTTTTTTTAAAATGTTTTATTCTAAAATCAGACTTGTGACTGAGCTCTGAGGTGAGGCTACTGTATAATGTTAATAGGAGAATTGTCGTATGAAGCTCTGGTAGGACTAGAGTATAATACATTATTCTAACAGAGTAATTATGGAATGCAGCTCTAGGTGGGAGTAGAGGGGGAATACAATTATCTAAAAAACAGCAGAATTGTGAGTGTCACTTCAGATGAAGCTGGAGCGTTAAGGTAAACATGTAATAGCGTAATTGTGACTGCGCTTTGGATATGGGGGGAAAAATTGGAGCACATCATAGTGCAGCTTCAGTTATGAAAGGAGTATAACATATGTATGTATGTGCAGCTCTGGATGTGACTGGAGTATTGATTGTAGCATGTAACAGCAGGTTGTGTGAGTGCAGCTTGATGTGGACTGGAGTATGAGGTAGCATGTAACAGCAGGTGTGTGAGTGCAGATCTGGATGTGACTTGTATGAGGTAACATGTAACAGCAGGTGTGTGAGATGCAGCTTGGAGGTGACTGGGTTATGAGGGTGCATGTAACTTGAGGTTGTCGTGAGTGCAGCTCTGGGTGTGACTGGAGTATGAGGCGGCAATTGTAAACAGAACGTGTAGTGACGTGCAGCGTCTGGATGTGACTGGGAGTATGAGGTAGCATGTAACAGCAGGATGTTGTGAGTAGCACTCTGGATGTGACTGGAGTATGAGGTAATCCACCCCACCCCAGTTTATACAGGGAGTAATCCACCCCAGTAACAGTTACAGTTGTGTGAAGTGATCCACCTGCTGGAATTCAGCCTGTCAGGAAGCTGTTGTTTTCTGCTGCGGCCTGCTAGAAGTGAAAGTGTCTCTCGAGGCAGCTTGCTTCCTTGACTTCGAGAAGATGGCTCGACCTCTTACAGCCTCAGCTGTGACATGGCATGCTTGGTGCATGCTCAGTACACAGATAGCAGGCTCTATTATAAACAGATGGATCGAAAATCGTCCGAAGTCTCCTATGCACACAGTGTGATGACGGCAGCTTCAGTTCAGTGTCGTGCACAGACACTGAGCCAAAGTGCTGTCAGACATGGACAGTAGACTTTGGCAAAAGTGCATTCCTAAGATTTAATCATTAAAAATAAATAAAGATTAAAAAAATGATAATCATAAAATACATTTTACACAAAACACAATACATAAAATAGAATAAAAAAATTTGATGACACAACTCCTTTAATATAGTAAGAAATTTTGGTCTATACAATCCTTGTTTCTTTGTGAAAAATATCAACATTTTTGTGAAAAATTTGGAAACATTTGTCCATTATACAAAGCTTTCAAAATTTCTGCAGTGCAAAACAGATAATTATTCACCAACAAATAGTTTATATCCAGCCATCTACCATATGTCCTACTATAGGTGACATCCTTTTTAAATGTCTTTTTTTTTATGAAATCTTGGGGGCTTAGAAACTTAGTAGTACATTTCTCACATTTCAAGTAAAATTTGCAATATTACATTTTTATAGGGACCACTCCAGTTCTGACGTGGCTTTTGAGGGCCCTGCATTGTTAGGTACCCCCATAAATCCACTCATCTAAAAAAACTTAGACAACTTAAGTATTTACAACAGTGTTTAGGGAAGTTCCTAAACCCTTTTAGGCAATTTCACAGAAATTAAAAGCGGAGGATACCAGTGGGAGGTTGAATTTCAAAATTTCACTTTTTTTGCAGGATTTTACAATAATTTATTTCTATTATTCACTGCAATACGGTAATGTAACCGTGACTAGGTAAATGCAACGTAATATCAATTCTCCCAGGTTTGCCGTTTTTTAGCGATATCCCATATGTGGCCCTAGTGCACTATCTGGTAAACCAACAAGCCTCAGTATAGGAGGAGCCCCCCCCCCCCCTTTTTTTTTTTTTTTAGTTTAAACTGGACTCTGGGGTCTCATTTTCAATACAATTTTATTTTAGGAGCCCATTTCAGGAGTTTGATGACACCCTAAGGTGCTAAAACTTAATAAACACTCCTAAAAAAAGACCCATATTG
Organism: Phyllomedusa bahiana; assembly: GCA_025379985.1. Lineage (NCBI taxonomy): Eukaryota > Metazoa > Chordata > Amphibia > Anura > Hylidae > Phyllomedusa > Phyllomedusa bahiana. The sequence goes on from JAODAL010000350.1 coordinate 109,990, forward strand.
GAAACTACTACCCCTTTAGGAATATTATCAAGGCGGTGCAGTTTGCAGTGAGTATATCCAACCCTCAGGTGAATCACAAATTATTTTTAGCATTAGGCTAGTGAAAATTATTAAAAAACATTATTTTTTTTCCAACAAATCTGCCAATTTAGCTTAAAATGTTTCATATTTTCAAGGATTAATGGAAAAAATTAAAGCAACCTCTAAAAAATTTGTTACGCAATTTTCATCCATGTTCGGCAATACCCTACATGTGAGTGTAAACTGCTGTTTGGGGCGCATGGCGGGCGTACACGGGAGAGCGGAGCGCTATTTGGCTATTTTGGACGAGCACAGATTTTGGCTTTTGGGGCTCATGTCGCATTTTGCCAAAAGATACCAAAGAACCAGAAAAGGTGAAATCTTCCAGATAGTCGCCCCCATTTTAGATTCATACACCCCTCATGGATCTCATATAGGGGGTTGTATTGTGCCATTTTGGGACCAAAAGTTTCCATCGTTTTTTTTTTTAGCAGTGGGCCATGAAAATGGGGGGAAGGGGAGGGGGAAACGCAGTTCCAACCATGTTTTTTGGGCTTCTATTTTCAGCTGTTCGCCGTGCAGTGTAATCTATGATGTAATAAACTTTACTATGGGGGTCGGTACAATTGCACTTTTTTTTTTTGGTTAAAATTGTATATAGTTTTTTAAGGATGTTTATTACATTTTACACAATAGAAAATTAGGTCTATAAAAAATGCATTTTTATGTTGTCCTATTTCTGGGGGGGGGGACAGTCATAACTTTTTTTTTTTGCTTGTGCAGAGCTGTGTAGGGCCTTTGTTTTTTGTGGGATGAATTGATGCTTCATTGGTACCATTATGGGGTGTGCATACAACCACTTTGTTCACTTTTATTAAGGTCTTTTGTGTGGCATTTTGAACAGATACAGGCAATCCTGGTAGGGTCTTTTATTTTATATTTTTTTCTATAGTGTCACTCTGCATTAGATATGACATGATAGCTTTACTACAGCAGTCGATACCGATTACAGCAATACCCTTTTTGTTATTTTTTTTATTTTTTGCTGCTTTGTATACAATAAAAAAACACTTTTATTCAAACAGAAAAACACATTTTTGCATCGCCATAGTCTCGAGAATCCATAACTTTTTTATTTTTCTGTGTACGGAGCTGTGTACAGGCTTGTTTTTTCGGGATGAGTTGACGTTTTTATTGGTATAAATTTTTGGTGGGACAAGACTTTTTGTATCAGTTTTTTTTAAATCGGTTTTTGGAAGGCAGAGTGAAGAAAAATACTGCAATCTGAGTAGTGGTTTTTTATTTTTATCAGCGCGATCACCTTGCAGTATCCGGTAATAAGTTAGGCTTTACTCGTTAATTATTATTCAAGACCATTCAGGAAGAGTAGTTCCTCCAGGCATGTATTGTAATGGTAGGAGAACATTGCGCAATAGTGAAGCCCAAACAATTGTATATGTTAGTAAGAGGGAAATGTACTCACCTCTCTTTGCTGTACTATAACTGGTACGCTAAGTTTAAAAACATCCCATTTGGGCATAAGCGCTGCTGCCATTGAGGGAACCTGGCACTCCGGCAACCGTCCCACGTGCGTCAGAACGGGGACAATACTTGGTGTATTATAGAATGAACACAGACGTGGTGTTCAGGAAAGGTCCTTGAGGAAAGCAAGCTGCAGCCGAAAATAGGAATCCACCCACCGCAGCTGAATAGGTGTGGATTTGCTTCTTATTAGAATAAACAGCTCAACGCGGTTTCGCAGGGCACTCTGACCTGCTTCTTCAGACCATGAATGCAGAACTATGACACTTGTTAATATGCTACCGCTTCTAAATGGATGAGGCGGGGGCGAGGATGCCGATGACATCACTCCAACATACTTCCATTCAGGATTGATACATAATAGAAACATAATGCAACACATTAACCCTATTTAAAATGATTCCTCCATTATTACATAACAACAATAACAATAATCGCGTAATAAAATATACCCTTTCTGAAGATCAATAATAATATATACTAAAAACGATACAACATACCATAGAATAAGAAAAAAAAAAACATTATATATATATCCAAGTTAGCTTTACTCTGTGGTGGATACGAATTTTGGCGTACCCAATTTATATAGTTTTTTTTTTTTTATGTTGAGCACTTAAAAAGTGAGTAAAATAATCATTTATGCTTCGTATCTTCTGAGACGCCATTAACTTTTTTTGTTTCGCTTTCGGGTTTTATACAGAAGCTGTGTAAGGAATTTTTTTTTTGGCAGGATGAACTGACGTTTTAATTGGCACACGTTGGCATTTATAGGGGTTTTTGATCGCTTTTAATTCCATTTTTGTGCTGCGGATGATGTAACAAAAATCTTTTCTGCGGAATTTTTTTTTTTGATTTTTTTTTTCGGCGTTCACCGTACGGGTTAAATTAACATAACAGATTTGTGTTGTTGAGCAGGTCGTTAGCATTGACGATACCAAATATGGGTACCTTTATTTATTTTTTTTGGGATATTTTGGGGGAGATTGGCGTTTGTAAAGGGAAACGGGCGGGTTTGTAGTGTTTTTTATTTTATTTTTGTGTTTGTGTTTTTACTTAATATTTCAATTTATTTTATTTTTCACATTTTTTTTTTTTTACTTTTCCCCATAGGGATTTGAATGGAGTGATCTTTAGATTCTCATTCAATAGGATATTCATTCACAGCTTGTTGCTGTGTACTGGTTCCTATGACAACTGTCAGTCACGCATGCTCCCCCCCCAATAGGGGCGGGGGGGGGGGGGGGGGTGGGGGGTGGGGGGCCATGCCCACAGGGCAGGCCGGGCTCGTGACGTACAGACAACCCCGAAAGGGCATTCTTGCCTTACGTGCTGTCTGTCAGCACACAGCGAGCCCGGCACGATCGTGGTCATGCGCCGTCAGATGACGCTGGAGGAGCGATAAATATCCTCTGCTTCTCCCTTAGTTAATTGCGACACGATGGCTAGCGATAATTAAGGGGTTAACACCCAACCCCATCCCCGGAGTGATCTCGGGTCGGGGCAGACGCTGCGGGATGTCAGCTGTAATATACAGCTGACATACAGCGCCGATCGCGCGAACTCTGCTTTAGAGTTCTCGCAATCCTCAGGACGTATGCATACGTCCAGGTGCGTGAACCCCAAACGACCTGGACGTATGCAAACGTCCTAGGTCGTTAAGGGGTTAAACAAAAGCCTCGAGAACAAAGGCTGATTCAACAATGGTCAAACAAAACTAAACCATAGGAAGAAAGGGAAAGGGGTGCAGTCGGAGCCAGCAGCCCTACACAGAGGGACTATGAGTGTCCCATGATTCAGAAGAAATCGCAGGAACGGTAACCATGTGTCATAACCTCACAGGGTACAGTAGTGAGTGGACTTGCAGAAGGTAAGCCAGTGCTCCCAAGTGTGCAGGAAGCATTCCGCTTCATTGAGCGAGTCACTTTGCAGCTCCTCCAACCTACAAATTGCGTCGACCTCTTTGAACCAGTCCGTGAGAGAAGGACATACCGTATAACACCACAATCGATGGATGACGGCTTCAGCTGAGTTTAACAAAAATGAGAGGAGATGAGATTTCAACGCGCGAGCTGGGCGATGGATGACAAAGAGAAGTAAGGCAGCTGGATCATTGGGTAGCTTTTCGCCACAGATTTGTTGAATAGTATGAATTACTTTAATCCAAATAGGTTGTAGGGAGGGGCATTTCCACCAAATATGAAGCATAGAGCCAACTTCCTTCTGACACCTCCAACAAATGTTAGAGACTCCAGGGTATAGGGCGTGCAGAAGGGAGGGGACCCTGTACCATCAGGACATGATCTTATTTTTCTAACCATAAACTGTTTATTGGTCAGATATAAAGTAGTACAAACCAGAATACGGTATGGTATATGTCATTGTAAGACCAAATTTCAACCAGCCCACCTCCCAAATCCATCTCCAGATTCAGAACAATAAACATCCATTACAATCATATAACAATGCAATATTAATAACAGTCAGATAGTTCCTGTCATAATAAAAACTGTACCTGGCTTATTCGGGGCGTTCTCCATATCCACACAATCCCTACAGACCACATACCAGGAACCTATACACCGAGATCCCCAACACCCTCTATTGCCTAACTAAGTTCGGTGAAGCAACGACCAGAAGTATCCACGCATATAGCCACATATTTTATTTATACTTAGATTTGGCTCCTCTACTTCACAATACACCCTTTTTCCAAAGCAATCAGCCTTATTCACTTTATTAACAAACTCCTGTGCTGACTGAGGTTCTGCATCCAGCCATTATGCGCTATTACTTCCTAGCATAAAATAAAAGCCTAGATATTGCTATTTTCTTAGCTCTGAAACCGTTAAGTCTCTATGTATCCCAAATGATACAAACACGCACGGATTCATCTCAATGGTATTTGAAAAAATTCGCATGGATGATTGTACAATAAAATTCCAATATCGCTCTAGTTTAGGGCAATGCCAGAACACATGCATCAAAAGAGGCCGGGTGTTACATGACACCATACGTACACAGAGGAGAGTCCCTAATTCCAATTTTATACGGGAATAGAGGGAAGTTCTGTATACTCTATTAATAGAATAATTGAGAGATTCGATGCTGTTCACTCACTGAAATATAGGGCCAATATCTCCTTCCCACCTACTACGTAAATCAATTGGGTTTCAAGAAAAAAAAGTTTGCCAATAAAAGTTTACATAAAGTGGATATTAGTCCCTTTGTTGTTTTGATGTTCTTGACCCTATATAGTGGAATAAACTTGGCATTATATCGAATTGTGTCTGATTTTTCTGCGTTATAAGCAGTTTGCCTAAGCTGTATTTGTATAGCTGTGTATGCAGGTAAAGCAAATTCCATTTGCAATTGCTGAAAACCTTTTAAGCAACCCCCTGATCTGTAAGCAGTTCGAGGAGACATATTGAAGGCCCCTAAAAGTCCATGACTCGAATGTCCCTGGAGCACAAAAGTTCAGACAACAGTGGTATCTCACTGGTATGTGCAGGATGTGCAGCCCTGAAGTCCAAAATCCACCCGTAATTTCCACCACAGATTATGCATCAAATATAAAGTTGGGAGGACTTCCGGTTCAGGCGCTGACGATGTAGGAGCACAGGCCGTGCGCTCCACAGACATAGTCTAAAAAACTGCATATAAATCAGCACGCACATCACAAGGAGGCTGCTTAGTGGAACAGTGGAGGAGGTGGAAGCGAACCGGGGCTGCTGACCAGCGCAGTGGGCTGTGAAGAGAGGAGAACGGTGTCCCGAGCTAGACGGAGACGGCGCGCCGCCATCTTTCACAGCTTTGCTGCCGCTCATACTTAGAGTGGGCGCGAGGAATAGCCAATGCGGTGAACAGCAGCAGCACTACGGAGACGCCTGGCCAGGGAGAGAGGCAGTTAGTGCAAATCAGCGGGCGCTGAACAGTTGGTGCGTGGAAACCAGTGGGGGGGGGCGCCATTTTTCCCGCCGCCCCCCCAGGGGGGGAGGGAAGCGGACCCAATTGCACGGGGTGCTAGGAAGGCAGGCACACGGGGCTGCACATAATAAAATCAGCACGGGCACAGAGGGATGGGGGGGAGAGGGGGTGCGCAGTGGGCGCTGACTGAACGGGAGCATCAGGACAGCATATAGAAGGTGAGAGACGCAGCAGCAGGTAAGGAGACTCTATGAGCTCTGTAGCATGTGGCGGACAGCCATTTTGATCTCCACCAAAGCCAAAAGGACTTGTTTAGGCCGCTCTGTGGGCAAAGATTAAAATAGAGGGTAGACTATAAAATATAGACAAAGGAGTACAATATATAAAACAAAATAATAAGAAGGATCATCCCCTTGTTGCACCAGCTGGTGCAGGATTGCTGGGACTGCCCCTCTCCACTTGCAAGTTGTAATTGTAGACCAAAGGACTGCTTCATTAACTTGATTTGTGTGCCCTTGAAAGCAGCTGCTTAGTAAGCTCATCTAAGCGTATAGTCGCTGGGGAGTCTAACCAATGACTACATGCATGCTCAGATCAACCCAGTTGTATAACTGAAGCCACGTAAATATTAGCAACGGGTCCTGTTGTTTTGTCTCCTGAGCCTTTTTCCCTCCTACTAATTGGGGCAGTGACGATCAAATAAAATCCAAAAGGGCACACAGCACAAAACACTCTGCGCTGCAATACTTAAAGAAAAAGTGCTACAAAATGGCGCCTATCAAAAGGAAAGATAAAGGGGCAACCAACAAACCAGAGGCAGAGCAAGAAGAAGTAGAAACCTCCGAGGAGGAATCCCAGGAACATAATACTGTCCCTCCACTAATTAAAATTAACTGCAAAAAACTCGCCACAGAGGTGGCCAAGAAAATATTACCAGTGTTGCAAGAAACACTCTCCAGCGAAATAATGGCCACCATGCAAACTTTGCAGTCAGAGGTTAATAAACAAGGGGAGCGACAGGAGGAGATGGAACAAAGATTGTCTATAACAGAGGATGAAGTCTCTGACCTACACACACGTATCAGCGAATTAACGGGAAAAAACAAACGAATCAGACCTACCTGCGGCACTTAATTTGGACATGATCTGTAAAGTTGAAAGAGCACATAGGTTTGGTCCCGAAAATCCGACCAAGTCGACTGCCACAGATGGACGCCCCCAGGCCCCAAGGCAGGTGATCACCAAGTTTCTGGACTACACTGATAAGGAGAACATCTTGCGTAGCTTTAAAAAGCGGCAGAAACCTTTAAAATACGAAGGTTCGATTATTCTTATCTTCAATGACTATTCCATTGAGGTTTCACGCAAAAGAAAAGCCTTTAGCAAGCTGTGCTCTGTTCTTTACGCCAAGAAAATTATATTCCAGTTGCAATATCCTTCCGTGTTGAGGGTAACACTCCGGATGGCTCCACAAAATCTTTCGCTACAGTCCAGCAGACCGAGAAAGATTTGCGACATTTTTTGCATGATATACCATGAGACGAACATGAGAATATATCTCAGATATCCCAAGATAATACTCCTCTAAACCCGGGGCCTAGCGGAAATTTTCCACAAACCACCAATCCCAAGGAGCAAAGACTACCCCACACCCCACGGGAAACAAGAGGCAAAACTTGAGGTTCAGAATGTTCCCCTGCAATACCTTGTGAAATGTGGAAGTGTATCCATCAGGACTGGGGCTCTTCCCCACAGGGAGAGCAGAGACAGCCAATTGAAGTTCTTCTCAAGAAAAAATGGGCTTCCAGAGATGATGGGTGGGGGAGGAAAAATATGTGGAGTGGCACAGAAAGGGTGTGGTACTTCTTGAGAAGATAGGTCTGAAAGGAGGGTGGGCTAGAGTGTGGGTCATTCCAAGATGGAACAGAGATGCGCAAGATTATAGAGATCTTGAATAGTAAGTACGGAAGGCAGAGAAAGAAAGGTTAATCCTCAGTCAGGGAAAACTGTGTGCCCTACAGGTGTCTTAATTTAAGGGATGAATAGGGAGGCTCTCCTCTCTCTCAGGGCCAGAACCAGATATCTACCTGGTTTATTGCTCCACACATAGGGTGTTACTGTGCATATTTGATGATATCGTGTATGTTTATGTTCCATTAGCAAAAAGATCTCATGGCGTAATTGAATTAATTCTCTCAATTCCGATTAAGAACCAGATCCTTTGTGGGAGGATTCCACCGCAGTAAGCTTTGTAAGGAGAGAACGGAGTTTGTGGGAGCCTCGCACCATGCTTAATGAGTATACCACGCAGGACGTACTTCAAGGCCTCCCACTGAAGTTGAGGAGGAGTGGGGTCCTTCAAGTGGGCAGCCCTATGTCCTCGGTATAGTGGCAGCAGATTTAAGCTCTGAGAGACAAAGGGCATCCCTAAGGAGCTATTCATTCAGTCTCCAGGTGAAAGGGGGGCGCTGGAAATTGGGAAGGGCAAGTTCACAAAACACCGGAGCGTGATCAGAGTGAAGAATGGTTCCTATCTTTGTGTCGTCCACCCGAGAGAAAAGAAGGAAGTGCTGAAGGAAGATATAGTCAATATGACTATAGGAGAGGTGTGGGTGGGAGAAAAAGGTTTAGTCCCTATCAATGGAATGCATTAGTCTAAATGCGTCAGAAAGTTGCATATTATGAAGCAATCCCTTAAGTTTGTTAGTAACTCGAAAGAGGATAGAGGCGGTTAAATGATCCGGGGCTTTGGTAAGGAAAGAAATTTGGTTAGTGTTGGGCACGTAAATGTTAGCTATTGTGTAAATGTGTCCCTGCATGCTGCACTTCACATAAACAATCCTAGCTTCCTCATCCGTGAACACATCAATCACCTGAACAGGCAAAGACTTATGGAAGAAAATGTCAATCCCCTTGGACTTCTGTGTGGGATTACTGTTATGGTACCAGGCAGGGAAGTAGCAGTTACGAAAATTTTGTATGTGGACATTAAGGTGATGGTGTCTCCTGCAGCTTATATTTTTTTTTTTTTTTTTATATATGAGATTTTTGTTTATGGAGATAGTACAGGATCTGCAATCTCTTTTCGGGAGAATTTAATCCCTTAACATTAAGGGATGTGATCCTATTGTTATGCATGAGAAAAAGTAGAGTGGTATAGGCCAAATATTAGAACCACAATTTGAAGGCTACTTAGGGGTACCGGCTCCAACCGACAAAAATGGAAGGGAATAAAGGGAGGATACAAAAAGGGAAACCTGTGAGGCCTATAACACCAAGGCCAACAAAAAACAGCAGACTATGAGCTGCGGTAGTCAAAAACAGACTGATGGCCAGTAGCATGGGGGAACAACACTTACCAGACCGTGAAGCTACCATATACATAAACACATCAATTCAAATAACTAAGCTCAACGCAACAGATGGCTAGAGAGATGACGGCAGTGTATGAGACTGCCAGGCAGCATATGAAAGCACCGCACTGCAAGCAAAAATGTATTACATTGGGTTTCACAAGAATCACGGCAAAAATATATAACCCCAATTAAAATATACTTTATTAATATAATATACACTAAAACTATACAAGTACACCACACAACAAAACAAACAAAAACTAAATAAGTGGTAATCATTACCTAAGGCAGATACAATTTACAAGGCTATAGGAGCACATGCATGATACAATATCTCAAAAAGAAATATTAATAATGTTCACTAATTCTCAATAAAGTCCCTAAAGAGGTGACCAGTAAGATGGAGACATCGCCCCCAAAAGGGCGGCCCCACAAGCAGAAACCTCAGGTATGTTCTATCCCACATAATAACATAAAACATGCAACCACATCAAACAAGAGTATGAACCCGACGCGTTTCCCCCTTTTAGTTATCTAGGGTTCCTCAGGGGTTAAACAATAGTAATAACATACAGATGTTAGGTGAAGGGATACCCAGGTAAAAATGCGCATAGATGAATATCACCTGGCATCCCCCAGGGTAGTCTGGCTCCTTCCTGATGATGAGGGCAGCTTGCAATATCAGTAGCCGCCCTTAAATAGCATCCAAAACATCTGATAAGCCAATCAAGTCACTTACCCATCCAAATTTAAATCAGGCAGCGCGCTCGAGCGAGCGGCCGCCCTCCGCGCATGCGTCGACCACGCCATTTCCGGCGGAAGCGGGCCTGTGGAGCGCAATGCGCTCCAATGTTAATTTGCGTATGTGCAGAGAGTATCTGATGCCGTGAATCGCACATGCGCCCCAGCAGCGTTACATGAATGAGCCGATGGGACGCACAGCGCTAACATACTCGCGCACGCGATAATGGAGATGCCAAAGACTAAGGCTTCGAGAGGAATAGCTAAAGATAAACATCAAAAACAATCAGCCTGGTTTAATGGGATAATGTATTACTAATTATGCATATTAGATTTGTATTGATCATGCATACATATATAATCAGTAGTATGTAATCAATAAACACATTTAGCTTAATTGGGCAACAAGACAAAAAGGATGTTCAAAACAGAAATTAATATGATACCATATTTGGAACGCATATATATGATCAGAGCTGGAGTTACATTAAATCTGACGGGTCCTAAAACCGTGAAGGATAACAGAAATTGGGGCAAACCCCCAGGTTGATCATCACAAGTGGGTACTGATCAATAAACTCAAGACGCATAAAGAGACCCTTTTTCCCGAGACACTAAACCCAATAAGACCATGAAATAACACTGAAGTAACCAATGAACAGGCAGCTAAATAAAAGCATCCGAAGTAGAAGGAGTATTCATATAAACACGCCGGGATGCAAGGAACCCATACGATGGATCAATTCTGTTTCCATGCATAGGATCCCTCTGATCCCAGTTACCCCACTCTTGGTGATGGCTATGGCCACTCTTCAAATAGTTAAATCTCAAAACCTTAGTATCTCTTTTGTGCTTATCATCAGACGCATGTTCCCCTATTCGTCTTCTTAATTGTCTCTTAGTTTTACCAATGTAATCTCGTGGACAAGGGCAGGTACACAAATATCCACACCCTCCGTACTTGCAATTGGCAAAATCTCTGATTGCTATATTCATTACCCATCTGCCTGCACTTACGAAAGGATTTTCGTTCTGTTTAATAACTGGACAGGCTATACAACCCGACCCACACTTTACATGGCCTAGAGGTTACCTATTAATCCACCCTAGTCCTCGTGTTCAAATGATATTTACTGAAATGAACTGCGGATTAACGATCTCTAAGGAACGACCCTTCCGATATCGTAATCTGTGGGGTTTTTACTATGGTATGTAACCCTCCACGTCTTGATCCATCTGCAGGATACGCCAATGCTTCTTTAATATCTCAACCACCTCTCGATTTTTATCGTCAAATGTCGCCATCAATCTAGCTCTACCATCCTCATGGCGAGAATCGCCCAGCTCCTATACCCTGGAATGAGGGTCTAAAGACTCATCCTATCTTGCCCCAAAGCAAACTCATATGCTGAGGCTACAACTTCACGATGATAAGCCCCGCCGATTAGCAAACCGATCACTCAGAGTCCTTGCTATGTGATGAAAGTCATTGGATCCTCAGAGCAATTCCGTCTAATTCTAAGGAATTCTAAGGAATTGACCCTTGGGTATTCCCTGTTTTAGAGGAAGAGGATGATGACTTTCCCATCGTAAGAAGGCTGTTTGTCGCGTGTGGGTTCCTGTATAAAATACTGTATGAATGTAACCATTTTGGCTTTTCATGATTTTTACATCAAGGAAGGGAAGGCTCGATTCCTGAATATCAAATGTAAAGCACAAATTGATGTCATTGATGTTATTAACATTGAGATGTTGCACAAATGCCTCAAAAGCGCTCCTGGAGCCTTCCCAGAGGATGAAGATATCATCAATGAACCTCCCCCAGAATAAAATCTGTGGGGCCATTGATCATCCTCCAATTGACCAACTATGGTCGCCTTCCACCAGCCCAGGAACAAATCTGCATATGTGGGAGCACAAGGGCTCCCCATAGCTGTGCCCCTAAGCTGGTGGAAGTAGCGCCCATTAAACAAAAAATAATTATGGCGCAAAATGAAATCCAACAACCTTAGTACAAAGTTATTATGTTGTTGATGTTGGATACCTCTCGTATTAAGAAAGAACTCTGTTGCCTTAACCCCAAGTTCATGGGGGATGCTACTGTAGAGGGACTCGACATCGATAGAGGTGAGAAATACCCTCCAATCGCCGCAGCAAATCTGAAGTGTCGTGGATGTATGATGGCAGACTAAGCACAAAATCTTGCAGAATCCTATCCTAATAAATGCCAGCATTTTGGGTGATGGAGTCAACCCCTGACACTATGGGTCTGCCCCTCAGTGGATCAAGTCCCTTTACCCAAACTTTTGGTAGTGCATAAAATGTTGGTATCTGGGATTTGAAGGTGACATAAATTTATGTTCAGCCGCTGATATGAGACCACTATTAAGTGCCTCATCCAGTAGCCCTTGTAATTCACCAGCAAATTTTTCTGTGGGGTCCCTTTTAACCACAGATTAACAGGTCCTATCTTACAATAAGTCAGTGCACATCTTGAGATATTGATCCTGGCCCAACAGAAATAGATTTCCTACCTTATCCGAGGGCTTAAATACCAGGGATTTGTCTTGTTCTAACTTCAACAGAGATTGCATTTCTAGTTTGGACAGATTGTTACTAAACGGAAGGGTTCTTTCCCCCAATAATGTCAACTCACTAGAAACCAATTTAACAAAGAGGTCTATCTCCGGAGTATCCATTATAGGCGGCATCCTGGTACTTTTTGTCACTCACTTTCCTCAAATAGGGAAGTGAGTACCCGTACACTGTCAAGCTCCTCAATAGAGAGACCCAATTCTCTACCTTCCTGAGTATGCTTTACTCTGAAATATTTACGCCACTTGAGTTTGCGCGAAAACAAATGTAAATCCTTTATCCAGGTGAAGTCCCTAAATTTGGTTGTTGGGACAAAAGTTAATCCACGAGATAGAACGGACAATTCAGTCCCACTCAGAACTGTGTTTGATAAATTAATAATTTGCTGGCTCTCCCCAGTTACAACACCTGCCGTTCCCGTAATTGGTATGGTGGGCCCCCCCTCCCTTCTAATAAAGATGACGAGGAGGAGGAGTGTCCATAATGGTCTCCACGGTGCCTCTGACTCCATCTTTTTCACCTACCTTGGGGTCTGCCCCGGGGTCTACCTCTACCCACTGGGCGAGTCTCAGTATCCGTGGATTCTACGTCCGAAGATTGGGTCCCCTTAGGAGGATTAATCTGTTGTTTCAAATTCTGATAAACACGTCCCTCTTTGAAATCCGCTAGATCCCTAGTGTACTGTTTGTGTTTACGATTCTTAAGGGCTAGATGATATTTATCTATGGAAACCCGTAGAGTCTGTTCCGTTTTACAAAAATCTGGATCGTCCTTAAATTGCAAAGCCTGATCCCTTAATGTGTTCAAATTTGTAGAGGTGGTCTCAAAAGTTTTTTGTTTTCCCAGAATATTTTCATAAGTCTAATGGAGCTTTCTGTCAGTTCCTCCTCCCACCTCTTTAATAGTGAATCTGACTGGGACCTAATGGCAGGGACCACACCCAAACGTAGACCACTTGGTATAATCCTGGACTGAGTATAATGTTCCAGGGACTGTATTTCCCACCAAGATTTCAAATTTGCTCTATATGCAAAATACAAGTTCTTAAAAATCACTTTTAGGTCAGAGGGGTTATTCTATGTTTCCAAATCACTATCTGAAAAAACCACCTGTGCTTCGGTTTTATGCCTCTCAAAGTCTATGGGGCTACTCAGGAAACCTGCCATATTATAAGCACCGCACTGCAAGCAAAAATGTATTACATTGGGTTTCACAAGAATCACTGCAAAAATATATAACCCCAATTAAAATATACCTTTTAATTAATATACACTGTAATAAACCACAAGGGGCCGTAGTGGACGGTCGATATGTCTCACCGAGATGTCTGGTCTCGGTGTGGTAAAAAGCCATATAGTACTGGTGTCAGCGGCAGTAGGCCACTGACACACGTTTCATATACGTTTAGTATAACTGCTATGCAGTTAATCGGGTAGGCTTTTTACTGGAGTAGCCAAAAGAGCGGGGTGGGTTGGCTACTCCCATGTCCAGGTCCAGGCCTTGGTTTTGTTTCAGACGTATATCAACCTGGCAAGTCAGGTGAGCAAGGGGTGTGTCTGTCAGAAGGAGTCTGACAGTGTGAGAGTCAGACGGAGTGTCTACAGCAGGTTGCCTGCAAATCCCCTTGAGACTGGATCCTGCTGAAAGAACCAGAGACTGTGAGTTTACACACGGACAGTGTGCTGTTTTGTTTTGCGCTGAAGGCCAGCTACGTTGTTTTCCTTTTGTGTGTACCTTTCTGGCAATAAACGCCATTCTAAAGGAAGTCGCAGACTGTGTTTCTCTGTACCACCTTTGAGCTGATTCCCTACAAGTGGTGGAGGATGCGAATGGCATAAACCTATGTCCTGGGTTAAGGCTGCAGCACAGAGCCAAGCGACAGCTACTGCTATGGAGGAGCTCATCAAGCACCTGGTGCAGGCAAATCTGCAGCAGCAACAGGCTACAGCTCAGCAGCAGACAGCTCACATGGAAGCCCTGAAGGCCCAGCAACAGGCCTCAGAGCAGCAGCAAGCAGCGCACAGGGAAGCCACAGCGCAGCAGCAGAGGATCCATAGTGAAGCCATGCAGGCTCAGCAGGCGACGAATCAGCTACTAATGCAGCAGATGTCCGTTTTGACGGAGGCCGTTCGAGTGCGGGAAACGCCAGCTCCGCAAGCCCGTGATGGCGGCCATCAGGCCAGGAGGACCGTACGGGAGGCCCTCCAGAAGATGACCTTGGAGGACGACGTTGAAGCTTTTCTCACCGTGTTTGAATGCGTTGCAGACCGCGAGGAGCTACCACCGGAGCAGTGGGCTGAGGTTCTGGCCCCCTATCTTACTGGGGATCCCCAAAAGGCGTATTATGACCTTGCCTTGCAGGAGGCTAAAGAATACCCCAAGTTAAAAGCCGAGATCCTGGCTCGCCTTGGCGTTACGCTAGCGGTGCGGGCCCAGAGGGTACATCATTGGGCGTAGAGTGTGGTGGAACATGTAGCCCAGATGCAGGAGAGAATGGCCCGGGTGATGCCTATTGTAAAGGAGCACCTTCTGCAGGCACAGGACGCCCAGTCCAGGATATATAATAGGTCTGCCCAGCCAAGACAGTTCAATCCAGGAGACCGGGTGTTAGTGTTAATCCCCACTGTTGAGAGTAAGTTCTTGGCCAAGTGGCAGGGGCCCTACGAGATCGTTGAAAAGGTGGGAGAGGTTAATTATTAGGGTGCATCAGCCAGGACGGAGAAAACCCTATCAGGTGTACCATGTCAACCTGCTAAAACACTGGAGAGAAAGGGAACCCCCTAAGTCTCCTTGCCTTACCGGTCAACCCACGTCTGAAGTAGAGGCAGTGAGGGTGTCAGAGACCCTGTCCCCCTCCCAGAAGCAAGAATGCAGGGAGTTGCTCCAACAGAACAAAGATCTGTTCACTGAGACCCCGGGCCTTACTAATGTGATACACCATGAAATCCTCACAGACCCCCAGGTCCGAGTGAACCTAAGGCCATATAGGATTCCTGAAGCCCGAAGAGAAGTTGTGGCAAGGGAGGTTCAACGGATGTTAGAACTGGGAGTAATTGAGAGGTCCAAAAGTGGATGGTCTAGCCCCATTGTACTAGTGCCAAAGCCAAATGGTGAGTGGAGATTCTGCAATGACTATCGTCGCTTAAATGAGGTATCTAAGGTGGATGCCTACCCCATGCCCAGGGTAGATGAGTTGATTGAGCAGTTGGGACCAGCTAGATACATCACCACCTTAGACCTCACGAAAGGGTACTGGCAGATCCCATTGGCGAAAGAGGCTAGGGAGAAAACCGCTTTCTCCACACCTGACGGGTCCTTTCAATACGTCCGGATGCCGTTTGGGTTACAGGGGGCCCCGGCCACTTTCCAGAGGGCTATGGACCAAGTTCTACATCCTCATAGAAAATATGCCGCGGCCTACTTAGATGACATCGTCATTTTTTTGCCATGACTGGGAGAGTCATCTAAGAAAAGTCCAGGCTGTTCTGGATGCCTTGAGAAGCGCTGGGTTTAAGATTAACCCGAGTAAATGTGCCCTGGGAATGGAGGAGACGAAATACTTGGGCTACAATGTCGGAAGGGGGAAGATTAAACCTCAGACGAATAAGGTTGAGGCTATCCAGAAATGGCCCCAACCCCCTCTCCAAGAAACAGGTCAGAGCATTTCTTGGCATAGTCGGCTATTATAGGCGGTTTATCCCGAGGTTCGCCGAGATAGCCGTCCCTTTGACAGAGTTGACGAAGGGGAAAACATCTGCCATGATTAAGTGGTCTCCCGAAGCAGAGGGGGCTTTTCAGGAGCTGAAACAGGCTCTATGCCGACAACCCGTGTTAGTAGCCCCGGACTTCTCCCGGGAGTTTGTGGTCCAGACGGACGCGTCGGATGTGGGGCTGGGAGCAGTTTTGTCCCAGGTGATAAATGGGGAGGAGCACCCAGTAATGTACCTCAGTAGGAAACTCTCCCCAGCAGAAAGAAATTATGCCATTGTGGAAAAAGAGGGTTTGGCCATAAAGTGGGCACTAGACTCCCTTCAGTACTACCTGCTAGGTAGGAAGTTCAAGCTGGTGTCCGACCATGCCCCACTAAAATGGATGCGGGAGAAAAAGGGGAACAATTCGCGGGTCACCCGCTGGTTTCTGGCATTAGTAGATGTCTTGTTTTCTGTAGAGCAGAGGCCCGGGCAAGTTACAGGGAAATGCGGATTTCCTTGTCAAGGGTCTATAGTTTGGTGGCGGAAGTTGCCCAAAACCCCGGTTTTAGGCAGAGGGGGGGGGGGTATGTAATAAACCACAAGGGGCCGTAGTGGACGGTCGATATGTCTCACCAAGATGTCTGGTCTCGGTGTGGTAAAAAGCCATATAGTACGGGTGTCAGCGGCAGTAGGCCACTGACACACGTTTCATATACGTTTAGTATAACTGCTATGCAGTTAATCGGGTAGGCTTTTTACTGGAGTAGCCAAAAGAGCGGGGTGGGTTGGCTACTCCCATGTCCAGGTCCAGGCCTTGGTTTTGTTTCAGACGTATATCAACCTGGCAAGTCAGGTGAGCAAGGGGTGTGTCTGTCAGAAGGAGTCTGACAGTGTGAGAGTCAGACGGAGTGTCTACAGCAGGTTGCCTGCAAATCCCCTTGAGACTGGATCCTGCTGAAAGAACCAGAGACTGTGAGTTTACACACGGACAGTGTGCTGTTTTGTTTTGCGCTGAAGGCCAGCTACGTTGTTTTCCTTTTGTGTGTACCTTTCTGGCAATAAACGCCATTCTAAAGGAAGTCGCAGACTGTGTTTCTCTGTACCACCTTTGAGCTGATTCCCTACAACACTAAAACTATACAAGTACCCCACACAAACACAAACAAAATGAAATAAGTGGTAATCAATACCTAGGGCAGATAACCATACCAAGGCTATAGGAGCACATACATGATACAATATCTCAAAAATAAATAATAATGCTCACTAATTCGCAATAAAATCCCTAAAGAGGTGACTAGTAAGGTGGAGACATCGCCCCAAAAAGCATATGAAAGCATCAGAAATAACAAAAACAGTATAAGAATAAACAAATTCTGATTGCAAAGGGAGCCCATAAAAGAGAAACTAATTAAGAGGGAAGCATTGTAAATTTATCTGCCATGTAGAAACCAAGAGTAGGGGAAGGCAAATAGAGATAGATATCTCACAAAACCCAGTCCTTAGGTCAACGATGAGGCATTAACATTTGCGCAGGATCCTGTGAGCTACTTCTATGTCTACGTGGGCGCTGATCTTTCAGAGGAGAAGTCTGCTTGGGACGGGTCAAAGTCTTAGAGGTGGAAGACTTGGAAAACGAGAGCACAGGGTTGATGGCAGAACCCCAGTCAGGGATATCGATCTCTGGGAGCGGCAGTGCAGCAATGTGGAAGGTCCGCGGGGGGATCTAAGTGAGACGAGTGTGTCTTGGTGTTTGACATGAAGCAAAAAGGGAAAGCCCCACCGGTATGGGATATTCCTCTCCTGTAGTACAGCAAGAAGGGGCCTGAGAGCAGCTCATATACGTAGGGTACGACGGGAGAGATCAGGGAAGAGACCAATCCTGACGTCTTCGTACACAATGGTTTTCATGAGGCGAGCCTTTCGAAGAATTTCCTCTTTAACTGTGTAGTGATGGATTCTGCAGATCACATCCCTGGGACGGGCTGGGTCCTGGCTCTGCGGGCGGAGAACCCTATGGGCACAGTCGAATTCAATGAAAGTGTCCAGAGGTCGTCCCAGAATCTTGTTGAAGTTCTTGGTTAACGATGGGATTAACTCAGAAGTGCGGACAGATTCAGGAAGATTACGTAGCCAGATATTATTGCGCCTATTACGGTTTTATAACTCATCAAACTGCGCTTCAAGGTGAGCCTGGCGTTCAAATTGCTCGGAGATCGAGGCTTGTAGATTAGTAAGAGTGAGATTTGTAGAATCACTCTCTTTTTTGAGCTGTTGAACTTTCAGTTGTAGGTCCGTAACAGCCGTTTCACTGGGTGCAGGTCCTGCCGCCAGGCCTGTTGGAGATCGCGACCCAGTTGCCTCATGTCACCCTTTGACGGCAGAAGAGACAGCAGGGCTTGTAGTTCCGTATGAGAGGCAAGTACGTGAAGGGCAGTGTCTGGTGGGGGTAGTTCAGGAGAGCGACTCGGGCCAATTGATCCCTCAGGAGAGGAGGAGGGGTTCTGTGGGCGAAGGCCCATGGGCTGTTCCTCCAAGTTGGAGAAGCAGGGTTGGAATTCCAGGTGGCACTGCTAACAGGTGTTGCGGGTTGGGGGGTTGAGCAGTCTCAAGGCCCACTATCTTGTTGCGGCAAGGAGGTGAAAGGCCAGTTAGAGGCCCTTGAGATCAGATCTGAGCCTTGAGATATATCCCTTGTGCGATGTGAGGCAAGAGAGGCGACTCCGAAGGGACATAGAACGTAGTGCAGTTAAGGACCCTTTGAGGTCCTTGGGAGGCAATGTGACCACCCGGTTAATTTCTGAGGTCGACCTGTAGTACGTCTTTACCCAGAGATGACAGTGCTGTGAAATGAGAATCTGCCTCTTGGGAGAACTGAAGAGAGTCAGTGGGAGGACTTCGTCCCTGGGGACTCTGTGGGTGGCGAGGAGCTTGAGCCACTAAGGTGGAAGAAGGCACTGAAATCTGTGTGGGGGGAGATACAGATAAAGGGCAGTCTGGGAGCAATGAGAAGCTATTGAGGCCTCTCACTCCGGGGCCAACGGTGAGGCTTTCAGCTGCCCAATTATTGGAAACGTCCATTGACAATTCTGCTTCTGACCTCTGTTGCACGGGGTTATAAACTGATGCTGCCTGAGTCAGCTGAGGACCCACGGACCTCTGTGTGGCACGCTGCTGGGAATGCGAGTCCGCCATATTAATGAGGGGAGTACTCACTGCGGCCACATGCGCATCTAAGATGGCGCTCATCCGATCGGGGCCGTTGTTTGGTAGAGCCACGGCTCTGTACGATCGGGAGCTGCGGTCGCAGCCACCCGTGCATATGAGGCAGGCGCTGCAGATGGTACCTTGTGCTGAGACGCTTGTAACCGTGCGCCCGGTCGTTGCGTGGGTCGACAGTCCTCTTTGTCCGGGGAAAGAGCTGGGACCGGGACACAATCACCAGTAAGTAGGGCTGCAGTAGGAGCCAAGGCAGACTGCGTCCGAGCAGGCTCTTCGCTACGAGGCTAGTGTGTGGAGCGGACTTCCCCCTCCTGCAGTGAAGGCGTAGGGGAAGATGGCGCCGAAGCGCGGGAAGCCGCGGCGTCAGCCCCCAGGTCCTAAAGCGGGGAAAAAAAGTTTGAAATCGGGATATCTCCAAGCAAGGGAGATATGAGCAACTTAGATGCCTTCTTTTGCCTTTGGGGTCCCATTACAAGCAGGCTTTCGGTGGTTAAAGCTGAGATCTGTACGGAGCTCCAAGTTCCTGCATCCTCTCGCTTACATAGCTAGCCAAGCCTACGGACATCAGTGAGGGTGCATTTTTTGCGGGCTGCGCGTACTTTTTATTGCTAGCAGTCTGGAACACATGCAACGTTTTGGATCACTTTTATTCCAATTTTTATGGGACGTGAAGTGACCAAAAAAACACAATTTTGCCGTTTGGAATTTTTCTTCTTCTACGGCGTTCAGCGTACGGGATAAATGAGGAATTAATTTTATAGATCGGACTTTTTCGATTTTATCTTTTTTATTTGTAAAATGGTGAAAGGGGGGTGATTTGAACTTTTAATACTTTTTTTTTTTACACTTCAACACTTTTTTATTTTTTTTTTCACTTTAACATTGAGTCCCCCTAGGATGCTTCACCACTAATCGTGCGATCGTTAATACAGCCTAATGCATTGCATAGACAATGCATTAGGCTGTACCAAGACGGCGGTTCCCCCACTTCCTGCCTGGGGCCGGAAAGGGGGAAATTCAAAACATGGCAGCGATGAAAGCCTTCAGAAGGATTCCCGCTGCCTGATAGCCCATCGGGACTCAGCGATCTCAACGCTGCTGTCCCGATCGGACTGAAGAACAGTGCGCGTCACTGTTCTTCATTCATTTAGACGCCGCGGCCATCTTTACCGCGGCGTCTAAGGGGTTAAACAACGCGGGCGGGCGACGCCGTCCCCCCGCGCTGAAATTGCCGGGTGTTAAGCTGCAATTAGCCACTAACACCCGGCGGCTGTGAAATGGAATCGTGCTGCCACTTATCCCTGGATCAATGACCCCCTCTCCTGAATCCTAGACACTATAACTTGTTATATTATTACGCTCCAGAAATGCATCCAAACCATTTTTGAACTCTGTTATTGAATTCACCATGACAAGTTCCTCTGGCAGAGAATTCCACAGTCTCACTGCTCTAACAGTAAAGAATCCCTTTCTATGTTTATGTAGAAACTTTCGTTCCTCAAGACGTAGAGGATGCCCCCTTGTTCTAGATACAGCCCTGGGTATAAATAAATCTTGGGAGAGATCTCTATATTGACCTTTGATGTATTTAAACATATTTATTATGTCCCCCTGCAGCCGTCTTTTCTCTAAGCTAAATAACCCGAATCTTGCTAATCTTTCCACCCAGTCCTTTTATTATTTTTGTTGCCCGTCTTTGTACCTGTTCAAGCTCTACAATGTCTTTCCTGTACACTGGTGCCCAAAACTGTACACAATATTCCATGTGTGGTCTAACCAGTGAATTGTATAAAAGGAGAATAATGTTCTCATCATGTGCATCTATGCCCCTTTTAATGCACCCCATGATCCTATTTGCCTTGGCAGCTACTGTCCGACACTGGCTGCTACAATTAAGTTTACTGTCCACCAGGATTCCCAAGTCCTTCTCCATGTCACTTTTACCCAGCCCTTTTCCATTTAACATGTAGTCATGTCATGTAATGGATTTTTCTTCCCCATGTGCATAACCTTGCATTTATCTGTATTAAACCTCATCTGCCATTTCTCTGCCCAAGCCTCCAACTTATCCAGATCCCTTTGTAATAACACATTACCCTCTATTGTGTTGATTACTTTACAGAGCTTTGTATCGTCTGCAAAGATCGATATTCGACTGTGCAATCCCTATGTAAGATCATTAATGAAAATGTTAAAGAGGATAGGGCCCAATACTGAGCCCTGTGGTACCCCACTAGTAACAGGGATCCAGGCTGAGAATGCACCGTTAATTACCACCCTTTGTTTTCTATTTCTGAGCCAGTTGCTTACCCACTTGCACACATTTTCCCCCAGTCCAAGCCTTCTCATTTTACTTAACAACCTTTTATGTGGCACCGTATCAAATGCTTTAGAAAAATCTAGATATATGACATCCAGTGCCACACCCCGATCCAGTCTAGCACTGACTTCCTCATAGAAGCTTCCTCAGGGATGCCCACTCTTCTCCCTCCTATTTAATCTCACAATTCAGCCATTGATACAAGCTATTGAAAAAGATAGGAACATAATGGGGATCAAGGTAAGCAGTCAGAGTCTAAAATACCAATATATCGTACGCAAATAATATCGTTTTATGTCGGATCCGGCCAAGGAAGTTGGTCCAATATTTGACCTATTAAAAACTTTTGGTACTTTTTCAGACCTCAATGTCAATATATCTAAATGTGACATACTGGATATATTCAAAATTAGCAGAGAAACATAATTTTCCAGTACAGATTGCCAAGTCTAGTATAAAATAATTGGGAATACATATCGGAAAAAAAACCAGAATCTATTTATAAATTATGAAACTACGGTCACATTAAAAATAAGATAGAATCTGAATTGAAGAAATTGAATAATTTGCCCCTTCCTGTCAGAAAGGGTTAATTTGATAAAAATGATCAGTTTCCCCGTGTTACTCTATCCCATGCAAACTATCCCCTTGTTATTAAAACTTATGGACATAAGAAAAGTAAATCAGATATTTTCCTCCTTTATTTGAGCTCACAGATGACACAGGATAGCGTTAGCTACTCTCATGCTTCCAAAGGATAAAGGCGGTTTGGGGTTCCCGGACATTAGAACATATAACTTAGTTTGTTTATTGCGTCATGCAATAAATTGGATCCAAAACTCCATTTTTTTTTCATATCTAGACATTGAGATGGGTTTAACGCAACCTTGGAGTCTAAATAGTTTACGTCATACCAAGTTCTCGTGTATGGCACCTTAAATCTTTAGTTATCAAGGATACAGTGGTAACATGGAAGGCAGTGAGGAAATTTATGGGCCTCTCTTTCTTATGTTCAAAACATATGTATCTTTGGGAACATCGTTAGTTTCTACAGAGACGGGAGAACCCAGAATTTAAGAGTTGGGTTAGGGGAGGTATAAGGCCAGCCAGGCATCTATTTCATTCATCTGAAATTAGATTTCTGAATTCCCAAGAGGTAAAAGATAAACATGATGCCCCGCAGGGATGGTTTTTGGGATATGCCGATGTCACAAGCTTTCTTCAAAGGCTGATACTTTAACAGAAGAAACCCCGGCAAAAATGTGTTATCTGAAATATATAAGGCTCTTGGGTGCTGGGAGAGCTGGTAGGAAGATATAAGGCGGCCGGAATCAGGAAATTGACCTTTGCACAGATGGTGTATAATTTTGCTGGAATTAATCTGTTGTAGTTTTCAGTATAAGATGACTGTAGTGGCATGAGGGAGGGAGTAGTGGTTTGTCTTGTCTTGTTTTATTTTATAATGTTTATATGAATAGCTGACACTAAATGTACTATATGTGCATATATTGTATACATGTATGTCGATTTCAATAAAATTGGTAATAAAAAAAAATATATATCCTCTATTGTGCTGATTACTTTATAGAGTTTAGTATAATCTGCAAAGATTGATATTCTACTGTGCAATTCATGTGTAAGATTATTAATGAATATATTAACCCCTTAAGGTGTTTTTTTTTTTTGTTGACACGTTCGTTTTTCCCTCCTCGCCTTCCCAGAGCCATAACTTTTTTATTTTTTCAGCTACATAGACATATGAGGGCTTTTGTTTTGCGGAACAAGATGTACTTTCTAATGGTCTTATTCACTGTACTATAGAATATACTGGGAAACCGCAAAAAAATTCCAAGTGGGACAAATTGTGAAAAAAAACGTATGTTCGCCATGTTTGCGGGTGTTTTGCTTTTACGACGTTCAATCTTCGGTCAATACAATGTGTTATCTGTATTCTACAGGTTGAATTGAATCCGACAATACTAAAAGGGTTTCCGTTATGTTTTGGTACCGTAAAAAAATTCCAAACTTTTTCTATTTTTGAAATATGCGCCGCGCGCGCCAGTTTGTGCGACCAATAACTTTTTTGCACTAACACCTACGGACGTCAGTGAGGGTGCATTTTTTGCGGGCTGAAGAGCACTTTTTATCGCTAGCAGTTTGGAATGCATGCGACTTTGTGATCAGTTTTATTCCATTTTTTGTAATGACGTAAAATGACCAAAAAATGCAATTTTCTTTCTTCTACGGTGTTCAGCGTACGGTATAAATGATGTTATATTTTTATAGATCGGACTTTTCGTACGCGGCGATATGTGTAACTTTTTTATTATTTTATTGTTTTTATTTGTAAAATGGGGAAAGAGGGGTGATTTGAACTTTTAATACTTTTTTTTTGTACTTTAAAACTTTTTTTTTTTTTTTACTTTAACATTGAGTCCACCTAGGGTGCTTGACCACTAGGTGGCGCGATTGTCAATACAGTCTAATGCATTGCATAGACAATGCATTAAACTGTACCAAGATGGCGATTTCCCCGCTTCCTGTCTGCAGACGGAAGTGGGGCAAACCAGATCATGGGAGTGACCAGCGGGGAGCCTTCACAAGGCTCCCCGCTGCCATGTCCAGGTGTCGGATCGCAGCAGCTATGCTGCGGCGGCGCCGATCACACTGATGATCGGTGCACGGCACAGATTTTCATTCATTCAGACGCCGCGGCCATTCTTTGTCGCGGCATCTGAATGGTTAAACAGCGCGGGCGAGCGACACTGCCCGTTCGTGCTGTAACGGCCGGTTGTTAGCGGCGATTAGCCGCTAACACCCGGCGGCTGTGCGGGAGGGGGGGTGGGTCACGGTGCGATCCCCCTGCAAAGCCCCTTCGTGACCCTGGGACGTACTCATACATCCAAGGTCGTTAAGGGGTTAAAGAGAATAGGGCCAATACTGATCTCTGTAGTAGTAACAAGGATCCAGTCTGAGTATGTACCATTAATCACCACCCTTTGTTTTCTATCACTGAGCAACTTACTTACCCACTTGCAAACATTTTCCCTCAGTCCAAGCACTCTCATTTTACTAACCAACCTTTTATGTGGCACAGAATCAAATGCTTTAGAAAAATCTAGATATATAACATCCAATACCTCACCTCGATCCAGTCTAGAACTAACTTTCTAGAAGCTGACGAGATTAGTGTGACACGACCGATCTTTCATAAATCTATGCTGGAATGGAGTTATACATTTATTTTCAGTGAGATACTCCAACCTTCAAACATTTTACCTGCAACAGAGGTTAAACTTACCGACCTATAGTTTCTAGGATGACTTTTTGACCCCTTTTTGAATACTGGCACCACATTTGCTATGCGCCAATCCTTTGGGATATACTCCGTTATTATACAGTCCATAAATATTAAGAATAGGGGCTTATCTATCACACTACTTAATTCCCTTAGGACACAGGGCAGGATTGTGAACCTGTGCAAAAAGTACCGTATATACTCGAGTATAAGCCGACCCGAGTATAAGCCGAGGCACCTACTATTGCCACAAAAAAACGGGAAAGCTTATAGACTCGAGTATAAGCCTATGGTGGAAAATGCAGCGGCTACTGGTAAATTTCAAAAATAAAAAAGAATACCACCCTGCCTTGTTCCATTCTAGCAGCTCCATGTCCAAAACAAAAGGGGTGGCCATATTTTTTCACGAGTCTTTACCTGTGGAAATATTAGATGTTTTTCGGGATGATGATGCCAGAGCGCTCTTTGTCAAGTTTAAATTACAAGGCCATCTCTATACCTTGGCAAACGAATACGCCCCCAACGCGAGTCAGCTAGCTTTCTTTGCCAAGGTGCTAGGTCTCACAAGCTTCGCTCAAGGTCATATTATACTTTGCAGCAATTTTAATTTAGTAATGAACCCACTTCTTGACACCTCGACGGGTAGATCTTCAATCCCACTGCATATCCTCAACAGGGTTAAAAAGATGTTGCATGATATGCAATTGATGGATGTGTGGCGACTACTGCACCCTAAAGATAAGGATTACACATTCTTCTCCTTCCCTTATAACTCATACAGCCGTATAGATTTGATTTTTCCACAACATTCTCTCCTCAAATACGTTGTAGACGCACAGATAGGCACGGCAGTCTTTTCTGCCCATACCCCTATACATTGCGACTTCGCCCTTCCTAGTTACAGACTCGGCCCCTTCTCATGGAAATTGAATGAATCCCTTTTGAATGACTCGCTGTGCTTACTTGACTTGCTTACTTGACTTACAGCGCTCTATCGAGTTGTTCAATACGGACCACCTCTCCGATCCCACTTCACCCCTAACCCAATGGGAAGCCCTCAAATGTCTGTTGCGGGGAGTGCTCATTAAACACGGTGCAGGAGGAGACATACAAAGCCACGGGTGCAGAGACGGATCTCAGAGATCTTCAGCAAACGCGCCACGAAATTCTCCAGCTCATGGAGCACAAACACAAGAGGTATCGCCAGATGTGTTTGTGCTCTTTTTACACATGGAGTAACAAGCCAGGTAAATTCCTGGCTCGGGCGCTCCGGCATAAGAGGGCTTCCTTGTTTGTTCCTGCGAGTTAAGAACTAGGAAGGGCGGATCGTACACCTAACTGAGGATATCCTATCGGTCTTCCAGAAATACTATACGGGTTTGTACAATCTCCCATCACATGCAGCTCAATCTGGCCTCCCAATGTTTGACTCTATCCTGAAGGCATATCTAGCCTTCCCTGACTCCCAACACAGTCTCTCGCCTCCTTGGAGGAACCGTTCTTGACTGAAGAGCTTACACGGGCAATTTCCTCGATGCCCTCGGGCAAAAGCCCCGTTTCAGATGATTATACAACACCATTCTACAAGATCTTGGGTGGAGACTTGGCTGGGGCTCTGCTCAGGGCTTTCAATACAGTCTCGGACTCCTCACCGTTTGATCCAGCCTTCTTGAGGGCGCATATCACGGTGATCCCAAAGGAGGGAAAGACCGCGCCCTATGTCAAAGCTACAGACCCATTTCGTTGATCAATACTGATGCGAAAATCTTCGCCAAAATGCTGGCCAATCGGATGAGTCCTCTATTGGACACACTAATTCACCTTGACCAGGTGGGGTTCGTGCCCTCCAGGGAGGTGAGAGACAACACGCTAAAAACCTTTACTCTTATGCACCAGATTCGTGCGGAAAAGATACCATGTGTGATTTTATCTTTGGACGCGGAAAAAGCATTCGACCGAGTGTCATGGCCCTTTCTACTTGAAGTATTAGAGATGATGGGATTGGGTCTTATTATAAGAACGAATTTCAGCCCTATACAAATCTACTCAGGCCCAGATCCGTATTAACGGTTCTTTGTCGGTACCAGTGGTGGTGCGGAATGGAACAAGGCAGGGGTGACCCCTTTCAACTATCTAGAATATACTCGCCATGGAGCACTTACTCCAGGCTATTCGTAGTGACCCACTTATACAGGGGATCCAGGCCGGTCGACTGCAAGTAAAATGTTCTGCCTTCGCAGAGGATTTACTCCTGTACCTGACTAAACCAGGTAACTCACTTCCTGCTGTCATTAGGGCCTTGGAGGAATACAGCAGACTAAGTAATCACAAAATCAACATGACAAAAAGCACCGCTATGGGCCTAAACATTCCCGATCAGGAATTGGATCACATGCAGTCCTCCTTCACGATCTACTGGACCAAGACATCCTTTCCATACCTGGGTGTAAATATCCCTGCTGACCCTGATAAGATTTTTGATCACAACTTTGCGCCCCTAACCCGCAAAATATCCCAGGACCTCCTGAAATGGGATAGGAGAGACTTCTCCTGGATCAACATATTGAAGATGAACGTCCTGCCTCTTCTCCTATACCTCTTTCAGGCCATACCTATCCTGCTACCCAAAACATTTTTCATGTCACTACGACAATTGGTCAACCGCTTTGTATGGGCACGGAAGCATCCTAGAATAGCCCAGTCCACCTTGACACGTTCTAAATTAGAGGGCGGATTGTCCCTCCCTGATTTTCATGGCTATTACTTAGCGTCCGTAGCGGTCCGAATACTGGATAACTTCCGCAATACAAAAACTAAACTTTGGACTCAGCTTGAGTCACAGATTTACAAGGCGCCAGTAGCAGGCCTCCCCTGGCTTCCCCCCTGCACTGTTCCTGAAGAGATTGCTTCTAGGAACCCCCCTGGTGACACAAATGTCAATTTGTGTGTGTAGGACTTATGTCTCCAAGATGCGCCTCATAAATCCAGGAGGTCCCTGCTCACTACTGCTAAACAACACTTGGCTTCCTGACTCCTTGTGGCTGCATCTTTCTCGCCTCCT
This sequence comes from Phyllomedusa bahiana, assembly GCA_025379985.1. Lineage (NCBI taxonomy): Eukaryota > Metazoa > Chordata > Amphibia > Anura > Hylidae > Phyllomedusa > Phyllomedusa bahiana. Next base: position 137,765 of record JAODAL010000350.1, read on the forward strand.
GGGGGGGGGGGACGCTGCCCAGTCGGTTTTCGCCGGTGTGATTTCCGCTGGCTCATTAAAGAGTTATGAAGACCTGGTGGGGGACCCGACTACTGCACTGTTCTCGAGATTCCAATACTACCAGCTTCCGAGCTTATACTCCAGGTGTCAGTCGGCCCTTGATATTCAGAGGCCAGCTACGCCTCTGTGGTGCTTGGGGCAGTATTCGGAAAGACGAGCCCTCTCAGGTCTTTATAAAATGCTCACTCACTGACTGCCCTAGGTCAGCTAGACTTTCTTTCCAAAAGAGTTGGGAGCAGGAGTTGGGGGTTTCGATCTCGGAGGAGGAATGGAGCAAGGCCTTTACTTTAACATACAAATCATCCATATCCACAAAAGCACAAGAACTAAATTATAAAATTCTGATGAGGTGGTACAGAGTTCCGGCCCTGCTGCATATACTTTATCCGACGATTCCAAACCTTTGTTGGCGCTGTGGACTAAGCAGAGGAACTATGACCCATATTTGGTGGGACTGCTCCATTATCCAGCCTTTTTGGTTGAAGGTTATTGATGCAATTCGAGTTATCACAGGAGTACGTCTCCAAGCTAACCCAGCGCATTTTCTTCTTTTTACTCTTCCTCTCCCAACCTCGACGCTGAAACACCACCTCATTTCGCACTTGATAATCGCAGCCAAAACAGTGATTCCACGGTTATGGCTTTCCAACTCCAGCCCCTCCATTTCGGATTGGCTTAAGGAAGTCAACACGATACAGAGAAGGGAGGAATTCAGGGCAGACTCCCCCGATCAGCACAAAAAGTACCTTCAGACATGGGAAGACTGGATAGTCTTCTGTAGGTCGGACCAATACCGCCTCCTCTCCTAATAATAGGTACAAGCCTACTTCCCACATGCCGTGCAACGACTGAACTGTCTGCAGGTTTTCTGTTGATATTGTTATGTTTGTTATTGTAATTTTTTCATACTACATTCTTTGGCTAGAATCGGAAGCTGACCTATCTCGATAATGAGCAACGCTGTAATACTGCCTTTCTTATGCCACTCAACCTTCTAACGTGAGGCGACATTTTCATCTTGGAAATGCCCTCACCTCAGGCGCACCTTGACCCTCTGTGTGGCGATCTTTTTTTTTTCTGCATGAACGTTTTCACATCTGGCGCGATTGCTCATTTCGCTCTTTCATGATCATTGCATACTGTTTGACATGACTTTAACCCCTTCAGGATCCGGGGTTTTTGTTTTGTGACACGTTCGTTTTTCCCTCCTCGCCTTCTGAAAGCCATAACTTTTTTATTTTTCCACCTACATAGACACATGAGGGCTTTTATTTTGCGGGACAAGATTTACTTTCTAATGGTGTTATTCACTATACTATAGATTATACTGGGAAACCGCAAAAAAATTCCAAGTGGGAAAAATTGTGAAAAAAAACCTATTTTCGCCATGTTTCTGGGTGATTTGCTTTTACGGCGTTCAATCTTAGGTAAGTATAATGTGTTATCTGTACTCTACCAGTTGTTACGCATCCGGCAATACCAAACATGTAGGGTTTCCGTTATGTTTTGGTACCATAAAAAAATTCCAAACATTTTCTAGTTTTGACATTTGCGCCGCGGCGCCAGTTTGTGCGACCAATAACTTTTTTGTACTAACACCTACGGACGTCAGTGAGGGTGCATTTTTTGCGGGCTGAGGTGTACTTTTTATCGCTAGTAGTTTGGAATGAATGCATCATTTTTATTCCATTTTTTGAGTGACGTAAAATGACCAAAAAACGCAATTTTGGCGTTTGGATTTTTTTTCTTCTACGGTGTTCAGCGTACGGGATAAATGATATTATATTTTTAAAGATCATACTTTTTCGGACGCGGCGATACCAAATATGTGTAACTTTTTTATTATTTTAATGATTTTATTTGTAAAATGGGGAAAGGGGGGTGATTTGAACTTTTAATACTTTTTTTTTTGTACTTTAAAACTTTATTTATTTATTTTTTTACTGTATCATTTAGTCCCCCTCTGGTGCTTGACCACTAGGGGGCGCGATTGTTAATACAACCTAATGCATTGCATTAGTGGGGCAAACCAGCCAGGGTAAGTGACGGGAGCCTTCACAAGGCTCCCCACCACCATGCCCGGTCGTCGGATCGGCGCAGCATAGCTGCGCCAGTGCCGATAACTTTACCGATCGGTGCGCGGCACCGATCGGCATTCATTCAGACGCCGCAGCCATCTTTGCCGCGGTGTCTGATGGGTAAAACAGCGCCAGCGGGCGCTAACACCCGGCGGCTGTGCAGGGGGGTTGCGGAGCGATCCCCCTGCAAAGCCCCTTAGCGGCCCTGGGACGTACTCATACGCCCAGGGTCGTGAAGGGGTTAAATGTATCATATAACTCATTGTTCATGAGACTGTATACTGATTTAGATTCTATTTGCCATTGTTCAATCCTTCTCTTGTTTAATAAAGCTTGTTTTTGAATAAGGAAAAAAAAAATTAAAAAAAAAATGAATACCAATACAATTACATAGGCAGTTTAATGTCCCTCATAGGCAGATATAAGCAGGTATAGGCAGTTTAATGTCCCCCATAGACCAATATAGGCAGATATAGGCAGTTTAATGTCCCCCATAGACCAATATAGGCAGGTATAGGCAGTTTAATGTCCCCCATAGACCAATATAGGCAGGTATAGGCAGTTTAATGTCCCTCATAGGCAGGTATAAGCAGGTATAGGCAGTATAATGTCCCCCATAGACCAATATAGGCAGGTATAGGCAGTTTAATGTTCCCCATATGAAGGTATAAGCAGGTATAGGCAGTTTAATGTCCCCCATAGACAGGTATAAGCAGGTATAGGCAGTTTAATGTCCCCCATAGACCAATATAATAATAATCTTTATTTATATAGCGCCAACAAATTCCGCAGCACTTTACAATGTGAACGGTATAGGCAGTTTAATGTCCCTCATAGGCAGGTATAGGCATTTTAATGTCCCTCATAGGCAGATATATCCAGGTATAGGCAATTTTATGTCCCCCATAGACCAATATAGGCAGGTATATGTCCCCCTAGGCAGGTATAGGTCTCCATAGGCAGGTTATAGGCAGGTATATGTCCCCCTAGGCTGGTTATAGGCAGGTATATGTCCCCCTAGGCTGGTTATAGGCAGGTATATGTCCCCCTAGGCTGGTTATAGGCAGGTATATGTCCCCCTAGGCTGGTTATAGGCAGGTATAGGTTCCCCATAGGCAGGTAATAGGTAGGGTTTAAAAAAAAAACAAAAAACACTTACCTCGCTCCACGCTGATCCGCCTCCCGGGCGATCCGCTCCGTCTTCCCGGCACAGGCAGCGTGATGTCATCAGGCCGCGCACGCAGCGTGATGACACACACTGCCTGTGCCGGAAACTCCGGACAGCCGCGAGTTTGCGGCCGCCCGGAGTCCACTGCGGAGCAGGGAGCGCTCGCTCTCTGCACCGCAGTGGTATCTCTTCACCTGCATGCGCTCTGGAGGAGTCGTATACAAGTGAAGAGATAGCCGACAGCGCCTGGGCCACCGCAGTGCCCGGACGATGTCGGCTGTACTCAGGAATCTGCTATATGCGCTCCCTAAGGAGTCGCATGTAGCAGAATTGCCATCGCAGCGCCCGAGCGCCAACACTGACTCGAGTATAAGCCACGGTCGGATTTTTCAGCACTTTTTTTGTGCTGAAAAACTCGGCTTATACTCGAGTATATACGGTACATGGTTTCGGTAGTATGATCTGCAGATACTCTAATGACCTGCACACAGTACTGAACCCCACGAAACCGCTTTGGAATGAAAAGGGATACCTGCTGTGAAGCAGGCCTTCCCAACATTAGTGCCAGATCTCACAGATACAAATTTCTAGAGATAAACTGCATAATTTTATGGAAATACTTCACAGATTTGTGGAGACTGATGTAACTTTGGTCCTTTACTTATAATGTTAAAAGAAGTTTTCTCCCCATGTTTCACAGATCCAGAAGCAGCTTCAGGTTCATGTATTCTGTCTCTTCCGGGTCAGGCTATCGGTGGTTCTATAGCAGTGACATGAATATCAGCTACATATTCACAGCTTTTTTAATACCACCGACATGAGAGCAAGAGATGTATACTGTGAGTTTTGAAGTGCTCTGCTCTATAGATAACAAGTAGTATCCTTTGTTTGTTAGAGATAACACACTCTGTTCTCAAGCTGAAGTCAGTCCTATCTGCCTACCTGTGGTGACATCACTCCCGGCTCTCAGATAAGACAAAGAGCAGAGAGAGAATGAAAAAGCAGGTCGGTAATCTAGAGAAACTTGTGTGCACTCAGTGCAGATAAAATCTCTCTTATCGCAAGAGAGCAAAATAAACAATGCAACTTATTTTGGAAAACAATGCAATTTATTTCTTCCTGGATGACCACAGTGAGTTAAAATCATTGGAATTGAGTCCCCAATTCTATAAACAACTAGTAACCTCTTCTGAAGATCCTTAAATGACAACTTCAAAAGAGGAAAAAATGTAGATGACAGAAAAATAAGCAAATGACTAAACAGAGAAAAACAAAACATTAAAGGGAACATGTCAGGTGGTTTATGCTGCCTTATCTGAGAGTAGGATAAGACAGAGCTAGAGAAGCTGCTCTGTCACAGGTTTATAAAATAAGAAGCAGGATTTCTGAGTAAAAAAACAGAAAAAAAATCAGAGAGTGAAAATCCTGCTTACCCTGCCTACATACAGTGATTCAAGTTTGTACACACACATAAGAATACAGGTAAAGCTGTTTGACAGCCAGATCAGCAGGACTTTCTTATTAAGTTATAATCGGGATTTCATCTCCAAATCATATAAATCTGTATATCAAAAAGCTCAGCTTCTCTCCCTCTCTCATATCCTGCTCTCAGACAAGGTAGCATAAACAACCAGACCGGTTCGCTTTAAAGCAAAATATTTTAACAAGTTAAACAGTAAAGGGGTATTGATATATTTTAGTTTCAATCATATTTTTTTTACTGTGACAACAAAGCAAAACCCCATTTCGCCAAAGCTCAATATTATTTCTATTCAAAGAGGCTAATCTATGTCTGCACTAGAAGCTTTTTTTTTTTTAACCATGGTTGCGCAAACAGATGCATCACTAGTCAGCGTCTCTGTTAATTAGTTTTTTTATATTCCTGTGACCACTTTCTAGTGTCGTTTATCACTGATCACTAATCAGCAGTCAAGCTCAATTGTTGGCACAGGGTCACCATCCTGCTGCCTCTGATTGTTGGTTAGTGACACATATCACTGACCAGCACATGCTCTCCACATTTTTTCTTTTTTTGCAGTACAAAAACTTTTTTTTTAGTGATAGGTAAACAAACGTTTGGGTTAGTTAATGGCATAGAAGTAATGGCATCCATATAGTTAAAAAAAAATAATTCTAGTTAGAAGCATAAAAAGAAAATTAAGCTACTTTTTCAAGTAAAGTTTTTCAAGCTTTTTTTTTTTTTTTACAGTCGGTGTTAGTATTTTTTACTGACAGACATTCAGCAGTGATATTTTTCACTGCCGCTCGTTCAGTAATTTTTTTGTTAAATAAATAGTACTTTTTTTGTACTACTGATTTTCTTTTTATCAAATTTTATAGCATTAGGCTAATTTTGCAGCAACGGATGCATAGTATATATTTTTTAACTAATGTTCATTTGCTGAATTTATTTAGGTAATTCTTGTAGTACTTTTTTTTTCTTTTGTCCAACAAAAATTTTGTATTGCCCCACACGTGTCTGAGCGCTACACACAGACCCTCAGTCAGAATATTTTTCATACATACACGTGTATAAGCACATACACCTTCATAGTATTTTTACACATACGCGTGTTGAAGCACATACATTTTACACGCCCTTGTAATTTCACACACCCCAAAATAAAAATGTCCCCATCTTCCCAAAGATGCTACTCAGCGGAGGAGGCGCCCGCTTTCCTGGCCTCTGATAGCGATTCCGCCAGTGATTCGGATGAGGAGTTTCTTGCTTTTGCCTTGTCTGAATCATCCGAATCCTCCTCAGCTAATGAGGGTCCCTCCTGTAGATGCCCCCGTGTGACAGAAGACGTGACTCCCCAAAGTAGTGACCCCATATGGACTCCCGCCCCAGATAATTACCAGCCACAAATCCCTAACTTTGTGGACACCCCAGGATAGACACTACAGTCCTCACTGAAATAGATTTTTTTAAAATATTTTTCTCTGAGGATCTGGTAGATGTCATGGTGGCACCAATTTCTATGCCCAGCAGTTTTTGGCCTTAACCCCACGAAGACATTCTGCAGGTGGACCCCCGTGGATGCTGCAGAGTTGATGACATTTTGAGGCCTTATTCTGCTTATGGGCATAGTGAAGAAGCCTGACAGTATTGGAGCACTGATATTTTCTACAGTACTCCCTTTTACCGTCATGCCATATCCCGTATGCGCTTTGAACAAAAACCACATTTTTTTGCATTACGCCGATAATGCACTGTGCCCGCCCCGTGATAACCCCACCTATGACCTGTATAAAGTTCGGCCTGTTATCACCCATTTTAGCGCTAAATTTTCAGCGGTCTAAACGCCTGAGAAATGTATTTGTGTGGATGTGGTATTTGTGTGGATCTGTCCCTCTTACATTTCAAGGGAAGGCTTAGATTTCAACAATATCTGCCCAGTAAAAGAGCGCGTTATGGGATAAAAACATACAAGCTATGTGAGAGGACCTCCAGGTACACCCACAGCTTCAGGATTTACGAAAGAAAGGACAGCCAAATTGTACCCCCTAAATGCCCACCTTCCCTAAAAATAAGTGAAAAATTGTGTTTGATTTGGTGCACAAAATGCTGTATGTGGATAACTTTTACACTAGCAATCCACTTTTAAGTGCCACAGCTAGCAGCCTGCAGCACAGTGTGCAGGAATCAGAGGGGACTCGCTAAACTCTTTGTTGCACAATTGCTCCCAAGGGGAAAAAGCAGGTCTCAATCCAGCGATGACCTGCTGCTGGTCAAATATATGGATAAGAGGGACGTCCTTGTATTGACCACATTTCATGGCAACAGCACTATCCTTGCCCCTGTACCAGTACAGTCGCCCACAGACCTGACTGTATTACGGATTACAAACAGTACATGGAAGGGGTAGACCTGTTGGACCAGGTGCTGAAGCTGTACAGTGCCACATGGAAGACCAAAGTGTGATACAAAAAGCTAGTTGTGCACATTGTGCAAATGGCGATGTACAACGCTTTTATTCTTTTCCGTTGTACAGGCCAAGCAGGGACCTTTATTAACTTCCAAGAGAAGGTAATAAAGGCGCTTGTTTTTGGGAACCAGGGTGAGGGCCCCAGTACTTCTGGTTCTGACATCCTCCGTATTATACTTGGGCAGCATTTCCCCAATTAAATCCCCTCCACTGGTAAAAAAGGGTTGGACGCAGAGTGTGCTAGAAAAGGGGAATTAGAAAAGACACAACTTACCAGTGTGAAACCAGCCCTTATAAACCTGGCCTCTGATAAAAGAATGCTTCAAACTATAACACTCGTCTATGGATTACTAGTTGCTGCATTCTTTTATACTTTTTTTTATTTGCAGGATTCCCTGAAGCACCAAACCTTTCATAGATTTTATTGTGCTGTAACATGGTGTGTCTGGAAAAATGTCAGTCTGCATTTTTTGAATTTGTAATGCATAATAATGCCTGGGAATTAATTTTATTGAACACCTGTCAGGTCAAAATATTAATTACACCCTTTAAAATGTTTCCCGAGTGGTGTACCTTCTAAAATGGGGTCACTTTTGGGTGTTTCATAACTTTAGTTCACATCACAGCATGTGTAATTGAACAGCACTTGGTTTGTAATTCAGCAAAATTGATGTGCCAAGCGCATTATTGCTATGCCTACCCCATGGTGTGTAGCAGGGGCCAGCCACATCCTAGGGTGAGTTGTGGAGGTGTCCCTAGAATGGAAACAATTTTGGGCAAAGCTGTTATTGTGCAGTTAGATGGCATAAATACGCAAAAACGTCAGTCATTTTAGCCTGTAACTTTCGCCTTTGTAATGCACAATAATATCTTGGAATTAATTTTATGAATCATCTGTCAGGTCAAAATTTTAACTACACCCCATAAAATGTTCCTTTAAAGGTGTACTTTCTAAAATAGGGTCACTTTTGTGTGTTTTTATAATTTTAGTTCACATCACAGCATGTGCAATTGTCAGAACATGCTGTGTATTGCAGAAAAATAGGCATGCCCAGCAAAAGGCTGCTATGTCTCCTCTATGGCAGGGGTCCCCAACTCCAATCCTCAAGGCCCAGTAACAGGTCATGTTTTCTGGCTTTCCGTAGCATTACACAGGTGGTATAATTATTGTCAGAGCATTCTGTGGGATATCCTGAAAACATGACCTGTTGGTGGGCCTTGATGACCGGAGTTGGGGAACACTGCTCCATGGCATGTAGCAGGGGCCAGCCAAATCCTAGGGTGACATGTGGGGTGTCCCTAGAATGGGGACGCATGGCAGAAAAATTAGAAATCAAATTTTTTAATTTTGTGCAAGGCATGCTGCTGTTATTGTGAAAAAATATGGAATACAAGATAATTGTGATTTTCAGCTTAAAACTCTAAATGCATTATCTATATATATATAAAAAAAAACACCCGTGCACACTATACCCCTAGATCAGTGTTTCTCAACTCCAGTCCTCAAGACCCACCAACAGGTTAAGTTTTCAGGATCTCCTCAGTATTGCACAGATATAATTGTTGTCAGTGCATTCTCCACAGGTGATATAATTACTGTCAGTGCATCCTGTGAGAAATCCTGAAAACATGACCTGTTGGTGGGTCTTGAGGACTGGAGTTGAGAAACACTGCTCTAGATGAATTCGTTGAGGTGTGTAGTTTTCCAAAATCTTTTTTTTTTTTTTTTTTAACTCTGTTCTGGAACTTGGAGGAGGGGGGCTCTACTAATGCATCATGAGGGCATGGAGCCAAATAAGCTTATTTTGCGCTCCCCAAAGCAAAATAGCATTCCTTCCCTTCTGAGACTCACCACATGCCCCATACCAACTTTATGACCACATATGGGGTATTGCCTTACTCAGAAGAAGTTGGGCAACAGGTTTCGGTGTGCTTTTTCTCCTCCATTTTTGGGAAAATAAAACATTTTAGAAAAATAGTGCAATTTTCTGTAAAAATTTTAATTTTTCATTTTCACAACCCGAGTCCAGAAGTTTCTGTGAAAAGCATGTGGGGTCAAAATGCATACTATACTCCTAGTTGAATTCACTGAGAGGTGTAGTTTCCAAGATGTGGTCACTTTTAGGGGGTGTTCTCTGTTCTGAAACTTGGAGGTTCTACTTATGAAAAACAAACTACCAAGATAACGAATGCCTATGGGTATAGATATCGTTAAAATATAACTTTTAATAATATATCAATAAAAATAGTACACATAAAGAAAAATAGCGGAGAATTCGCCCCGAAAAGGGCGGCCCCGCACCGGAACACCCTACCTATATGTAATAAATATCCTAAATACTAAAGTGAATACTAAAGTGAATATAGGGACAACAAACACAAAACAAACACATTACTATACAAAAGGAGTGACTAATACAACAAGGTTACAATACATATAGTACAAACACTACCCCTACTGACAATACATACAAAATAATCCCTAATACAACAAGATTACAATACATATAGTACAAACACTACCCCTACTGACAATACATACAAAATAATCCAACGCGTTTCTCCCACAGATAATGTGGGTTCATCAGGGAACATAATAGTATGTCAACCAATAATAAATGTAATCATTAATATGATATATATATATATCAAAAAGCTTACGTCCCTTGCAGGTAATACCGCAGATTGAAACAGGTTTACGAGGACCCTTTTGATTTTTAAAAAAGGGTTTATTGGAAAATAGTTGTTAAAGAGGGTGTTAAATAGGGTGGGTGGCTAGGATGATGGAAAATTTTTTTAAAAGTATGGGAAGAAAAAACCAGCCCTGTTTAAAATACCCAAAAAACATAGGGATGTAAAATACTCATTTACTCGTAGAGAGAGGTAGCTTTCCGGAAGTTGCAACTGCGCCTGCGCAGCCCCCACACGTGGAGTGCGAGAGTCGTTACCATAGTGTTTATGACGCCGCTCACGAGAACGCGGGCTGTGACCGGAACTTACATATACTCGTGCACACTCTCCAGTTTGAGGAGGGGGCCCTGAAAAAACGCGCACGCGTTCCCCTGCATATGGAAAGAAATGGGTAGTTGCCATGGCTTTCAATACGTTCCCAATAAAAAACAAAAAGGAGGTTTATGAAAAAAGGGCCAACTGCCCATGCGCACTCATTGCTAATAGGCAGTGTTAGTAATTACCATGAATATTAGTACGCCATGGAAACGTGAACGCAAAGGGTTAAAAACTGCAAAAAGGGCCCAAAAGCGAGATAGCGATACTAGTACGGAAGTTAACACAAGTACAAAAATACAATTAAAAGGCGCAGGCTGTTAATGAAGTTGGCACCAAATTTATAGACAAAGAATGGAAAGAATAACCTGGAAAATTATGATGTAAGGAAATTTTATAAACCCGGCCCAAGATATACCCAAAAAGGGAGTGGGTATATGATAGAAAAAAAAAAAAAAAAAATTTAATATTTTCCCGCACACCCAACGGGAAACCAAAAAAACGGAAATAGTAAAAAATACAAACAATACAGATTATAGATATAAAAAATTAGATAGAAGAATATATTGTATGATATGACAAAAAATAATAAAGAGGTGTTAGAAAAATGGTGAAGTGAGAAGGGTCTTTAAATTCCATGTGGGAAAAGGGTTTTCAGATAGAAGATCCAATGGGCTTCCCTTTGGAGCATCTTTCTATCAAAATCCCCCTTACGCTGAGAGGGGGGGTGACAACCTCAATGGCCGAAAAAGTGACAGATTGTGGATCTTTAGTAGATAAAAATTCATATGTCGTGCGAGTGATTTTATGCGATGATCCCTGATGTCCCCCAGATTTTTAAAGGATTCTACGGCCAAAAACTCACGGGGGTTTTACCAACATACAAAAGAGGGCACCCAAAAGAGGCTTTATAGACCCCCCACGCGTTTTGAAATTTGGCAAAAACTCCTTATAAAAAAATTTTTCCAGTTTTAAGGGTTGGAAATTTTTTTGGGGACCCGGAAAAACTTGCATCCCCCTGCTTGATCCACATCTTAAGTCCCTGTCACTTGGTTGTGACCCATTTACCCGATGTAAAAGGGGGCCGTACAATGGCTTTTTTTAAAAGGAAGTAAACCACTTTTTTTCCCCCCGTTTAATGAAATTTTGGGGGGAAAAAGGATCAATAAATTTTGCTGCCGGTTTCCGTTGTAATGGGGGGCCAAAAAAAATTCAAATTTGACCCCTTAACATTTTTTTAAAAGCTTTATCAAAATTTCCCTCCCACTTTTAGTTTGCCATCTTTTTTTACATTTTTTGTTTTTCTCCTTTAGGGTGAAATTAAAGGGGGTTCGATCAAACACCCCGAGCCCATTGGTATGCAGGGTTAGGACCCCCCGGGTTTTTACCCCGTTGAAAAAAACCTTTTCCTTGTAAAATTTTTGCTTCATTCTTGAAGGTTTGTAAGGTGGAACAGTTTCGTCGGGTACGTATGTATTGACCTTTAGGGATACCTCGGCGTAGTGGGAAGGGATTTAAAAAAATGTCCCCTTTTGAGAAGGGCTATTTCCCCGCAGTAGGTTTACGAAAAAGTTTTTTTTCCAAAAATACCCCCCCTGACCCCCTTTTTTAAAAATCGGGCAGGAAGACTAGTTCGGGGCTTTGTTTGACCGAATTTTAAACCTGAGGCTATATCATTACAGTTAAAGGGTTGCCCCAAAGTGATGGAAAATTTATTGGTTGTCCCGGACCCGAAAAATTTAAGATGTCTTTAATAAAATCTGCCCCCGTAGAAAAATACCTTTCTTGGGGGCCCGGTGGTTTTTGTTCCGAAAAACCAACGGTGCTTTCCCACCGCCCAGGAAAGGAATTTGCGTATGAAAGGGGGGGCCCCGGGCCCCCCATAGCGTCCCCCCGGCTGGTGGTAATAGCATCCGGGTGAACAAAAAAAAAAATTGGGGTGTTTAAAACAAACCCCCAACAAATTTCCCAAAATAGTTGGTTATGTTCCTGTAGAAAGCTGGACCCGGGGTTCCCGAAAAAAATTTGGGCCAGCCCCCCAATCCCGCCTCATGGGGGGGTTTTAGTAATAAGGTCCAACATCAAAACCCGCAGAGAAAAAATTTTAGGTTTTAACAGTAAATCCCCCCAAAGTGAGTAGAAGGTCAAATAGGGATCTCTAACATTTTGAAGGGGGGTGCCGTCACCCAAAAGGGTTATAAGATGGTATCAATGTAAATTTTTTTCCCAAAATTTTGTGTAGGTTATTTAACCGGACACCCAAAAGGGCTACAAACCCAAAAGGAAAGGGGGACCCCTTTTGGACTTTTTGGGGGCCCTTAAAAAGTTGCCAAATTTGGGGGGGGCCCCCCCCCCCTTAGGGGAAATTGAAAAATATGTTCATTTTTATCTTTTTGTCCCCCAGGACAGGGGCTTTGTCCAAAATTCCTCAAGTTCCTTTTTAAAAGGGAAATTTAGGGATCGGGGTTTCTCAAAAACACATATGTTTTTTAGTCCTCAAAAGGGCCTGTATTTACTACTTTTCCCCCTTTTCAGATGGCTTTTATAACCAAATTTACTGATCCTTCTCCAAATTTTTTTAAAGCCGTATTCCTGTTTCGTAAATTTTAATGTGAAAGGTTTTTCTTTTAGGGGAACCCCGAAGTTTTCTCAATCGAGTCAACCTACAACCTCCCCCAAAGTGTCCTATATTTTGATTTATTTAAGAGGGGGTTTTTTTTGCTCTTCAATTTTAAGTTAGTTAAAAGGGCCTTTAAAGGGGCGGGTTTTCTATCCCCCTCCTCTAAAAGCTTTAGTAAAAAAACACAAAGGGCTTGGGAAAAACATCCCGGTTAATTTTCCCAATTCCCCGGGCTTCCTTTTCTCATTCAATTTAAAAAATTTTTTCCACCTTAAGTAATTTTCCCAAAAAAGAAGATGTTCCCCTTTTACCCCAAATTAAAAGGCGTTTAAAAGGGGGTATTTGGGGAAAAGGAAAATCCTTTTCAAGTAATGTTGTTTCAAACTGGGGGAAGGTTGTGGTGGGGATAAAATTTTTAATCTGAAAAAAAGGTCCGAGGTTTCAATCAGGCCTTCCCTAGGGTTATCCCAAAATAGCCCGTAATGTTTTCTCTAAAAAAAAGGGTTTAGGCTCCAGGAATTGGGGCTCCAGCCCCTCCTGTTGAATTTACAGTTTTCAGGTTACAGGGGGTCCCGAAGTAGATGGCAAAAAAAGAGGGAAGGGGTGAACTAAAGGCCCGAACGCCAACAAGGGTTTTCCCCCCCGTTTTTATGGGTCCCCTTTTTTTTGAATTTTTTTTTTTGGGAACCCCCCTTCTGTTAATTTTATGATCTGTGTGGGGGAAGAAAAAGGGGATCTGTTGATTTTGGGTTTTATTTGGTTTCCCCTTTTTTTTTCCCTCTGACAAAATCTGTTTTCGGAGGTGAGGGTTTGACTCTGCCCGGCCGGGGGGTTCCCATTTCGGAAATATCGGTATTTCCCGGGTGTTCACGGAAAAATCGAGGGGTTTTTTTAGAATTGTTTAAAGCTTACGCTCCCTTTAGCTGCGGGTAAATTTTCAAATTTTTATTCCTGTAACTCCAAACTTGCGTTTTAGCAAAAGGGAAATTTCTCCCTTAAGGTTTTTCAAAAAATTTTTTTATTTTAGGATTTAAAAGGGTTTGTAAGGGATTAGTAAAATAAATTTTTGTTCCTTTTTCTATTTAAAAAATCAATAAATCGTAAGGAGGGTTTCCGTTTGCTCCAAAATTTTCCCCCTTTCCATAGATGGGGTTTTTAGATCTGGGGGCAGGTGTTAAATTGGGTTTTTCCGTTTGACCCCTGGGGAATATTTTTTGTTTACGGGTAGTTTTTCCTGGGGATCCCCAGTTTCCCCCCGGATTTGATTTAGGGTTTTATATTTAGTAAAACAATTCCCGGAAAAAATTTCTGTAAAGATGGAACCCGGGTAGAGCCCCAAAAATCCCTCTCAGAAAAAAACCCCCTCAGCATCGGGGCAAAAAACCCTGTCCCCAAAATTTGGCAATCCCCGGGGGGATTTGCCTTTAACCCCGAAATCACAAAAAAAAACCCCTTTTATACAATACAGAGAGACCAAATAATTTTAATTTAAGCCAAAAAAAATCAAAAAAGGGACCAAACCACAAAATTCCCACCCAAAAAATGGGGCAGGAGAAAAAACCCCAAATGGAAATGCCCGGCATTCAATATTAAATAAGAGAAAACCCAAAATACCAAGGTAACGGATGGTATGGGTATTTGATATCGTTAAAAAATAACCTTTTTAAAATATATAATTTAAAAAATGTACACAAAAAAAAAATAGCGGGAATTCGCCCCCAAAAGGGGGGGCCCCCCACCCGGGGAAAACCCTACCTATATTTAATAAATTCCTAAATATAAAGGAAAACTTAAAATGAATAAAAGGGACAAAAACACAAAAAAAACACCCTTTCTATTTCAAAAGGAGTGACTAAATACAAAAGATTACAATTTTTCCCTATAAATACAAAACCCCTACCCCTACTTTATACAAAAAATGAAGGCCTTCAACGAACCCAGCTTATTTTGCACTCCCAAAGCCAAATAGCACTCCTTCCCTTCTCTCTGTTCTGAAACTTGGAGGTTCTACTTATGCAACATGAAGGCCTTCAACGAACCCAGCTTATTTTGCACTCCCAAAGTCAAATAGCGCTCCTTCCGTTCTGAGACTCACCACATGCCCTATACCTACAGTACTTTATGACCACATATAGGGTATTGCCATACTCGAAAGAAATTGGGCAACAGGTTTTGGGATGCTTTTTCTCCTCCTTTTTCTGTGAAAATGAAAAATTTGAGAGTAGTGCAACTTTGTGTAAAAATTGTAATTTAAAATTTTCACAACCTGATTCCAGAAGTTTCTGTGAAAAGTCTGTGGGCTCAAAATGCACACCTACCCCTAGATGAATCCCTCAAGGGGTTTAGTTCCCAAAATGGGGTCACTTTTGGGGAGTTCCCTGTTCTGGAACTTGGGGGGGCTCTACTAATGCAACATGCGTGCCTCCAACCAATCCAGTTTATTTTGCACTCCCAAAGTCAAATAGCGCTCCTTCCGTTCTGAGACTCACCACATGCCCCGTACATACTTCATTACCCCTTTGGGGGTTTCCCTTTAAATGAGAAGAAATGGCAGCCGGTTTTGGGGTGCCTGTTCTTCTTTTTTGAGAAAATGAAAAATTTGAGAATATTAGTGCAATTTTCTGGTAAAATTTTTATTTTTCATTTTCACAACCTGATCCCAGAATTTTCTGTGAAAAGCTTGTGGGGTCAAAATGCACATTATATACAGTTTCCAAAATGGGGTCACTTTGAGGTTTTTCCTCTGTTCTGGAACTTGGGGGGGTTTACAAATGAAAACATGGTGGATCAACCACCCACTTTTTTGTATTCCAAATAGCGTTTTTTCCCCCTTCAAAGGCTGGGTTACATGCTTATTCAGGGGAAATTTTGCGGGACGGATTTCACCCGCAATTGGGCATGTATACGGGGGGCGGGGCGGCAGCTCGGGCTTAGCTTTCATTACCCCGGGCGTGGTTTCCGGGATAATGTGCTGTCATTCTCTCCCCGCTTCGGGATACGGCGGCGGGGGAGAGGAGCCGTTGTCCGATACTAGGGGTACACTGGAATCCAATGGTTGGACTGGTTTGGGGCACAGCGAAGAAGTGTGACTAAAACAGGAGGCGCAGAGAGGCAGTAGCTGGATCCGGCAAGGTCAGGAGAAGCACCATTTTGAGCGTACGTAGGTATCAGAGTTTGCGGGTAAACCGAAAAGGGTTTGGGGAGAACTAAAAGGAAGCAAGTTCCGGGTAGAGGATGAAGCGGGTTTAAACACAATACCAAGCAATGGGATCAGGTTTGAGGGTTTATATAGCTGGAAACAGGAAAAAGTGGCCCCCAGCGGGCACGACCACTTTTGGATGAGGGAAATTTAAAGGGGCAAACAAGTAAAAAAATTTCCCAAAGTATGGCGCGTTTTCCTGACATTCTCCCCCCTCAACAGGGGCCTCTGGACGTTACTGCTCGGTCTTTCTGGATGTCTTTGATAAATTTTGTTTATCATCGAGGAGCACTGATGTTACTATGATTCCCCATAAATTCTTTCGGCCCATAACCTTGCCACTTAATGGGTATTGTAGCTGGTTTCTAAAAATTCTCAGTCCAGGTTTGCTCCACAAAAACTGTTTTTCCCCTCAATCTCTCTGCTCAGGGGAGCAGAAAACGCCCGGAAAAAAGGGGTTGGGCATGGCAGGCTTTAGCAGAGCCATGAAAAACGGGTGGTTTTTCTTTAGTGGTGGGAGTTTGAGCCAAAAAGTATGGCTGATTATTTTGTGATCTTTTTTGGGCCCGACAACTTCTGTCCTTTTTGGGGGAAGGGATAATTTTAAAATTTTTTGGTGGAAAGCCTCCCTTACTCCATTTTAAAAGTTGGTGCTGGCCTACGAGGTTTATCTGCCTCTTCTTGAAATTTTTTTGGGCCCCTCTTGTTTTTCCTTTAGTAGCTGTAAATTTTGCTGTTAAAGCAGAGATCCTTTCCCAGAGCGGAAAATATGGGGAACAGGGGAAATTTTGGGAACAAAATTTGGATGGCCCCCAAATTTTGAAAAGAAAGGGTTGTTTGGGGGAAGCATTTTGGGAATTATTGTACAAAAAATTGGCCACAGGAAGCAGATCAACCCAGTATTTTGTAGGTGACAAATATGTTCGGGGTACTGTTCCAGGGTCTATTTGTGCGTTCAGCTGTGTTGTTGTGGGTGAAAGGCAGTTGATAGATTAATATCAATTTAAAGTGCTGAACAAAAAACCCCCGCCAAAATTTGGATGTAACTGCCCCCCCGATCCGAGAAAACTTCATCCGGAACACCTGAGGAAAACATTTTGAAACATGGGGTAGCGGTGTCCTTGCAGGGGGTTTTAGACCGGTACATGGGATGAAAATGTGCAGCCTTGTTGAGTCGGTCAACCCCCCGGGGGTTTTTCTTCCCTGAGGGTGGTGATCTCGTAAACCTGGATTAAAAACCCGGGGCGAGGGGGAACCGGCAATGGTTGTAACAAACCCGTTGGTGAAAAAACGGGAGTTTTGATCTCGCAAGTGTCCTTGTGTACATATTTCTTTACCTGTAGGTTTTTGGGGGCCACCAAAAAGAATCGGGAAAAAAATTCCCAGCGTCTTCTGAACTCCTTTGTGCCGAAATCTTCAAATCGGGGTTTGCCTCGAATCTTCAGTTTTTACGTTTCGGGGAGTATATTTGCTCCCCGTGGGTCCAAATCGTTTTTAAAGCCCCAACGTACCTCTCAGGGGTTGGGATGAAAAAGTGTCATGTCATGGGCCTCTCTTTTCTCTTTAAGAAGTCTTTTTAGGGATTACTTCACAACATTAGATCAGGAAAAATTTTGTTCTTGGCGGAATATAGGAGGGAATCATTGGGAATTTTTGACAGAGCTTCCGTTTCCCTTTTCGGGATCCGGGCTGGAAGAGATTCAAAGGAATTGATTGAAAAAAAATACTCGCGAGCTTGGGGAGGAGATAGACACTTGGTGATTAACGAAATCGATTGGTGATCAGTAAATTTCAATTATTTGCGTGAGGTTCCTGAAGATGATGTCTCCATTCTTTAAAAAGCTGCAAGATAGTAATAGTTCTTTATTCCCAACATAAAATTCCTTCGCGGGTGAAAAACGTCGGGAAAAATGCAAACGGATGTAATAAACTCTGGTCTCCCGTTCTTTGAGACAGAATGCCCCTACACCCAAGTCTAAGCTCTTTTCCCACAATGAAGGCGAGTTTGGGTCAGGATGAACAAAACCCCGGGGCTGTAGTGAATTTGGCCTTTAGGAGGAAAAGGTTTTGTGCTTGAGGAGCCAAACAAAAGATTTCTTTCTTGGTCAACTGTGTGATTGGAGAGATTTTTTTTTAGAAATTTCATGATGAAGCGTTATAAAAGTTGGCAAAACCTATGAAAGTTGGACTTTTTATGTTTTTTGGGGGAGGCCAGTCTTTATTGCTTTAATCTTGCTAGAGTCCTTGTAGCCATGAGGTGAAATTATGTAACCCAAGGTTGGATCTGGGTCTGATAAAAATTCACACTTTTAATCTTGATTAAATTGGGTTCTTTTTAGCCTCTCCAGAACAAGTTACATGTTTGGGTGTTTTTCCCTTTGAGTTGGGAAAAATCGGATTTCCCAGTTAAATGACTAGAATGATCCAGGAGGTTTTTCTGAAGATGTATTGACGAGATGTTAAAAAGTGGCAGGAGCATTACAAGGCCCAAAAAGGCATCACGCAATTTCAAAGTGCCAAACGTGAAAAAGGGCTTTTTTCCATTCATCCCCAGATTGATTGGGGACAATTTTAGGGCCCTCGTAGATCTAATTTGGAAAAGATCTTCGCATGTTGCACTCTCTCCAGTAGTAGGGATCAGGGGTTAGAGGATAAGGTTTTTGATGGTAATTTGTTAAGTTCTCTGTAGTCAAGAAGGTTTTAAAGGAACCGTCCTTCTTTAACAAAGAATATGGGAGCCCCCGTGGTGAGGAAGATGGGGGATGAACCCTTTGGGCCCAGATTTTTTTCTTGTAGTCCTTAGGGCTTTTAATTCGGACCCCCAAGGGGTAGATGTTTCCAAAAAGGATAGGTGCCCCGGAAGCAAGTCTATGGGGCAATCATAGGGTGGTTGGGGGGGGGGGTTGCTGTTCGGGTTTGCGCGAGTCCGCAAATTCCCGTTTTCCGGGGTTTGTCTATATTTTATTATTTTGAGCTGGGCTTCGGTGTTTTTGTTCAGAGTGAGCTGGGGGAAGGGCATCCCCCCGGGGAAGCTTTTTCCCCTTGGTTTTTCCCATTTGATAGCGGGTTTTTGCTTGTACCCGGGGGAGGCCAGGATGACAGGGAAGTGTGGGGGAAGAGATCAATGGAAAGACAGGACTTCAGATGAGGGGATGTCATAATGATCTCAAGTGGTTCTGTCTCTTGTCCTGGCCCTGGTTCAGTGGGGATCCATTCTTTTTCCCATTCCACGGGTGAGAGTTTTTTCTAAAATTTAACCCCCGTGCTTTGAGAAAAAGACAGGTCCATGAATTGCCACTTGCCCCGAGTTTCCCATAGCTGAGGTAGATACCCCTTGAGAGTTAACCGGAACTTGATGGGAAGGAAAAGTATTAGGGGTCTTTGTTTTCTTTTTTAAGTGGGGGTCCCACGATGAGTTTGAATGGTTAATTGTGTTTTCAGATAAGTTTTTTCGAAGCAATTGATTTTTCATCTGGCTTGTGGTACATAATGGCGGCCCCAGTCTCCGTGGCGGTGGGGCGTTGAAGGAAGTGGTCAGACTTTCCCAAAATAAAAGAAAAGATTTCCCGAACCCGGGCCCCCTTCTTTTGAGCTCTCACTTTTTACTTGGAACCCACTTGCATAGGTAAATTTCCCTGGTCTTGGGATTTCCCCTTGGGGTTCCTTGGGAAGTGGGGGGGGACTGTAGGGCTGTTTAGTATCAAAATTTAGAGTACCCCACCTCTCCGTCGCTTTTCAGCAGTCGGTATCGATTCGGATGAGTGATTAATAAAGGGCCCCAAACTAAAGGGGCCTCTGCACGGGAAGTTCACTTTTACTGTACTGGTAGCCCTTTTTTTTCCCTAAAAAAAAGAAAATTTTGCTGGCTTTTCCGTTGGGTCGATGCCCCCTCTTGAACCCCATGGCATACTCGGCAACGGGGCTTTGGGCCCTGGCGCGGGATAGTATTGCCCCAGCAGTGAAACGGATTGGGATCGTCAAACATCTACTTGGCGTCGATGAACTCCTCAGGTGTTCAGCCGGGCGTCTTGAGTCTCAATTAAAGGGGACTACCCGGGGGCATGGTTTTGTGGTCGCAGCATAATAATAAAAGACCTTCGATCTGTCTTAGGAAATTGCGCGGGGTTTGGTCGAAGATACCCTACATTGATTGGGAAAACCCCGGAATTTTGTCGCGATATCCCCCCCCGAATCTGGGGTGGAAATTTGGGGGTCATGACGGGCACGAAGTGGGTGGTCCAGAGGCTGATCTCCAGGTGACCATCGGTCGGATAAGCGGACCGTTTGCGTAGTTTCCTGGATCGCTTGTCCATACACTTGGATGTTAGGCCATTTGGGCCTTGTAAGCATACTTAGTTTTCATTGCTTGTTCCGGTGCGCTGTTACCCATAGCGTTTGAAGCGTTTGAAAGCGGCTTCCGGATCCAGCCCCAGGGACCCCTTTTTTTTTAGGCTTGAGTACCTGTCACGATTGTGGATACAGTGGAATCGATGGTTTGGGACGGTTGGGCCAGGAAGACAGTGTAGACGGGAAAATGGGGCAGCAGAGGGCAGTAGAGGTCCAGGCAAGGTCAGGAAAGCACAGTTGGCGATACGTAGGTATCAGAGTTTGCAGGGAAAACGAAAGGTGGGGAACTAAAAGAAAGCAAGTTCCGGTAGGGGATTGACAGCGGAGCTTAACAAATACTAAAGCAATGGAGATCAGGGGGGAGTTTTATTGCTGGAAACAGGAAACAGGAAACAAGAGGCACCGCTGAGCACGTTTCCACCATCTTGACTGAGGGAAAAACTTAAGGGCACACGTAAACAAGTTCCAAGGTAGGCAGCAGATTCCTGACAGCCGTAATCCTGTTCTCTATGAGAACTGGGGATTACCAAAAATTTTTGGGGACGGATTTGGTCCGTTTTTCGTGCAGTACGGCGGGGGAAAAGGGCCAAATCCGTCCAAAAATAAGCCGTGGAACAGGGCCTAAGCCCCCAAACGTGCCCCAAATTTTATTTTTGACCCTATGGGTTTGTCACATTTTCGGAAGCAACGGGGTTTAAGGGTGTTTTTCCCCTAATTCTTGAGCCATAAAAAATTTGGGGCTAAAAAAATAATTTATTAAAACAATTTTTTCTTTTTCATGGTCTAAAAATTTTTCGTAAAACGTGTGGGGTCAATATACTTACTACACCCTTGATGAATTCCTCGAAGGGTGTAGTTTCTATAATAGGATCTTTTTTTTTAGTTTTTTTTTTTAGTTTTTGAACCCCTTTTATCCCAGAAAAATCGATTGGGGGCCATGAAATGTATTTAAAAGGACACTCCAAATTCCCGTGGTGTCCTGCAAAATTTTGAAGTTGTGGTTGTTTAGGAAACTTATATTGAGTTGTGTTTTTCTGTTAACATATACTAAATTCCATGAAATAATACATTTTTAAATTTTACCACCACTTTTCTTTAATTCTTGTGAAACACCTAAAGGGTCAATAGCTTCTAAGACCTGAGGGTTGTAGTTTCCAAAAGGGGGGGGTTTTTGGTTTTTTTCATTTTCGGCCCTCATTCTAATGTGAACTGAAGTGGTCCCAAAAACAAAAGTTTGAAAATGGCAATTTTTTCTAAAATGTCACAATATTTTGAAATTTTTTTCCCAAAAAACGAGTATGTTGATTAAAAATTTTTACTACTTAAAGCACAATTTTTCACGAGACAAGAATCTCTGACCCTGGATAGGTAAAAGCATTAAAAAGTTATTCTCACCTAAACCGACACGTCAGATTTTAAAAATGGGGCTCTGTCAGGACGGCCCAAAGTGGTTCCGGCGGTAAAGGATTAATTCAGTTAGATCCTTTGATGTACTGTAATCAGTTGGCTCTGTACTTGCAAACGAAAAGGGCAGTAAACACTTTTGGCCCCTATCCCCCGGCAGGGGTTTTGAAAAACGGCTGAAACCGGGTGAAAAAGTTTTTTCACGGGCCCCTTTTGGAAAAAACCCCGCAGTAGTCCCCAATCACGGGTTTTCCGCCCCGAGTTTTTTAGAAAAACAGAAAATGTTCTTCTTCCGTCGCGAGAAAAGCCGTCCCCCCGCGGCCATGTCCGGACGAAAAAAAGAAAAAATACCGGGCGGTAAACCCCACTGGTATTTGTCCCGTTCGGGGGTAAAAGGTCCCTTTTAAACTCTAAACTTAACAATGCTGGAAAAACTATACAACAGCAGAAGTACCGTACAGGATGAGATAACAGTATTTACTGTATTTGTCTGTAGTAAAACAAGCCATTTCATTGAGAAGGTAAAAAAAAAGTTTTTCGTATTTTCCATTATTACCGAACATACAGAGATTGTGTACAGTCAAAAACAACTTTCAAAGCAAGTTTCCCTCACATAATTTTCCCAGTTCCCCCACATTGTTTTTGAGAGTGTACTCGTTATTACATGGCAAATTATAGCATGTATTAATATTTTACTTAGTAAATGTCAACTGGATGTAAACTTATTTTTAGGTGAAACCATTTAGGGCTTGTTCATACAGAGTTTTCACTCCATGATACAAGCACTTTTAGGATCCCTCTTGGGGTCTGCTCTGGGGGGGTCCCCCGGGGGATCAAAAAAAATTAACAGTGAGATTATCCTGCTGTCTTGGCGAACAGAGCGGGTTTTAAAAAGGGTTTCGACAGAGCGGACCCAAAACGGTCCCAAAACGCTTGTAACACGGGTGTAAAACTCCCTGTGAGCAAAACCCTTAAGGAGTTTTCTAATAAAGGTTTCAGCCCCATTCAATTGTTGGCGATAGGATTTTTATTCAGGGGGGCTTTTTTTTTTTTGGGGCTGCCCCTTTCCTTCCCCCTTCCTCCCTTTCCAGCACCAAGCAGTTCTCTTCCTCCAACTGAGTAATTTAACGAGAGGGGGGCGGGGGGTTTGCTGCCGGGTTACGTTGTGGTGCCGTCTGGCTGTGCTCACTGCTGAATTTCCCCCCACTGTGCTGTGGCTGTGTCTTGTGCTCCTCTCCCCGACAGGGAGCGCGGGGAAAAAGGTGATCTATGGTGTGGAGAGGTCTGTGAAGGCCTTTTATGTAATGCAGAGCAGGGGGGGATGTAAAGGTTCCTATACCCCTGCTTCGCATACAATCTCCACGGACATCTCAAGAACAAAAAAAACAAACCCTGTCGAAAGACCAGGGAAACTGTGAAATGTGTTTTATAATCCGTGTGTCATAATATAGCGAGCAAAGGGGGATATGAACCGTTCAAAATTGCCCCCCGACGTTTATTAGTAATGTCAAAAAGTCCCAAGCCCAAACATGATTATAGTTAAAACCTTTTGTATCACATTATGACCCCAGATCAGCCCCCCTTTGCTCTCCTCAATTTGTTTTGGAGCGGAGGGAGAGGCAACACGGGTTAATCCACCAGACACAGAAAACCAGAGCCCTCCCCCCCCTTCCCCAAAAAGAAGCATATTTTGAGGGGGGGGCTCTGTGCTCGACCTGTATTCAGAAATGAGGTCCCAGCACTGACGCCCGTGAGATAAAAACAACAGGTTGGCGCTATAGTGATTTGAGAAGCTGATGCACTCTACTACCCCGGGATAACTCAAAGGTAGGACATTGTAATGAAATAAGCAAAGTGTTGTTTTTTTTAAAGATCTTTTAATTAAAACCCAATCATTGTAGCGAGACAACCCCTTTAATCTCAATGTAGACTTAGATGTTATTATTATTATTAATAGTAATAATAATAATAATAAAAATAGTAATAATAACATCAACATAAAATTATTAGATTTTTTTTTTTTAAATATTTTTCCCAGAAAACACATTTTTTATTAGTGCATATAACCCATTTAATAGGTTTTAAGACTTTTATGGGAACAATAAAACATGCAATGAAGGAAGTTTTCCATTACCTTTGACCATCTACTGTACACAGGGAAACTCCCCACAGGTCTGGACTAAATTTAGCCAGTTGAGGGATGTAATCAGCAACCTGGAGGGGAAAATAAAGCTCTGTTCAGCAAGTACAAAATATTTTCAATCAACTTTTTCATTAAAGGGGTTGTCTCACTACAAATATTAGTTTTCAACCTGAGGGGTAGTAATGAAAAGGTTTTCCCCAAAAAAGATTGTTTATTTATTTTTTTTAAGAGTACAAATTTATTTTTTATCTGAGGGTCTGGGTTTTTCAAGGCTACTGACCTACCCTGCTCTGCTTTCCCTGCTGTTTGTCTTATCTGATAACAGGGAGTGACATCACACAGGTACACAGAACTGCAGGCAGCTTGAGAGATAAAAACAAAAGATACAAAATAATAATGTTTACTTTAGCTCTGAAGCTTCCGTGTACTAGAGAGCAGGAGATTTTGTAACTAATCTAGACTAATTTGCAACGGTTTGAATACATGGAGTTGATATGTTAATTACTAACAGCCTGACAAGGAAGTGACAGGATGCATGAATAAGAGCTGCTGCTGGCTCTATGAAACAGTAAGATGAGATAACCCCCTTTTAAACATTTATTTTATTTTGGGGGCCCCTGGATCTGATTAGCTCAAAAAAAAAAGAAAATTCCCCTATTGCTGTGTCTCTACTTATTTTAAGTGGCCAAATTTTTATTATTGTTTTTATTTTATTTTTTGAGTGGCCATTTTTAAAATTTTAATGGCAGTGTACATTTGAGGGAGGTTACATACATACATAAGTCAAAAGTACAATAAAAAGAATAAATCACTATCAACTGGTAGAAAGGAACAGAGGACCCTGCCTGAGAAGGCTTACAATCTATAATGGAGAAGTAAAGAGACAGAAGGTGGGGACGGCGGGTGGGACAAGGGATTTGGGGCCCTAGGGAAAAAAAGAAATAAAGCTTCCCAAGCATGTAGTTTAAAAAATTCAAAAAATTTTTATAATTAAATGGAAGGAAAGCCAAAGCGCCCTCTCCTTTGTCATGCACAGTCGTTTCCCAGTGTACAAGCAAACCTGTGCAGGGCATTTTTCCCCATGGAAAACCCCTAAAAATTTTAGGGTGTGCGTGTGTTAAAAGTTTTAATGTTCCCATTTTTTTTTTCAAAAATGGGTGGGGACTTATTGTCGGAACTGGTTTGGTTTGAGTGCCAGTGTTGCTTTTTGGGCCTGGTTTACATCTGTGTTTGTTTTCCGTTGTTCTATTCTGTCTTGGAAAGGGATAAACAGAAAAGAACAGTCAACCACTGATTTCACAGGTTTTTAGACTCCATTAAGTCAGATTTCGAGGCATGCTATGTTATTGGTTCCGTAAAAAAACAGGAAATCTGACGGAAAGGACCCTTTCTTTTCAACAATGAAGTTAATGGAAAACGGATACAAATGTATAGGTTTGCATTTGCATTCATTTTTAAATCATTTAAATAGATGTGTCATTTTTTTCTGTGCATGCACGACAATTTCAGCAAATTAAAAAAAAAAATTTTATTTTTTAATGAAAAACTGATGCCAAAAGGAAAAACCAAAATTCTGTTTATTTCACAAAACCCAAAACAGATAGTTAAAAAAAACAGATACACTTCCGTTTGTACCAATTTATGTCCGTTTTTGGCTTTAGATCCTTCCATTGTTTTTAACCGAAAACCAAACTCAGATGTGAACCACACCTTAGTCCCACTCCGGCCTTGCCTCTAAGCTTTATTAGCAGAAAATATGAAAATCCCTTGAAAGATTTATACAATATTTAGGATTTTTAAATAAAAAAAAAAAGGGATGAAAGCAGCAAACATAATACAGAGCACTTGCTTCCGACTTGAAGTTAGGAAGGGGAATGTTACTGCTGCTGTCAATCAGACCCTGCAACAATGCATCCCCATATGGAAAATGAAAGAAGAAAACAGAAGACCAATGGCAGGTGAGGACGGCGCATCGCTGGATCTGAGGTGAGTTTCATTTCTTTCACGTCTCCTACATATTGGAATACAAAGTGATCAAAAAGTTGCCTGCATACACAACACGTAATTACACATTCTATTCGCATCCCCACAACGTCTATAGCAGAATAGACTATATACTGATCTCCATTGGTAATATATTACTGTCAGACCATGCGCCTATTCATTGCAAATTACTTCTTCCCTCCAGTACTCATAAAAGCTTCACATAGAGACTAAATGAGTCTCTGCTGAATGGCGCTGTGTGCTTTAAAAAGTTGTCCCAAGCCATAACTAACTTTGTAAAAGACCATACATCTGACCTTTCATCTCCTCAGGTAAAGTTGGAGGCTCTCAAATGTGGAGTCTTAATTAAAAGCGGCTCGAGACTCAAAATAGAAGTGGCCTCTAAACTGCAGACCGTCTTGTCTCAATTATCTTTATTAGAAGAGGCACATAAATCCTCTCTTAGCAGAATCAGAGCTTCGGGAAATAACCTATATCAGACATTAGATCCTTCAGTTACTTGAGCAGAAGACTACGCGTTTCAAGCGGATATGTGAAGGTTCATATTATGAATGGAGTTATAAGCCGGGTAGGATGCTAGCGTGAGCCCTTAGGGCGCGTCCCCACGGCACAGGACAAATACCGGTCGGTTTATCGGTTTTTGTGCCATGCACACGGTCGCAGGGGGGGGGGCGACTTTTCTCCGTGATGAGCGGAGAAAAGCCCTCCCCCTTCCCATTGACATGTTCATATTCCATACGAAAACCAGACGGAAGTATGAACATGTACAATGTTTTTTGGGACTGCTGCACAGGTTTTCCATAGCGGTCCGTGTAAAAGTTTGCGGCCGGTTTTTCAGACGGTTTGCAAAACCGTAAACCGTCTGAAAAACCAGCCGCAAACCGGTGCCGTGAGGACATGGCCTTAGGGACAAAAAGGCCTCCTTGTTTATCCCCTCAATTAAAACAATTCAGGATAAAGCAGTTCATGTCACAAGATATATTCGCAGCTTTTGTTTCCCCTAGACTTTTTCTACTCTGCACATAAAAACGGCCGTTTCTTTTCAGCGTTTTTCGTTTTCTAAAAACGACTGGAAAAACGACTGAAAAGAGCTCCCACAGACTTCTATTGTAAAAACGTCCTGCTGTCTACACTGAGCTGCTTTTTTCTGTTCGCTTTTTTTTACTGGTCGTCATTTGCAACATGTTCGAAAAAACGCCAGAGCAGGGCACAAAATTTACTAGAGGAGTTTATGGAAAGCGCCGGAAGTCTTTTGGCTAGTTTTTGGCGCGTTTTCGCTGTGTTTTTTGCCACGATTTTTCAATGAAAACCCACCCAGGAGACCCAAGTCCCACCTATATTGGGTGTTAAAGGTTATACCATATCAAATCTGCAGACAAGTGTCTGAGGTGTCCTTGCTCGTACCTTTCGTAATAAAATGATCATGCTTTGGTCGCTAACGATTTTTGTGCAATTCATATTTTTTTCGCTAAAATGTTTTTTATAGATTTTGACGCTAAAATCCTTTTTTGTACAGATTTTGGCGCTAATAAAGTTATCTCGCTTCTGACGCTTAAAAAAAGAGGTTTTTTTACGGATTTCGGCACAAGAATCTGTTTTTTTACGGATTTTGTCGCCAAAATCCTTTTCTTTACAGATTTTGGCTCTGATATTTATCTTGCTTCTGACGCTAAAAATAAGGTTTTCTAGGGATTTTGGCCCAATAATCCTTTTTTTATGGATTTTGGCGCTAAAATCCTTTTCTTTACAGATTCTGGCGCTAATTAAGTGATCTCGATTCTGACCCCCCCCCCCCAAAAAAAAAAGTTTTTTACGGATTTTGGCACTAAAATATTTTTCTTTACAGATTTTGGCGCTAACAAAGTTAACTCATGACGCTGAAAACACGTTTTTTTTTACAGATTTTGGCTCTTCTAAAGTTATTTTGCTTATGTTGCTAAAAATGTTATTTTTAACGTATTTTGTCACTAAAACTACATTTTTTTACAGGTTTTGGCGCTATTAAAGTTTTCTCGCTTTTGTCGCTAAAAATACACTTTTTACACAAAAATATGTTTTTTATGGATTTTGGCTCTTCTAAAGTCATCTTGCTTTTGTCGCTAAAAATACTTCTTTTTACATATTTTGTTGCTAAAAATAAATTTTTTACGTGTTTTAGCGCTAAAATACAATTTTTTTCCGGATTTTAGCGCTATAGTATTATTTTTCCGGATTTTGGCACTAAAGTCTTTTTTTTTTTTTTTTTTTACAGATTTTGATGCAAAAGTTTTTTTTATGGATTTTGGCGATTTTTATGGCAAAAGCTAAATAAGTGGGTTAGCGTCAAAAGCCATACAAACGTATTTTAGCACCAAAATCCATAAAAACGTATTTTAGCGCCAAAATCCATAAAAAACTTATTTTAGGGCCAAAATCCGTAAAAAAACGTATTTTAGGGCCAAAATCCGTAAAAAACTTATTTTGGCAACAAAAGCGAGATAAGTTTCTAAGCGGCAAAATCTGTAAAATCACGGATTTTAGCACCAAAATCCGTAAAAAAAACATTTTTGACAAACGCAAGGTAACTTTATTAGCGCCATAATCCGTAGTAATACTGATTTTAGCACCAAAATCCGTAAAAAAATGAACTTTAGGGCCAAAATCCGTAAAAAAAATATTTTTGCCGACAAACGCGAGATAACTTTATAAGCATCAAAATCCGTAAAAATATGGATTTTAGCACCAAAGTCCATAAAACAATGGACCTTAGGGCCTAAATCCGTAAAAAAAAACGTATTTTTGGTGACAAACGCAAGATAACTATTAGTGCCAGAATCTGTAAAATGACTACAAGATGACATATAAATGCAATAATGTGCTTTATATCCCCTTTTGTAGGGTGGAGCTACATACAATGGCTTAATTTATGCATACATTAAAAAAAAGACTTGAAGACAAGCAAAAATGTGTGTAAAAAAAGTGCCAAAAAACAAGCCAAAAACCGCAAATCGCGGCAAAAAACGGCCGTTTTTCAGCTGTTTTTGACAGTCAGTGTACAGAAAACTCAGGTTTATGAACATTTTTAGTAATTCGTTTTCAGGTCAATTTTTTGTCCACTGCAGGGTAGACATAGCCTAAATGTGCAACTCAGTCATTTACATATCTGGGTGTTAAAATACCAGTGAAACTGCACAATATTTCTGAACTAAACTTCACTAAATGCTTTTAAGACATATCTCTCTAAGTGGGACAAAAAGGACTTTTCGTGGTTAGGAAGAGTTAACATTTTGAAAATTAATATTTTACCATGTTTATTATATTTATTTCAAACAATCCCCATTAAACTTACTACACCTTTTTTAAGGTTATCTTTAAATATTTCTCACAATTTATCTGGGCACATAAGAAACCAAGAATAGCTAAAACTGTTCTGATTCGTTCCAAAGGGAGGGGAGGATTAGGTAAGGAACAGACATAAAGTCGTATTATATTGCAGTGGTAGTATCCACAGTTTTAGATCTCTTTCATAACAAAGGCACTAAATAATTGGTGCAAATGGAAGAGTCAACATATGGCTCTCCTCCTGCAAATCTACCCTGGTTAACCCAAGCTAAACTACTCAGGAATAAATTGTCAGATCTACCACTAATCTCCAAAACAACTCTGTCTACATGTAAATCTTATGGACCACAACATAAACTATTTACACCAAATGGTCCCCTTATACAAATAATTAATAATCCTGAATCATCTATAACATTACCCACCTTACTGTACCCGAGAACTCTAACCAATCGCCTAAACTGATCCGTGATTTTATCACTTCCACTTCCTTGAAAGCATATGATTTAGTTTCCCAGGCAGGACGATCTCCTAACACATGGATGCAGTACATGCAAATTAGGCATTACTACACTTGTAACAAAACTAAATTGGCCTTCCATAGGGATATGACCTCTTTTGAATCACTTTGCGTTCAGAGACAAAAACTGAAACATACTATATCACAGATCTACTCACTTATCCCTACAGAAACCAAATTCCCAAAATAAATGGGAAAATGAGCTGCAGCGCTCATTCTCTGAAGACGACTGGGAGAAGGCACACACCCTTTCTCATAAAATGTCAGTGTCTCAGGAATTACCTTTTAAAGTCATATCTTGTTGCATGTGCCGTACTCTTTGGTTCCCTCATGCTGCTGGAGATGTGGGTCAGCAGAGGGAACTATGACACACATCTGGTGGGAAAGTCCGGGTATTCATGAATATTAGTCCAAAGTGATAAAAATAATAGCAACAATAAAACTACAAAATGACCCTTCTATCCTACTTCTATTGATGCTTCCCATGAGTGTGCATGTTCTAAAGAGAAGCTTGATACCTCTCTTTCTGGCAGCAGCCAAATTACTGATACCCAAACTTTGGAGATCTAGCCAAATTCCATCCATCAAAGACTGGTTCAAAGAGATCTTTAAAATACAACATAAAGAGGAAATTAGATTAACTAATAACCAAACAGTGGATAAATATAACAAGGTATGTAGGAAATGGGTCCTGTTCATTGATTCCCTGGATTATAAAATATATACCTAATTCTTATATGTATCTGAGAATCTAATGGGTATTTTCTATTTCTCTCTCTAGTCAAATTATTTCTAACATTATCAAGAATGCTAGTCCAATTATCGTTATTTAAAGGGGTTGTATCATTTCATTAAATGGTCTTCAGAATAAGAGGACAGTGAAAACAAGCAACTTTGCAATTGGATGTCATTAGCAAAGCTGTCTCGTTTTCACAGTATCCCTTATCTTCTGTTTTTGTAAACACAGTTATCCAAGGGCCGGTCGGATTCCTCCTCCTTTCATGTCATTGGCTGACGGCTCTACTAATTTACATTCTGTCTGGCCCTCGGTCGTATTCACGGGAGCGTGTCATCCTGCCTCTCTCACTTTAGAATAAGGGGCCGGGAGCATTTCACTCTGCACAGCCAGAAGAAACACACTAACACTGCAGCTGTTTCTACAATCAGAAAACAGCAGAATTGTGCCTCGGTGTCTAAATGCTCCTGCCTGTAAACATAGCAGGGAGATCTGTGCTGCTCATTCAACTGTAACAAACCTCCAGCTGTGAGAAGAGATCAGTGTTCTGAGTTCATAGAAGGCTGTCTAGACTGAATGCAGGCATGTGGTATGTAAACAGCTCTTACAAAATAAGACTGCATAGGGAGAGGACACAGTAACATGTGGCCTCAGACAGAGAGGGGGTGGGGAGCACACTGACTCAGGAGCGAGCATAAACAGTGAAGGTGGGATGATGTCATCCCCCTTCAGTTAAGAAACACCCAACTGGGAGGTGAAGAAATGCCCCTAGATTTCAGAAAATGAGAGAATCAAGCTTCAAAGAAACAGCCGAATTGATGAAGCTATACATCCCCTTTAAGAACCTAAGGCCTCCAATGATGCTAGTCACTCACACAACAGTTACTATCCAAGTACTTCCATATCTAAACTTTCACTTAGTTATAATGATTAATGTTTCTTTGTTTATTGTGCAAATTGTTGGTTGAAAGCTTTGATATTAATTTTTTTATAACAAACAAAGTGCTATATGGCATATCTCAAAAAACACTACAAGGGCCATATTTACAGCTCAATAGCTGGACCAGGTTGAACCCGGTAGCAGGCAACTCTGGCCCATATGCTACTTGGGAAAAATAAACAGGTGCAGCTAATTGCTGGGCAGCAGCTCAAACACCCCACCACTATGGGAACAATTAGATGATAAAAAACTGCACATTAACTTAACCCCTTACCGACATTTGACGTACCCATACATCAAGGTCGGGTAGGTGTTCCCGCAAATTGACATATGGGTACGTCATGGCGATCTTGCGAGCTCACAAGTGGAGCTCGCAAGATCGCGGCATGGAACCAGCGGTGATTAACCCTTCGATGTCGTGACCTATTATGGTTGCGACATCGAAGCTGCAGGCAGGAGGAGTGAGACCTCCTGCCTGAAATCGGCGCAGCAAGCAGCGGAGATGCCGCTTGCTGATACCCGTACCCGACAGCATGGATGCTTAATGAAAGCATCCTGGTTGTCTGGTGATTTGACGATCGTTCATACAATTCCCCTCTGGGGAAAAGTTATAAAAGTGTGAAAAAGTAAAACACAAACACAAAAAATAAAATAAAAACACGTACACCGCCCTTTTCCCCCTATACAAAGGTAATTCGCCCAAAAAAAGATCAAAAATAAATAAAGTACACATATTTGATATCGCCGCGTGTGTAACAACCACCCTTTAAATATGTCATGTTATTTAACCCGTATGGTGAACGCCGTAAAAAAAAAAAAAAAAAAGGTCGCAGAATTGCGATTTTTGTTCATCCCGAAGCACATAAAATGGAATAAAAAGTGATCAAAAGCTCATAAAAACAACCAAAGTGGTGCCAATTAAAACATCAGTTCATCCCGCAAAAAAAAAGTCCTTACACAGCTCTGTATATGGAAAAATAAAAAAGTTACGGCTATTAGAAGATAGCGATGCATAAGTATTGTTTTACACAAAAAAAACACTTAAAAAAAAATAGTACTTCCACATAAAAAAACGATATAAATTGGGTATCGCCATAATCATCTCGACCTAGGGAGTAAAACTAACTTGTCATGGATAATGCACGATGAGCACTGTTAAAAATAAAAAACACTACAAGGATTGCAGTATTTTCTTCACCCTGTCTTCCAAGAAACAGATTTAAAAGCAATCAAAAAGCCTTGTCCCCCCATAAATAATACCAACAAAAAACGTCAACTCATCCTGCAAAAAACAAGCTGCTATACAGCTCTGTACACAGAAAAAGAAAAAAGTTATGGCTCCAGACTATGGCGATGCAAAAAAGTGTTTTCCTTTTTGAATAACAGAGCTTTTATTGTGTAAAAGCAGTTAAACATTAAAAAATATACAAATTGAGTATCGCTGTAATCGTATCGACTTGCTTAGTAAAGCTAGCATGTCATTCATACCACAGGGTGACCGCTGTAAAAAATAAAAATAAAAACCACTACCAGGATTGCTGTATTTTGTTCAGAATGCCTCACAAAAACCTTAAAGAGTACCTATCACCTCCAGAGAAATCTCATGAAGTAACAGAAGACTAAAATACAAACACTTTCACAAGTATGCTGCATTAGGAAAATCAAAGCATTTCACCTGTAATTCAGTTTTTAAAAAAAGCGCTGGTCCTTTAAGACAGGACTGAAGTCGGGCCAAGTCGGCACATGACAGCGTTGAAAGTTCCTGAGCTGGGAGAGTCCACAGTGCAGGGAGGAGCCTGTAAGTCCAAATCATGTGCACACCAGCAGCAGTGTATTACAGATGCCTGTGTGCTATGGAGGAGGAGGCTGAAACAACAGGTAACCTCTGTCAAACTATTTCCTTAGGCTCTGTATCCACTGCACAGAAAAAAGTCAATTTTTACAGTTTTTCATTTTCTAAAAACACTGAAAAAACGACTGAAAACAGCTCCCATAGACTTGTATTGTAAAATCCTCCTGAGGTCTCCACTGAGCTTCTTTTTTTCTGCTCGTTTTTTTTCACTGGTCGTCTTTTGCAACATGTTCTAACAAATGCCAGAGAAGGGCAGAAAATTTACTCCAGGAGTTTATGGAAAGCGCTGCATGCTTTTTGCCGCAATTTTTCAATGAAAACCCACCCAGGAGATTCGTCCCTCCTATAGTGGGTGTTAAAGTTTACACTTTTTTTTTTTAATTCTGCATACAAGTGTCCTCGTTCGGACCGTTTGTAATAAAGTGATCATGTTTTTGTCGCTAAATTTTTTTGTGCAATTCAAGATTTTAGCTTTAATGACGCAAAATATACTTTTTTTAAAGAATTTTGGCGCCAAAATCCTTTTCTGGGAAGATTTTGACACTAATAAAGTTCTCGCTTGTGACGCTAAAAATATGTTTTTTATGGATTTTGGCTCCAAAATGTGTTTTTTTTTTCAGATTTTGACACTAATAAAGTTCTCCCTTTTGTTTCTAAAAATAAGTTTTTTTACGGATTTTGGTGCTATTAAAGTTATCTCGCTTTTGTCGCTAAAAATAAATTTTTTACCTTTTTTGGAGCTAAAATACTTTTACTTTTTACCGATGTTAACACTAAAATACTTTTTTACGAAAAAAATTTTTTTTGATGCTAATAAATTTATCTTGCTTTTGTTGGCAAAAATACGCTTTTTTAACGGATTTTAGTGCTAAAATTTTTATTTTTACGGATTTTGGTGCTATTAAAGTTATTTCACCTTTGTTGCTAAAAATCCTTTTTTCTTACGGATTTTATTAGTGCAAAAAAAACAACATTTTTAGTGACAAAAGCGAGATAACTTTATTAGCGGCAAAATCCATAAAAAACATATTTTAGTGCCAAAATCCGTAAAAAAAAAACCCTGTATTTTTAGCGACAAAAGCGAGATAACATTAATAGTTCCAAAATTTGTAAAAAAATGTAGTTTTAGCAACAAAAGCCAGATAACTTTATTAGCGGAAAAATCCGTAAAAAAAAGTATTGTAGTGCCGAAATCCATAAGAAAACAGATTTTTAGCGGCAAAAGCAACATAACTTTATTTGTGCCAAAATCCGTAAAAATAAGTATTTTAGTGCCAAAATCCGTAAAAAAATGGACTTAGGGTCAAAATCCGTCAAAAAAAGTATTTTTGGCTATAAAAGCAAGATAATTTTACTAGCGCCAAAATCCATAAAACGACTACAAGATTACATATAAATGCAATGATGTGCTTTCCATCCTCTTTTGTAGGGTGGAGTTACATCCAATGGCTTAATTTATGCATACAATGAAAACCAGACCTGAAGACAAGCAAAAAATACGGGTAAAACGCGGCAAAAAACACAAATCGCAGCAATAATCGGCCGTTTTTTCAGCTGCTTTGGACAGGCAGGAGACTGCAAACTCAGTGTTTAGTATTTGGCTTTCAGGTCGTTTTTTGTCCACTGCAAGGTAGACACAGTATTAGTGTGCTGTGCCTGCTATACTGTATGTAGTGAGAGACTCGCTCCCCCTGCACAGTTGGTATCTCCCAACAGATTGACAAGGATCTCCTGAGTTACAAAGTGAAAGTAAAACCTGTTTCCCTGTAAAACTGAGGGAAATCCTCTGGATTGCTAATGACATGTATTTGAGAAAAGTCTTATAATTTCATCTACTATCAATTCTAGGGGTCTGTGTGGAGGTGATAGGTGCTCTTTAACCCCTTAAGCCGAACGCCTGAAAAGTAGTTAATGACCAGAACATTTTTTTAGTTTTGGCCTCCTTGCGTTTTAAACAGTTGTAACTTTTTTATTTTTTCAATGACGCAGTTGGATGAGGC
Source organism: Phyllomedusa bahiana (assembly GCA_025379985.1). Taxonomy (NCBI): domain Eukaryota; kingdom Metazoa; phylum Chordata; class Amphibia; order Anura; family Hylidae; genus Phyllomedusa; species Phyllomedusa bahiana. Next base: position 173,092 of record JAODAL010000350.1, read on the forward strand.
CTCGTTTTATTCGAGAAAAGTTTTACTTTATAATGGAATAGTTCAAGTACACTTATAAATAATTGCAGTATTTTTTTTTTTTTTTACAAAATTTGTTTTTGTTTTTTAATTTTTTTTTTTACACCATTCACATTTCACACTTAATAACTTGTTAGATTAATTCTACAGGTTATTACGGTCATGTGGATACCAAATATGTTGTAGGTTTTTTTGTGCGTGTAATTTATGTACAATTATTTTTATTAAATATTTATTTTTATTTTATTATTTATTTTTTATTATTCTTTTTTTTACACTTTTTATGGTTTTTTTGTACTTTTTTTTTGACTCCCATGAAGGGAGAACTGTTTAACATTTTTTTTAATTTTTTTTTACACTTAGTAATGTATTAGCATATTCATATATGCTAATACATGCTAATCTGTGTCAGTCTGACACAGGCAGTGATTAGGACAGCACACAGTGCGTCCTAATCACTGGCTTCTTACACAGACAACTCTGGGGCCACGCTAGGTCCCCAGAGCTGACTGTGCAGCCGGTCCCTGAGCTCTGTCGGGTGACCGGGCGTTCCGATCACCCGACAGAGCAGGGGATCCCTTTGATTGCGCTGCGGTAACGCACCGCCGCAATCAAAGGGTTAACGCATCGGGTTGCGGAGGTTTCCTCCGCTTCCCGATGCCTGCAGGACATGCTCTGGGATCGGGGCTGTGTAGTTCAGCCCCGATCCCAGCGCAGCTGCGGCGCCGGGCGCCGCAAACCCCGATGTCTGCAGCGACGTCAAAAGACGTCGCTGCAGACGAACGACCCGCACCGGCCGCCGTCAAAAGACGGTGCGCGGTTGTTAAGGGGTTAAAGGGGTTATCTCGCTACAAGGATTGCTTTTTATGTTAAAGATGTTGCAAAAACAAGTCACTTTGCAATATATGTCCATTAGCCATGTCCTACCTATTCCTAGCTATCCCCTCTTGTATGGGCTGCATCAGCTCTGCAGGTTGCTATAGCTGCAGACCTGTTTGAGCTATCCTGATAGGCTGCCAACACTGGTTGCTATAGCTACAGACCTGACTTCTACTGCAGCCTAGTGGAAGCCAGTAACCACGCCCCTGAATCCAAAGTGAAACCAAGAAAACAGGACTGAGGTAAGATGAATCAATGTAGTGAGACAACCCCTTTAATAAAAAGTGATCAAAGCATCATATGCCCGCCATAATGGTACCAATAAAAACATCAACTCATCCCGCAAAAAAACAGCCCATAATCAGCTCCGTATACAGAAAAATAAAAAAGTTATGGCTGTCAGACTATGACAACATAAAAATGCAATTTTTTATGAACGCATTTCTATGGTGTAAAAGTAATAAAACATAAAAAACTATATAAAATGTATATCATTGCAATTGTACTGAGCCACATAGTAAAGTTATCTGTAAAAATGAAGCCCAAAAAACAATGGCGGAACTGCGTCCCCTTCCCCACCTCCAATTTCATGGCCGAATGCTAAAAAAAACTATGGAACACCTGTGCGCCAAAAATGCACAATACACCCCTAGATGAGATCCATGAGGGGTGTTGAATCTAAAATGAGACAACTTCTGAAAGGTTTCACCTGTTCTGGTACTTTGGGGGCTTTGCAAATGCGACATGGCCCCACCAAAATCTGCGTTCCAAAAGCCAAATAGCGCTCCCTCCCTTGTAAGCCCGGCCATGCGCACAAACAGCAGTTTACACCCACATGAAGGGTATTGCCGATCTTGGAAGAAATTGCGTAACACAATTTGGGATGCCTTTTTCCAGGATTCCATGTAAAAATCAAACATTTTCAACTAAAATTGCAGATTGTTGGAAACAATTTTTTTTTTTATTTTCACAGTCTAACACTAAAAAAAATTGTGAAACACCTGTGGGGTCGATATACTCACTGCACCCCTGATATATTCCTTAAGGGGTGTAGTTTCCAATATAGAGTCTTATTAGGGGAGTCCTTCGGGTGTCCGCAAACCTGATATGGTGCCTAAATAAAACCATAATGAAAATGAGACCCCAGAGTCCGGTAGGTGCTCCTCCTATTCTGGGGCTTGTGGTTGAGCCAAATAGCGCACTAGGGCCACATATGGGATATCTCAGAAAACGGCAGAATCCGTAGAATTGATGATGAGTTGCATTTACCTGGTCACATCTACCGTGTTCCAGTGAATAATAGATACAAATTCAAAATCTGCAAAAAAAATGAAATTTTTTGCTTTAATTTCTGTGAAATATCTAAAGGGGTAATAAACTTCCTAAATGCTTTTTTAAATACTTTACAGACCCCTCAAAGCCACGTCAGAACTGGATTGGTCCCTTAAAAAATCTATTTTGCTAATTTTCTTGAAAATGTGAAAAATGACTACTAAATTTCTAAGCCCCTTAATGTGGTAAAAAAAAAACAAAAAGCATTTAAAAAATGGCAACCTACAGTAGACATAAGGTAGATGCTAGTTATAAACTATTTTCAGTGGAATAACTATCTATCTTACACGCAGAAATTTTTGAAGTTTCAAAATTTTCACGATATTTTGATATTTTTCACAAATAAACAAGGATTTTTTGGACCAAAATTTCTTACTAACTGAAAGCACAATGTGTCACGAGATAACAGTTTCTGTATCACTTGGATAGGTAAAAGTGTCAAAAAGTTATTCTCACATAAAGTGACAAGTCAGATTTTAAAAACGGGGCTCTGTCAGGAAGGCCAAAACTGGCTCCGGCGGTAAGGGGTTAATACCTGTTCATACTAGCATGCAGAAAAGCCACAGTATAACGCATGGGAAGATTGCACAAATGCAAAAATACCAATAGAACAACCACTCACATGCCCTCCATGCATGAAGGGGCTGGTTGCTGGTACTACAATTGCATATAAATAAGGCGACACAGAAGGGTGCCATAAATACAGATACGTGTGGTGAACCATGCTGGCTTACAACCTATAGGTGATGCCCATACTATTAGATTAGGCAGGCTGCCCAGCACTTTCTGGGTGACCAACAAAAAATACAGGCACCCTCCACTCCCCAGCATTCTTGGACAGATAAAAAATGACATACTGGAAAAATGTTAAATATGAGGTTTTAGTTGGTACAGTGGCCGCTATACGCAAGCTCGCAACCGGCGTCAACGGTCCTCATGTCTTGCGAGTCCCTACACTAACAATTTACAGAAAAAACATACGAAAATGGGACATTACTTACTGAAAAAACACTACAAGGGCCATATTTACAGCACAATGTCTGGACTAGACTGAACCCCGTAGCAGGCAACTCTGGAACATATGCTACTTGGGAAAAATAAAGAGGTGCAGCTAATTGCTGAGCAGCAGCTCACACACCCCACCCCTATGGGAACAATTAGATGATAAAAAAACTGCACGTTAACTTAATACCCGTTCACACCAGCATGCACAAAAGCCACAGTATAATGCATGGGGAGATTGCACAAATGCAAACATACCAATAGAAAAACCACTCACATACCTCCGTGCATGGCGGGTGGTGTTTGCTGGTACTACAATTGCATATAAATAAGGCGATACAGAAGGATGCCATAAATATAGATACGTGTGGTGCACCATACTGGCTTACAACCTATTAGTGACGCCCATAATATTAGATTAGGTGAGCTGCCCAGCAATTTCTGGGTGTCCAACACAAAATACAGACACCCTCCACTCCCCAGAATTCTTGGGCATATCTACTAACATTTCAGAATTTCTGGTTGACAGATGTTTATTTACTTCTTCATGCATATGAAATAAACAGATACTTGATTTAATAACTACTTTCTAAGAATGAATAAGACATGTTGTAATTCCGTGTATACATTATCTACTGTGCACTTCAGTGTCTATTTTCATCATGTTGTTAAAGCTTTCTTTGAAACTCTCCCAACTTACCTCTTTACAAAAGACCAAGAGTAGCAGACAAAATTCTATCCACCCTGTTAACAAAGGAGGTTTAGGTTGCCCCTGTTTAAAATCCTACTACAAGGCTGCCATTCTAGAACGGTCTAGATTTTGGTGGCTCCACGGCCACACTAAACAGTGGGTAACTATGGAAGAACACACACTGGGATACTCTCAGCTTTATTTGAACCTTTGGAAAACTAACTTGACTCTTCCAAAATTCCAGGACATATCTCTTACAATCTCCACTGGGTTAATTATATAGCAAAAATTGTTGGGGAAAGATTTTCTTATTCACTTTGAACCACAAAATATCACTCTTGCCTGCCTCCAAGATATTCTTGTACATCTTAATTTGCAGAATTGGATTAATAAAGGCATTAGCACTGTAAATGATATCCGTTCTGCAACCTCTCTTCACCTGTATACGGGATTCAGTTGATATTCCCAATAGGGATTTTTTGTATCAAACTTGGATATGAAGGTGGAAACACCTCCCACTCTTTTTGAATTATTTTTTAAATAACTCAGCCAAAACACAAAAAGGGCTGTCAAGAAGTTATGAAGCACTGTTACCAGATCCTGACCCCCATGATTTATATTTACGGTATATTTAATTAAAATGGAAGAAAGATCTTAATGCTACATTCTTTGATCACCAGTGGGAATTTGTATTTGCACTCCCATCTTAAGACCTCCAAGTGTATAAATCATTTGGAAGCATCTAAACAACTATTATACAGATGGTATAAGACCCCACTGCGCCTGGCGAAGATGTCACTCCGAAGTATGCTGGAGAAGCATATCTGATGGGATTGCCACCTGGTTAAACCTTTCTGGATTACTGTCCAAAAGCTGATAGGAGACGTTTATGGAAAAACAAGAGGTAGGTCGTCAGCTATCGCGCTATTGTCCATTGGTCTAGAAGATATACCACTGTTTGATGCTTATTTATTAACTCATATATTCCTTGTAACTAGATCACATCTTGACAGGCACAGGAAAAGCTCTTTTCTTTTTTTTTTTTAAATAAACACTTTTGACCAGACAGTATTGAACAAAATGTATTACTAACTTAACCCCTTAAGGATTTAGCCAGTTTTGGCCTTCCTGACAGCCATATTTTTGAAATCTGACATGTGTCACTTTATGTGAGAATAACTTTTTGATGCTTTTACCTGTCAGAGACTGTTTTCTCGTGACACACTGGGGCAGATTTATCAAAAGTGTCTTACTTTTAGACAGTGTAAAGTTAGACTAGACAGTTTTATAATGCGCCACATTTATCATAGCGTTGATAAATCTAGCGCAGGTTAGAACTGTCTAGTCTAAGTTTGTACCACAATTAAGTTGGCTTACTTTCACACCAGAAACTTCGACAAAATCTGGGCGCCTTTTTTGTCGCATTTAAGCCACGCCCTTTCCCGCAAAACCACGCCCCATTTTGCGAAGTCATGCCCCTTTTGTCGGACGAGGCGCAGAAGCGTCTGACACTGTCTAAAACACATAGTAAATGTGGCAAAAAGCTGGTTTCTGGCGCAAATGGAGCCAGAATTCTGGAGCAACTGCCTTGATAAATCTGCCCCATTGTACTTTAAGTTAGTAAGAAATTTTGGTCCATAAAATCCTTATTTGTTTGTAAAAAATATAAAAATTTCATAAAAATTTGGAAAAATGTCTGTGTTTCTGCGTACAAGACAAATAATTATTCACCACGAAATAATTTATAACTAGCAATTACCATATGTCTGCTATAGGTTGGCATAATTTTTAAAATGTCTTTTTATTTTTCTATGACATTAGGGGACTTACAAATTTAGTAGTAATTTCTCACATTTTCAAGAAAATTTGCAACATACATTTTTTTTAGGGACCAGTCCAGTTCTGACGTGGCTTCGAGGGGCCTGTATATTAGAAACTCCCATAAATGACTTCATCTAAGAAACTACACTCCTTAAAGTTTTTACAACAGTGTTTAGGAAGTTTGTTAAACATTTAGGTATTTCACAGAAATTAAGCAAAGTGGAGGTGAAATTTCAAAATTTCACTTTTTTTTTTTTTGCAGATTTTCAATTTTTATTATTCACTGGAACATGGTAGATGTGAACAGATAAATGCAACTTAAAATGTATTCCCCCCAAGGGGGCGTGGCTAAGCTCTGACCAGAATGGCTGCTTGATTGAGTTGCTCTGGGATCAGACCGCTAATCTAGGGGGCTAGATCGTAATACACCTGGCAGAAAACTACAGACAAGCAGACCTTTGGACCCAGAATACACTGTGGATCTCTGAGGTTCCGTTGCCAACAGAGCCGAAGCCGACGCTCAGTACAGCCCGGGAGTGCGGGAGGGAGCAAACCCGACGGAACTCACGCGCCTGTAAGAAGACTGCACCTGACTCCTGGCTGCGGACGGAAGTGAGACATGCCCGACAATCCCCGGCCCATACCGTGCAAGCAAGATACCCGGGACCGGAGTCGCGTTGCCCTTGTGATCCCGGAGGAGGGATACGCTGCCGACACAAGGAGGTGCATAGCAGCAGCTGTAGACCCTGCCCCTTGTGAGTACCCTGGCTGCGATTAAGCGGAGAAAGACAGGGAGATCCCAGTTCCGGTACAGTCCTCCCCAGAGCTGGCAATCTACTTTGCAGACATTTTTGCGCCCTTTAGGGGATTGGGAGCCGACATTACATATCTCAGCCTCACGAGGTTTAGCGCGGGAACTGCCGCCATCTTATACTCCCCTGTGTAGAGACTGTGTTGCAGAGGCAGGACAGAAACCCCTGAATCATACCATCGGACAGTTAGAGGCAAAGCCTTGGTTCCCAGAGGACACTAATATATTACAATCCTCAATATTCCCACACTCGGGAGATTTATTTCAAACGAATAACTCAAGTATTGTACTTCCTTCACTCCCGCGGGTGTCAGCACCAGAGGCAGGCGCTGAAGGGTGCAGCAACACCTCTGTCTCCCTTCAACCCCATGATTTGCTGAATAACACATAGTGCTCAGAGGGAAGCAATCGGCTGTCCGACCATTCTAGAACTTCTACCTGCTTGGATGCTGACCACCTGGAACCAGCACACTTGAGTCCAGTGGCACACGCTCAGAACATACTCACCTCTTGGGCTTCAAATAAGGGGGCGAACCAATCCCTTTCGCCCATCTTGGATAAATCTACCCTTCAGTCAAGCCAGGTAGATACCTCCATCCCTAGTAACAGGATGCCTAGAGTTCCCAAAACGCCAAGAAGCAAAAAACAGGGCTCCGGAACAAACGCTACTAATCGCCACTGGGCCGAACCGCCTGATGACCATGGGGACCCTGGCCACCATCTCTTGTCCACTCAACCTTCTCAAGAGGCTCAATGGCGATCGTCCTCGGAATCACTGGTAGGAGACGAAAATGGGGAACTGCCACATCATTCCTCGGGTCATGACTGGAGAGAATATTTGAGTCATCTACCAACAAAAACCGACCTGAAAGATTTAATTGCGGAACTTAAGGAAACATGCCGCTCCGAAATATCGATGGTTCGCCACGATCTTAAAGCTATGGTTACAAGAGTGGAAGACCTTGAAGAAACACAGGATGAAACCAGGAAATACATAGCTCAACTACACTCTCATTTGATCTCTCAAAACCAGTCTCTTCAAGAGACTTCAAATCTCTTGGAAGATTTAGACAACCGAGGACGTCGTCACAATATAAGAGTGAGAGGGTTACCAGAAGCCAAAAGAGCGGAAGATTTGCGGGCACAGTTGACGACCATTTTTAATACCCTGCTGGAAGAATCCCCTTCTCATATCATCAAAATGGACAGAGTGCACAGAGCGTTAAAAACGAAATCGAATTCCCAAGTCCCTAAGGATGTTATCTGTCATGTGACTGACTTTGGCCTCAAGGAACGCATTATGGCTAAAGCCAGATCTCGCAAAGTCATAGACTTTCAGGATGCGCAGCTGCAATTGTACCCCGACTTGTCCTGGATAACGTTGCACAAGCGGAGATGTTTAAAACCCCTGCTTGTGGAGCTAAAGAAAGCAGAGATCAAATGCAAATGGGGGTTTCCGTTTGCGCTTGTAGCATCTAAAGAAGGCAAGTCGTCTACTTTACGTTCACCAAAAGATCTTCAGGCTTTCTGCTCAACTCTGAACTTGCCCCCTACATCCATAGTGACTTGGGTGAGGGAGCCCCCCTCCAACCCCTCCCCCCCCCCCCCTCACCAGTCTGGCAGTCGCCGTCGGGACGAAGACGCAAAGCATCGACTGTTGTGGGAAACAACACACCAACTTCAAGCTCCACTTCCATGACCTGAGACGCCATGATGTTAGGACAGGACTTAAGCTTGGAAGGTTTGGAAGTGCTCTCTAACTGATCTTCTAGTCGGGAACACCACAGATAATTTAACCAGGTGTTCTTTTCTTTTCTGTGTAGTACAAATGTACCATAATGATAATGCTAGCCCCCATTGTCAATTATCTATTGCTGATCCTTTTTTTTTCTTCCTTTTTTTTCTTCTTCATTTCCCCCTCACAGAGGAGGAAATAAGGGCAATCAATTGCGCGGTTCCTGGTTGCCACTGGTTATGGCTTACTACATGTTTCCCCCAGTTGGGGTTCTGTTTTTGTTTCTGTACACATGCCTTGTCACAGGTTCACGGGACTCAATATGCAAGGAACTCTCTATTTACGCTCCTGTTACCCTATTCCAAGATGGGTCATCTTGGTATAAGAATGCGAGTTTACTCGTTCAGTTTATTTACTGTTTGTTTAGAATAGTGCTGTTTGTATTGCTGTCTTGTCTTCCCCTATCCTTTTGTGTTCTGATTATTCGGATAGGATTTTACTATTCTATGATATATCTTTCACGTAAACAGCTTTCCATTTTACCGGTTATATTTGATAATGGCTAAGTTATTTTCACTCAATGTCAAAGGCTTAAACTCAGACGTCAAGAGGCGACTCTGACTTAGGGAGCTGAGGTCTATTCACCCTGACATTGTATCTTTGCAAGAGACACACTTTGATAAATCTGGTAACTTTGCCTTTGCTAAAGGTTCTTTTCCTCAGGTGTATTTGGCCTCACAGGCACGAAAGAAGGCTGGAGTAGCATTCCTACTATCTAGGTTATGCCCCTTTTTGGTTACGAAATCTTATGTAGATGATCAGGGGAGGTATGTGATTTTGCATGGAATGTACAGAGGGACCCCCACTACTTTATGTAACGTATACGCACCTAACACCTCTCAGATTAAGTTCATTAATAGAGTCTTTAACAAACTTTCCTCTCTTCCACCAGCTCTAGTTATAATAGGTGGAGATTTCAATGTCGCTTTCTCTGAGTCCATGGATAGACTCTATGTTGGGAAAAAATCCGCAGACCCAACGCAGGTCAGACTGTGTAGGGAGTTCCGAAGGCTGGTCCGACGATACTCGCTTTTTGACTTATGGAGAGTGGCTCACCCAAGGGAGCGTACTTTCACCTTTTTTTCCGCACCTCATAATACACATTCCAGGAGAGATTATTTTTAAGGTAATATCCCAGCACTGAGAAAGACAGTAGATGCAACAATAGGCCCCATCTCATGGTCTGATCATGCCCCTGTGCTTTTAACAATAGATATAAACGTAATATCTACCCGCATCTGCCACTGGCGTTGGAATGAGGGTCTTATAAAGAACCCCAGGACTAGGGAAGAGATAGGCCAAAGCATCAGAAACTATTTTGCAACTAATGAAGGCACAGTATCTTCTGTGCTAACACTCTGGGAGGCGCATAAGGCGGTAATCAGAAGCCATTGTATATCTCTTAGCTCCAAGATCAAAAGAGACAAGCGCTCTCAAATTGATGCCCTACAATCTCAATTAACATCTTTGGAACAGGCCCTTTCACAGACTCCTACTAAAAAAAAATTACGAAAAATAGTAACTATTCGGTCCCATCTAAAATACCTGGCTATAGGACATACTGAAAAACTACTACTCTACTCCAGGCAGAGGTATTATGAAAGAGGCAATAAAGCCCACTCCCTCTTGACTAAACAGCTCAGGGACGACACCTTCCAACGCACTCCTCATGCGCTTAGAGACTCAGATGGTCACATCACATATGATCCGAATACTATTGCACAACTCTTTCATAAATATTTTTCGAGCCTGTATACCCTCCCAGATACACTTCCTAAGGACCAACACAAAAGAAGTTTCCCACTGCACCAATTTCTATCCTCCTGTCATCTGCCCAAGCTCCCCAAGGAAGCGATGGATTCCTTAAACGCTGAGATTAGTGAGGAGGAGATTGCAGGAGTTCTCAAACAACTTCCCAGTAGGAAATCACCGGGTCGGGATGGGCTGACGTATCTGTATTACCAAACCTTTCAAACCGACCTGTCTCCATATCTGATGCAGCTTTTTAATGGGATCTTGCAGGGAACCCCAGTGCCCTCTTCTTTTTTGCACTCATATATCACCCTTATACCCAAACAGGGAAAAGACCCTTTAGATGTGTCGAATTACAGGCCCATAACCTTGCTCAACGCTGATCTTAAAATATTTACCAAGATGTTGGCCAATAGGTTGGCAATCTGGCTAACACAAATTATTCAATAAGATCAAGTATGCTTTGTGTACAATCGACAGGGGGGGGGGGGGGGGGGATAACACGCGACGAGTTATTAACCTCATAGACCTTGTTAATAACAAGGAAAATCAGCGTTAATTTTAGGACTAGATGCTGAAAAAGCATTTGACTGCTTAAATTGGACATATATGTTTTGATGATAGGCAGAGGGATGAGGTAAACTCCACCTTGTCTAACCCAGGAAGAAGTTCAGCTCCTCCTTAAGAAGATTAAAATGGACCAATCCCCAGGTTCTGATGGTATATACCCCACACATGGAACACTGTGTACACTTTTGGGCACCAGTGCACAGGAAAGACATTAAAGAGCTTGAACAGATTCAAAGCCGAGCAATGAAAATAATACAAGGACTTGGTGGACTACAATACCCGGAAAGATTAGCAATAATAGGGTTATTTAGTTTAGAAAAAAGACAGCTTTGGGAGGGACATAACACATGTTTAAATATGTCAATGTTCAATATAGAGATCTCTCCCAAGACCTATCTATACAAAGAATTTTATCTAGATCAAGGGTCCATCCTCAACATCTGTAGAAAGTGTCTACAGAATTATAGAAAGGAATTCTTTACTGTAAGAGAAGGGAGACTGTGGAACTCTCTACCACAGGGCCTTGACATGGTAAATTAAGGAACAGAGTTCAATTTATAGTGATTAGGTTTCTGAAGAAAAAGAGTGTTGATCCAGGGATTTTCTTTGATTGCCAGTCAGGAAGGATTTTTTTTCCCTAAAATGAGAACAACTGGCTTCCACCTCATGTTTTTTTTTTTTACCAACGCCACGTTGCACCCCAGACTGTCCAGCAGTTGACTGATGCTTTAACCCAGGTCTGGGAGGAGATCCCTTAGAAGAACATCTGCCGCCTCATCAGGAGCATGCCCAGATATTGTATGGAGGTCAAACAGGCATATGGAGGCACACATACTACTAAACCTCATTTCCTTGTCTTGAGGCATTTCGTCTGAACTTGGACCAGCCTGAAATTTGATTTTCCACTTTGACTTTGAGTATCATTCCAAATTCAGACCCTCATTGGATATTAATTTTGATTTTCATTGATCATTTTAATACTTTACTGTTCTAAACACATTACACTATGTAATGAATAAAGAATTGCAACTGGAATATTTTATTTATTGAGATCTAGGATGTGGTATTTTACAGTTCCTGTTACCCGTAGCACAGGGCTTTTTATAGGCCTCCAGGGACCTGCCAAAAGTCTGTCCTGGAACACGGTGAGTAGGTACCCACCCACCCAAAGTTCCTACTTTGGGGCAACATCTTCCTTACATCTTCAGGGGCGAAGACTAAATTGTCCACATATCGCTCTGCCATGGGCTCATACCATGCACGCACTGCAAAAAGAATGTCATCGCCTTCAGTCTGCATGCTGGCATTCACAGGGTTACTACTGACAACCCCACTATCATACCTACAAGCCTTCTACCACACACAGACTACCTTGTCATTATGTCCACTGGGCAGCGTCTTCACTGTTTTGAGTCTCACAGAAGCAAAAGACCCCTGGTTGGACCCTGAAACCACAATAGCTTCACAGAATGAAGCTATAATGACAACACACCTCTCAGGGTTGCTATCCACTATGGCACCCAGAGGCGCACCTGAGCCCCAACCTGCTACCTCTTTGTCTACATTATTACAATGAGACCCAAACTTCTCTTTATCACAAGGCCTCTGGTTCTCACTGACCAAATCTATATAAAACTTGTTAGTTACCATAATATTACCAGGTGTTTCACTAGTGTCAGAGGACACATTCCCCTGTTCACATATCAGCTTACTGACTGTGTTTAGCAGCATGTGGAAATATTTTCTCCACATCTCCTCTAGCCATCTCAAAGGAAGAACTCTCAGGATGCCTACTAGTTATCTCCTGGGTACTGCTGACAACCACTACATATAGGAGTGCCGTTTACCTCAGCTTCATTACTGGGGATTTCCCTACCATCGGAGGGTTTAAACATATTCCACTGTCCCTCCCTAACGCCTAAGCAAACCCTCTTCTTTTCTGGGTCTAGCAGTTCCCATTTTCCATCACTACCGTCCATCACTACCGTCACATCCTCTTTGTGACCGTTGCAGTAAAAGCTATTGGAAATACAACAACCATTGGAGCAAGCAAACTCAGCTGGACTACAAGTCACAGGAAGACAGTTCTCTTCATCCTCTGCAGTGCCACAATCCCTATCTCCATTACAGAGCCCCTTCTCTGGAATATACTGATCATTGCTGCATACAAAATCTGTCTCCACACATGCTTTCTTTACATCAGTTTTTTTAGCACTCCCATCTGAACAATCTTGATCACTATCTAAGGCCTCATCCATGCATGCATGCACCTCACTAGGGTCTGGGCACACCCTCTTTAAACTAGACTCCTTATGCATAGCAGCAGAGCAATCATTTCCAGCGTTTGCCTTCTCCCTTTCAGGTAACCCACTGCCACTGTTCACATTAGAACATGCCAGCACCTCTCTGAAACCAACAGGATCAGAACATAGCAAGTCGCTATACTTCTATACTCCTAGCACTGTTACTCACGACCTCTAGGGGCGTACGTGAGCTAATCTGCTCTACAGCTGGGGCTGTCGTTTTTTTCAGAAGCTAGTTCACTCTTGGCAATCCCCTGAGTCGCACAGGGAGCTGCACTAGGACCAGTCTGCAGGTGGCTATACCCATTGCACTCCTACCAACTGCATAATTCTCAGCCAGAATCTCTATGGGTGCACCTGAGCTAATCCCCTCTACTATTATGGCAGCAGTTTTTATAGCACCATGTTCAGACATAGCATTTTTCTCACACATTAATGCACTTAAGTGAATTTTCAGTGACAACCCACATGAAATACACCAAGTCCATCAGACTCTGTAAATCCAGAGTTAACAATCTCACTGCTCTCGGGGCTCTTCTCTTGTCCTAGCAGCACCTCTGGGTACAAGTTTAGCCCACCCTGGTCAATGTCCAAATGATTAGACAGTGAGACATCCACCATCATCTAAGGGACTTTTCTGTGCGTCCTCTGGCCTGCCCCTTTCAGGCAGAGACATGGCACACTCTGCATGTTGCACTTCCCTGGAAAAGCCACATGCTTTGCCTGATAACCTCGCCCAAATTTGCCCAAAATGGGAAGACTCTGCTGACAGTCCATGTCCACCCACAGTGTGAGCCGGCCACCCGCAACCAATGCATTCGTAGTGACAGCTCCTCTGACCTCTAGATCAAAGGATCTTCAAGAGCACAGCTGTCTGCTGTAGGGAGTCTACAGCCTGGCTCCTCCTGACGTTGGTAATGCTTGGCAACGAAACCTCCAACCACAGTCTCGAGGCATACAGACGACTGACTATGGTTGGCAACGGTCTTTTGCACTGACATTCAGAGGGGCTATCGAGTCTTCATATTATATATAGTCGTGGCATGTAAAAGTATAGCTGCGGCATAGGCCTGATGCTGTGGGGAATTGGCTTGCTGTTTGGCCATAGCTTGCATCATCAGAGCATTTGCCTGCTCGAGACACGTGCTAAGTTGCTTTATAGGCAAACAGTTCCAGCAGCGACAACAGTTACTTTAAAGGGGTTTTGCCACGATCTCATTTCCTACCTCCTGCATCCAGCTCTTCAGCTCTGTGTGCTCAGAAGGGGGCGTGTGTGATTTGTTTGAATAGCATATCATATGATCCAGCAGGATGACATCCCCAGGCCTTTTCTCTCTCTATTCAAAGAAAGGTATGTGTAGAACTGTAAATAACAACATTGTAGTTCAGAGGGAAAACGTTTGCCTCCAGGCACAAGGGTACTCGGTTCAAATCCCTGTAGGAACCAAACAAGTGGAATTATTTTTCTCAATGCACATACCTGATTGAGGTTTCTTTTTTCATTTTATTTATTTGCACTGTTTGACTAATTACTAAGGAGTAGAATGACAGCACCTGGGGTTTGAACACTCAGTAGCTGCCTGAGAGGAGATGTGATGTCTGAGCATGTGCGACCACGACTGAGAAGCTCACAGCCCTGGTCGTATCCCCTGGAGACTAGCTGTAAACAATGGATCACTAAAGGAGCAGCTAAAACAAAAACGGTGCAGAATTTTTAATAATGTTTGTGGGTGAGTCTCTGTCTTGTCAGAGACAATCCTTGCTCCACAGAACATTCAGCAGTCCTATGCAGGACTGCAGCAGTCCTATGCACTTTCACCTACACCACTTCAGGGATCGCGTCATGTGCCGACCTTTTGCGTCACTGTGCCAATCTTGCCAATTATGCCCATTGCATCCTCCACCATATGTAAGACCTCACTCACTTTCAGCCGCCATCTTGGTTTGGTCCGGGTGACATTCAGCTCGCAGGATCACGGTCTTTCGTAAATGGTATTGGCACACCATCTTTCTGACCCCAGGAATCTCTTTAAGCGGGCCTCAACCAGCTTTATTGAAGCACAGAAAATGTACAGAAACATAAACCAAATCATCAGGCCACGGACTACACACAATAATAGTCTATCAGTGGCCTGGAACTAGCATCCAGACACCCAAAACACTTTACCCAGTCTCCTCCTGGGATCCATCTTCTTCCAAGCCTCCACTGCCAGCTAGTAGACCACACCCCCAGATCACCTGTAGCACAAGGCTTTTTATAGGCCACCAGGGACTTGCCAAAAACCTGTCCTGGAACACGGAGAGTAGGCACCCCCCAACACATTGCCTACTCCCAATAAGAGCTGCGCTCTTCCTCCTATATTCTGCAATTTTCTACTTATGTACCTCCCTGCGCCGCGCGCTGTAGCCAGAGCCGTGCCCCCCTCCTCTGTTTGTGGGCGGGATGTGGAATAATGTGAATCCGTGAATCTCATGAATTAAAATTGTTCCGCATCCCGCCGCTGGGCAGTACACAGTGCGGAGCGGACATAGAGAGGAGGTCCTGGCTCCAGCTACAGCGCCCAGGGAGGGATGTAAGTAGAAAAAGCATATGCACTGTGCAGCTGTAACCGGGAGTTGTGACCCCATCTCAGTAGCGCTACCGGTGCCCACCCCACACAGCCCAGCCATAACTGTGAGGGGCCCCCATTCTCCCTCCAATAACTGTGGGGGACCCTCTTCGCTCACCAAGCCCAGCCATAACTGTGGGGGGGGCCCCCTTTGCCCACCCAGCCCAGCCATAACGCCCACCGAGCTAAGCCATGTGTGTTCGTGTGAGAGGGCCCCTTCCTCCCCTCTGGCCATGTGTGTGGGGGAGGAAGGGTCCTCTCACGCCCCCATGAGGCTAGGGGGTATGAGGGGGCCCTCTCACGCACCCACATGGCCGAGGGGAGGAGAGGGTCCTCACACACACACACGGCCAGGGAGGACCCCCTCCTCCCCTCGGTCATGTGGGTGCGTGAGAGGGCCCCCTTCTTCCCCCTGGCCATTTGGGTGCGTGAGAGGGCCCCCTCCTCTCCTCGGCCATGTGGGTGCGCGAGAGGGCTCCCTCCTACCACCTGGTTGTGTGTGAGAGAAGGCCCTCTCTCACCCACACACAGGGCCCGGGGGAGGAGGGAGATCTCTCACACACATGGCCAGGGGGGAGGAGGGAGCCCTCACACACAGCCAGATCTCAAAGAAGCTGGGACCACAGTCACCAAGAAATCCACTGGTAACACATTATGCCATAATGGTTTAAAAGTGCCCGCAAGGTCCCCCTGCTCAAGAAGGCACATGTGCAGGCCAGTCTGAAGTTTGCCAATGAACACCTGGATGATTTTTTGAGTGATGGGGAGAAGGTGCTGTGGTCAGATGAGACCAAAATAGATCTCTTTGGCATTAAATAAACTCGGCGTAATTGGAGGAAGAGAAATGCTGCCTATGACTGAAAGAACACCGTCCCCACTGTCAAGCATGTAGGTGGAAATCCTGAGTGACAACCTTCTTCCCTATGCCAGGACATTAAAAATGGGTCGTGGCTATGTCTTCCAGAGAGACAATGACCCAAAACATACAGCCAAGGCAACAAAGGAGCGGCTCAAAAAGAAGCACATTAAGGTCACGGAGTGGAGTTGAAGTTCCAAGTTGTCAAGCGACAGCCTCAAAATCTTAATGATTTAGAGATGATCTGCAAATAGGAGTGGACCAAAATTCCTTCTGACATGTGCGCAAACATCATAATAAACTAAAGAAAGTCTGACTGCTGTGCTTGCCAACAAGGGTTTTGCCACCAAGTATTAAGTCTTGTTTGCCAGAGGGATCAAATACTTATTTCTCACTGCAAAATGCAAATACATTTATACAATGTGATTTTCTGGATTTTATTTTGGATATTCTATCTCTCAATGTTAAACTTAACCTACCCTTAAAATTATAGACTGTTCAGGTCTTTGTTAGTGGGCAAACTTACACAATCAGCAAGGGATCAATGCGCCTAACACATATACACTTGTAATGATGTGCTATGCACCTCAATAGGCGCATTTCTTTATGGAGGTGCACAGCGCATCATTTTTAGGCACATTATACTTACTATGCAAGGTAAGTACTATGGAAGGTAAGGAGTGGCTCACAAAGAGGTACATTAAGGTCATGAAGTGGCCTAGCCAGTCTCCAGACCTTAATCCCATAGAAAACTTATGGAGGGAGTTGAAGCAACAGCCTCAAAATCTTAATGATTGAGAGATGATCTGCAAATGAGTGGACCAAAATTTCTCCTGACATGCGCAAGCCTCATAATCAACTACAAAAAAGTGTGACTGCTGTGCTTGTCAACAAGAGTTTTGCCACCCATTATTAGAGGGGTTTTGCCAGGAAGTAAAATTGACGTGGGAAGCTTTAAAATGAAAAACATTTTCACCATTCATTATTATTAAAAATTCTGCACCGTTTTTGTTTTAGCTGCTCCTTTAGTGATCCATTGTTTACAGCTCGTCTCCAGGGTATACGACCAGGGCTGAGAGCTCCTCAGTCCTGGTCAGACATACGCAGACATCACCTCTGCTCTTAGGCAGCTACTGAGTGTTCAAACCCCAGGTGTTGCCAAAAAAACAGAAGTGGGAACAGCACAAAAATTCCACAAAGGACCATAAACGGTCAATAAAGATGCAGAGTCCGTCCCAAGGCGAGCAAGCCTCAAACTCACCACCGTCGGATACAAAAAGATGGTTTGGACGACAGCATAGTAAAAGCAGGAATCAGCTTTATTCCAGAGTGAGATACACCATCACAACGTTTCGGCCTGTCAGTGCATGGCCTTTTTCAAGCAGCATAAAATACAAAGTGTAATACAAGTGTATTTAAGGGGATATCAGACCCTCCTCAATCACATAACATCCAATCAAGTGACAAGCATTAATAAATATTTAACAAACATATGTGCAAGTGGATATTCATAGGTTAATACAATGATGGACACAAAACATCACCTCTTGTAACTCACTATCCCATTGCCTGGGGACCTCAGGACATCGGATGCATACATACCGCGCCTGATACATCGCGGCGTCCTCTAAGCTATACTGCGCATGTCCGGAAATTCGCGCATCGGCGCTGAGGAAGTCCGGAAGCGCCAAGCACTACGGCTTCCAAGGTAACTATTGCACATGTCTAAGAACGAGTCATCGTTCTAAATGGCACTACAAATACCATAACCAACGTGTGGAATGCTGAAGAGTAAGTAAATGATTGAGCATAATGCCTCCAGACTCTGATCCACATTTTTAAGTCATTCTATTGGGCCCAAACCGGGAGAAATAAACAATGCTGAGAAACCCAGCAAAAGCTAAAGCTCCTCAGCATCACTCCTCAAAAATGGGCCATAATCAACAGTGGTCAGTCACAGTCTATAGAAATATACAGAAGCATATATAGGTAATCTGTATCGTTTTTATTGTATTGACAATTCAGCATTCGACACATAAACAAAAAATAATAATAAAAAATAATAAAAAATATATCTTTATTATACAAAACCAATTAAAAAATTTTTTCTTTTGAGTTGCATCCGATGTCTGAGGCTCCCAAACAATATCACCTAAAAAAGATAAAAAATGTATAAATACACCATAAAAACAATAATTCATGCTAAAGAAAAAAGATGATGAACAAATAACAATAACAAAATAATAATACATTAAATCCTAAATTCAATATTAAGGCCAGAAGGTTGCAAAGTTTGTAATTCAAAAATCCACCTACTCTCCTTCTTCCTTAAAAGCATCTCACGGTCACCCCCACGTCGTAATTGAGGAACGCAATCAATAACCCTAAATCTTAGCTGTGACACCGAATGTCTCAATTCTACAAAATGTTTTGCTACGGGAACATCCATCAACCTCTTCCTAATCGTACTTTTATGTTTATTGATTCTTTGACGGATTTCCATTGTCGTCTCCCCAACATACAGCAAGCCACAAGGGCAAGTAATCACATATATCACATAACTCCAGTTATGTGATATATGACGACGATGGAAATGCTTGTATTCAACGCTGTGTTTTCAGTTGCTAATTAGATCAGATTAGATCAGAAGCTTCTGAAACTGCTCACAGAAGGCTTTATCTGATCCCTCAAACAAAAGCCCTAATTACAGTGTTGTTTATTTTAGATAAATCAAGCTTTTTACTGCCCAGCAGCACAGAGGCTGCCGCGACCTGTGTGATGACGTCACTCACTGCTATCACATAGAACAAACAGCAGGGGGCATAGCTGTACACAGGTCGGTTACTGAGGGAACTGAAATAGCCAGGGAGGTCATAAATTCACTTGTATCTCCTTAAGGAAAACAGATGAACAAAGCAATATATTTGGAAAATGTCTTTATTTTGTGTTCCCTACAATTTGAAAGCTATTCTTTGTAGCTAGACAACCCCTTTAATGCCCCTGTGGAGATGGAGGAATTGCTGGAAGTGTTGAAGGCCCTTCCCTCGGGTAAAGCACCGGGCCCGGATGGCCTTCCATACCGGTATTTCAAGGTCTTCTCGGGAGTCCTGGCACCCCGCATGCTGACCCTTTTTAATTCTTTTTCGGAGGGCCTCCCAATCCCTACATCTATGTCCCACTCCTACCTCACTCTTGTTCACAAGGCGAACAAAGATCCTGCGGATAGCGCGAGTTATAGGCCCATAGCCCTTCTACAGTCACATATTAAAATCTTCACTAAAATATTGGCCAACAGACTGGGAGTTTGGTTACCCCAGCTGATCAATAAAGACCAGGTAGGTTTTGTCCCCTTTCGTCAGGGAGGGGACAACACTAGACGGACCATCGACCTGATAGAGGTCTTGAATGCTCGCTCGGAACAGGCCCTCCTCCTTAGTCTGGATGCAGAAAAGGCCTTTGATCGGCTGGGGTTGCCATTCCTATTTGAAACGTTAGATGTATTTGGTTTTAATGGATCCTTCTTTACTGCCATTAAGAATCTTTATTCCTCCCCCTCAGCGGCGGTTAAGCTACCCCATCACACCTCACCCTCTTTTAATATTAAGAATGGGACCCGGCAGGGATGCCCCCTGTCCCCGCTCCTCTTTGCTTTATGCATTGAACCCCTTGCAGCGGCCATCAGAAACCATCCTGACATCAGGGGGGTCATGGTTAGTGACAAAGAGTTTAAGCTCTCGCTATTTGCGGATGATATTCTGCTGACACTGAACGACCTACATATTTCACTCCCAACCCTGCACGTGCTCTTAGAACGGTTTGGTTCCCTCTCCGGGTACAAAGTAAACACTACTAAAACAGAGGCCCTCCCCATTAATATGCCTACCGATGTTCTATCCTCTCTCAGAAGCAACTTCCCGTATATATGGCAGGCCCAATCCCTTAAATACCTAGGTGTGCGTGTTACTGACAGGTACGACTCTCTTTACCAGGCTAATTTCCCTCCACTGTTCAGGGAGCTGAAGGCCCTCCTCCAAAAATGGCACTCGCTGCCTATTTCCTTCTTCGGCAGGATCAACACAGTCAGGATGTCTATTTTACCCAAACTCTTATACCTTTTTGAACCTTGCCTGTGGCAGTTCCTCTGAGGGAGTTGAAATCTCTGCAAGCGGCATGTCTCCAATTTATCTGGGCACAGGGGAGGCATAGAGTGGCCAAGGATGTCCTCATGACAAGCAAGCAGAGGGGAGGGCTTGCAGTCCCGAATCTGACACACTACTATTGGGCCACACATCTTCGTCGCATCCCAGCATGGACCGCCTTACGCTCTTACTCGAAATGGATGGAGGTGGAGAAACTGTGGTTGGCCCCTACGCACCCTAATGCTTTTTTGTGGCATTCTCAACCCCTGACGAGTGGTCTGGACTTATTAGGCTCGATCAAATTCACTGTCCAAATCTGGCGACTCTGTAAGGACAGGTTCCACCTGGCCTCTCCGGCCTCTCCTATGGCCTCGTTTGTTTGTACCCCTCTCTTGCCCACTAGCTCCTCAGGCTACTTTGCTCGACCATGGCTGGGGCGGGATCTTTTTCGCTTTGCGGATATAGCGGGGGCTCAGGACCGCAGGTTGAAGTCCTTCGAGACTTTTCAGAGGGACCACGGATTACCGCAGAGCTCTAAATTTCACTACCTCCAGATCACTCATCTCCTTTTTTCCCTGTATGGGACTAGTACCCTCTCCCACCTGACTCCCTTTGAGTCTATCTGCAAGGCAGGTGTTTCGACAAAGGGTCTAATTTCTGGAATTTATTCCCTCTTAAATGACTTCTCTCTAGATGAACCCGTAGTTCATAATTACATGAGGAAGTGGGAGAGCTATATGGGTAGGCCTATTCAACCTGGCAACACGTCTGGAAGGCGGCGGCTAGGTCGTCGGTTTGCGTTACCCAGAAAGAGAACTTGTATAAGATTCTCTTCTTTTCGTACCACACGCCTGATATCCTCCACAAGTGGTTCCCCCAATCCTCTCCTACGTGTTGGAGATGTCAGGCTGCGGTGGGGACCCTTCCCCATATCTTCTGGGAATGCTCCGCCTTGCAGACGTTCTGGCTTCAGGTCAGGGATTTATTGGTGGACATTCTGGAGATGGAGATTCCGCTTGATCCAATTGTATACTTGCTCAATGGGCCGGTTGAGAACCTTTTCAAGGATAGGGCTAGACTCATGCTACACATCCTCACGGCAGCCAGATGCCTGATAGCGAGTAGATGGAAACAAACTGCCCCCCCTCCTGGGGTATCTGATTTGATCCATAGGGTGAAGGAGGTACGCCGAATGGAACACCTGACGGCCTCCCTGCATGACAGGCTGGATCTCTTTGAAAGGACATGGTCTTTTTGGGACACATATTGGCTTATTAACCCCTCCTGAAGCTCTATACAGAATGACTGTTAAGGACCTTGGAGCCCTTCCTCCTGCCCTCCCCTCTCCCTTGTTACACCTCCCCCTCGTCTGTCTGTCTTGTTTTGTCTGGTCTTCTCCTGACTGTTAGTTTAAAGATCGCTGTATTACTCATTCTCGATTCTGAGGATTAAAGATTTCCATTACTCTATATTTTGATGTGGCAATAGCCTGTGGATATCCTCTAAGTATTGATTAGTGTTAGATCATTGTTATGAGCCACTGAAGTAGCAATCTTTCATGATTTTTTTTTCTTTATGTTACATGTTTATATGAAAAATTGTAATAAACTTTCAATTGAAAAAAAAATGACATGATGATGTCATGTCTTTGAAGCTTCTAATAGGTTTATTGGCAACATCTAATTAGTTAATTAGAGATATACCTGTGAATGTATTTTTTAGAACACACCAGAAACATACTACTTATGTGTGTAAGTAGTGGGAAAGTCTAAAAATCAGCCAAGAAGAGAATTGTGGACTTTCACAAATCTGGATCATCCTTGGGTGTAAATTCCAGATACCTGAAGGTGCCTCGTTCATCTGTATAAACAATTATACGCTAATACAAACAAGATGAGAATGTCCAGCCATCACACCTCTCAGGATTGAGACGGGTTCTGTGTCTCAGAGATGAACGTGCTTTTGTCCGACATTGTGCATATCAACCAAAGAACAAAAGCAAAAGACCTTGTGAAGATGCTGGCGGAAACTGGTAAGATTGTTTCATTATCCACAGTGAAAGGAGTACTGTATCAACATGGGCTGAAAGGCCACTCTGCCAAGAAGAAGCCATAACTCCAAATGAAACATAAACAGATTAACGTTTGCAAAAGCACACATGAACAAAGACCTACATTTTTGGAGACATGTCCGGTCGTCTGACTAAACTAAAATTCAACTGTATGGCCATAATGACCGTCAGTATGTTTGGAGGAAAAAGGGAGAAGCTTGGAAGCCTAAGAACACCATCCCAACTGTGAAACACCGGGGTGGCAGCATCATGTTGTGGGTTGTTTTGCTGGAGGGACTGGGGCACTTCACAAAATAGATGTCATCGTGAGGAAAGATGATTATGTGGCAATACTGAACCATCTCAAGACATCAGCCAGGAAGTTAAAGCTTGGGAGGAAATGGGTCTTCCAAATGGACAATGACCTGAAGCATACTGGTAAACTGGTTACAAAGAGCCTTAAGGATAACCAAGTCAATTTTTTGGAGTGGCCATCACAAAACCCTGATCTCAATCCTACTGAAAATTTATGGGCAAAGCTGAAAAGGCAGGTGCAAGCAAGGCGACCTACAAACATGGCTCAGTTACACCACTTCTGTCAGGAGGAATGGACCAAAATTCCTACCAACTATTGTGAGAAGATTGTGGAAGGATATCCAAAAAGTTTGACACAAGTCATACAGTTTAAGGGCAATTCTACAAAATACTAATCAAATGTATGTAAACTTTTGACTTTGCAGAAAGTAATGAAAATGCCTTAAAAAGTCTCTCTCTCATTATTTTGGAATTTGGTAAATATAAATAATTTTGGTAATCCAAACTGACCTAAAACGGTTAAGATTTATTCTGATTTCATGTCAGAAAGTGAGAAAAACATGCTTCAACATAAAAAATATATACAGTGGGGAAAAAAGTATTTAGTCAGCCACCAATTGTGCAAGTTCTCCCACTTAAGAAGATGAGAGAGGCCTGTAATTGACATAATAGGTAGATCTCAACTAGGATAGACAAATGAGAAAACAAATCCAGAAAATCACATTGTCTGATTTGGAAAGAATTTATATGCAAATTATGGTAGAAAATAAAGTATTTGGTCACCTACAAACAAGCAAGATTTGATACTTTCTCTCACAGACCTGTAACTTCTTCTTTAAGAGGCTCCTATGTCCTCCACTCATTACCTGTAGTAATGGCACCTGTTTGAACTTGTTATCAGTATAAAAGACACCTGTCCACAACCTCAAACAGTCACACGCCAAATTCCACTATAGTGAAGACCAAAGAGCTGTCGAAGGACACCAGAAACAAAATTGTAGTTCTGCACCAGGCGGGGAAGACGGAATCTGCAATCGGCAATCAGCCTCGTGTGAAGAAAACAACGGTAGGAGCAATAATTAGAAAATGGAAGACATATAAGACCACTGATAATCTCCCTCGATCTGGGGCTCCAAGCAAGATCTCACCCCCTGGGGTAAAAATGATCACAAGAACGGTGAGCAAAAATCCCTGAACCACACTTAGGGACCTAGTGAATGACCTGCAGAGAGCTGGGACCAAAGTAACAAAGGCTACCATCAGTAACAAACTACGCCGCCAGGGACTCAGATCCTGCAGTGCCAGACATGTCCCCCTGCTTAAGCCAGTACATGTCCGGGTCTGTCTGAAGTTTGCTGGAGAGCATTTGGATGATCCAGAAGAGTATTGGGAGACTGTCGTATGGTCAGTTTAAACCAAAGTAGGAATGTTTGGTAGAAACACAACTCATCATGTTCGGAGGAGAGAGAATGCTGAGTTGCATCCAAAGAACACCATACCTGGCATGGGGTGGCAACATAATGCTTTGGGGCTGTTTCTCTGCAAAGGGACCAGGACGACTGATCCATGTACATGAAAGAATGAATGGGGCCATGTATTGTGAGATTTTGAGTACAAACCTCCTTCCATCAGCAAGGGCATTGAAGATGAAACATGGCTGGGTCTTTAAGCATGACAATGATCCCAAGCACACCGCCAGGGCAATGAAGAAGTGGCTTCGTAAGAAGCATTTCAAGGTCCTGAAATGGCCTAGCCAGTCTCCGGATCTCAACCCCATAGAAAACCTTTGGAGGGAGTTGAAAGTCCGTGTTACCCAGTGAAAGCCCCAAACCATCACTGATCTAGAGGAGATCTGCATGGAGGAATGGGCCCACATAACAGCAACAGTGTGTGCCAACCTTGTGAAGACTCTTACAGAAAACGTTTGACCTCTGTTATTACCAACAAAGCATATATAACAAAGTATTGAGATTAACTTTTGTTTTTGACCAAATACTTATTTTCCACCATAATTTGCAAATAAATTCTTTCCAAATCAGACAATGTGATTTTTGGGATTTGTTTTCTCATGTCTCTCATGAGGTCTACCTATGATGCCAATTACAGGCCTCTCTCATCCTTTTTCGTGGGAGAACTTGGTGGCTGACTAAATATTTTTTTCCCACACCTAAAACTGCAGCCGGAGGGTCGGGCCACGCCCCCTTTGCTGTGATTGGTTGTCTGATATTTAGTTCAACCTGTGGACAGGACACACCCTCGGTGCTGTGAGTGTCTGTCCTGCACTCTCTGTGCTTACTCCTTTTCCCTCCCTGTGTCATGTGATTCATTCATGTTACAAGGTCCCAGCTGTGAATGAGAAGCAGGTGTGTTAAATTTGGTGTTATCACTCTGACACTCCATCATACTGGTCACTGGAAGTTTAATATGGCACCTCATGGCAAAGAACTCTCTGAGGATCCGAAAAAAAGAAGTATTGCACTAAATAAAGATGGCCTAGACTATAAGATGATCGTCAACACCATGAAACTGAGCTGCAGCACGGTGGTCAAGACCATACAGTGGTTTAAAAAGACGGGGTACACTGAGAACAGACCTCGCTATGGTCGACCAAAGAACTTGAGTGCACATGCTCAGTATCATGTTCGGAGAATTTCTTCTAAAAATAGATCTATGAGTGCTGCCAGCATTGCAGCACAGGATAAAAGGGGTGTGGGTTCGTCAGCGCTGTAATCCCAGAAGGAAGCATCTTCTAAAGATCATAACTCTATGGTTCCGAAACTCCAAAAAGTCAATCCAATATAATGCAAAATAGAGTCTGTTTTTGAATTAAGGACCAAGCCCTATTTTTGAAATCTGACATATGTCACGTTATTTGAGAATAACTTTTTAATGCTTTTACTGATCCATGTTAATTTTGATATTGTTTTCTTGTGACACATTGTGCTTTAAGTTGGCAATTAATTTTGGTTGATAGAATATACTGCACTGGTCTATGAATGAAGGGGAATGGCATTACCAGACTTGCACTCTTATTATATAGAGATCTTTTTAGATCAAGCACACTAATTATGGCATAATGTAGGGAACTTAGGCTGGGTTCACATAGAACAAGAGTCTGATAATCCCTCTTTGGTAAAAGAACATCTCATATCTACCTTGCTGAATACCCCAACTTCGTTGTCCACTTTACATTCCCCAGCGGATTTGTTCAAAGTCTGGTTTCTAAAGGTGACCATGTAGGAGTAGCTGCACACTAAGTAAAAAAGAACTAACCCTGGAAACCTTGCGGTGTTAGAATCTCCACCAGCATTTTACTTTATGGATTAAGTTAGGAATAAATTCTCTGGACTATTTATTTTACCAAAATGGGTTAAAATAGTTTCTTGACTGGACCAACCAGTTTGATATCCCATATTCCTTTTTTTACCTTCACTGTCACTAATTCTCAGCCCTCTCTGGACACATTTGCCAATCACACATTCCGAAATCTCCACTGCATGAACACCCAGGAACTCATAGACACCATACAGTGCTCACTGCCCCCAATCTCCTCCCTCTTCTGTCCTGACATGGTTGTCAAACATTAAAACAAAACTCTCTCAACCACCCTGGAAATATTGGCACCACTCAGACACCGCACCACCAGAGTCAGACATCGGCAGCCCTGGCACACGCATCAGACTCACCATCTGCAGCGATGTTCCAGGTGTGCTGCGCATCTGTGGAGAAAGTCAAAGCTACCTGCAGACTTTCTCCACTACAAATTCATGCTCAGGACTTACCACACTGCCCTTCACTGCGACAAACAAGAATATTTCATCTCCCTCATCTCAGCATTACACAACAACTCAAAACGCCTGTTTGATACTTTCCACTCCCTCCTCAGGCCTAAAGCTCGTGCCCTGATCACTGACATCTGTGCTGAAGACCTGGCTAGCCACTTCAAAGACAAAATCGACTGTATCCAGCAAAACATTGCATCTACATCCCCAAGTAATATCCATCCTGTCCCTCCCCGTGCATCCTCTAATCTGCTCTCAGCCCTTGACCCGACGACAGAGGAAAAGTATCCAGGCTTTTCCTGTATGCTCGCCTCACCACCTGCTGTAGTAACCCCATTCCCTCTCACCTTGTCCAGTCGATTTCTCCAGCTGTCCTCTACCACCTAACCTAAATCTTCAACCTCTCTCTCTCTCCACTGGGATCTTTCCATCTTCCTTTAAACTTGCCATCATTACCCCTTTGCTAAAAAAGCCCACTTTGGACCCATCCTGCGCTGCTAATTACCGTCCAGTCTAACCTTCCCTTTATCTCTAAACTCCTGGAACGCTTTTTGTCTAGTCTCCCCTAACCCACTATCTCTCTTCTAGATCCTCTACAATCAGGTTTCCGCACCCTACACTCCACAGAAACTGCTCTAGTTAAAGTCTCTAATGATCTCCTCATGGCTAAATCACAGGGCAACTACTTGTTGTTGCTTCTACTGGATCTCTCTGCAACGTTTAACACCGTGGATCACCACCTTCTCCTCCACATGCTCTGCGCCATTGGCCTACAGGACACTGCTCTCTCTTGGTTCTCATCCTACCTCTCTGACGGCTCCTTCAGTGTCTCATTTTCCGGTTCTACCTCTTCTCCTCTTCCTCTAGGGGTTCCTCAGGGATCGGTATTAGGCCCTCTCCTTTTTTTTACTCTACACAGCCCCTGTTGGACAAACCATCAGCAGATTTGGCTCCCAGTACCAGCTCTATGCTGATGACCCTCAACTATACACCTCCTCCCGAGACATCACTCCTAACCTGCTACAAAACACAAGTGACTGTCTGCCGTCTCAGACATAATGTCCTCTCTCCATCTGAAACTAAACCTCACTAAAACCGAACTTCTTGTCTTTCCGCCATCTTCTAACCAACCCTACCCTGCTATTTCTGTCTCAGTGTGTAGTACCACCTTAACTCCTAGGCAACAGGCCCGCTGTCTTGGGGTTATACTAGATTCTGATCTGTCTTTCACCGCCTATATCCAAGCCCTTGCCAGCTCCTGTCATTTGCACCTCAAGAACATCTCCAGAATCCGTCCTTTTCTCACTGTGGAAACAACTCAAACCCTAATTGTTGCTCTTATTTCTTATCATCTTGACTATTGTAACTCCACGCTTATCGGTCTCCCTATCTGTAAACTCCCCCCAATCTGTCCTGAATGCAGCAGCCAGGCTGGTCTTTCTATCCAGCCGCTATACTGATGCCTCTACCCTGTGTCACTCGCTGCACTGGTTGCCCATCCATTACAGAATACAGCATAAACTAATCACTCATAAAGCTCTCCACAGTGCTGCACACCCCTACATCGCCTCCCTCATCTCTGTCTACCACCCTACCCTGTCTCTCCGCTATAATGATGATATCAGATTACATTCTTCAATCATCCGAACCTCCCATGCCCGTCTCCAAGATTTCACACGTGCTGCACCAGCTCTCTGGAACATGCTACCACGGGCAATCAGGCACACTCACAACCCTCATAGTTTTTAGAGTGCCTTGTGAACACATTTTCTCAGTCGTGCCTACCAAGATCCCTAATTTCTTACACCCAACTGCTATCACTCACCTCTTTCACTCCCAACAGTAGGGCAATCACAGGCACTTATCTGTATATAGATGTACCGACTCCCAAAATACATAATAAGTTGGTCCAGTTAGTTCAATGCAGTGCAAGGAGCAAGAGAAATTGGGTCCGGCCAGTGCTACTGCTCCCATATTACATAGTTAGTACGGTTGAAAAAAAGACACGTGTCCATCAAGATCAACCAAGGGTGGCAAAAATGTGGGTGAAGGGAGAGCGACAAGGACTTTAAGCTCAGCCTTAACCACTGGTTAATACTCTGAAACCCACAAGGCAAGAACCGATCTGCTCCAGTGGAGACCCTATCTCTGACACCAGAGCCTCCACCAACCAGGATCCAGTATTTGACAAAGCTACATACGCATTAAAGGGGTTGTGCCACGAGGTACTGTTGATGTGAGATCCTCCAAAATGGGTATTTAATCAGTTTTCTAAATATATGTGATTACAAAGATTGCAGCCTGAGAGAGCTTCAGGATGCATTACCTGCCCTTCGTTACTTAAAAGCTTCTATTAGATACGACCTGACAAGAGCTGCTGGCCGGGCTTGCGCAGATCACACTTCTTATCTGATGAGAGGGAGCTGAAGAAGCTTTCAAGGCAACGGGTAGAAATATGTTGTCTTTTGTATACAGAATCCACTAGTTGTAGTTTGATTATTTGAGTGAATATTTCACACGATCCCTTATGCACAGCTCTGTGCGTGGCTGTGTCTGTCTCTCGCTCTCTCAGCTCAGCGTGGCTTGTTTACATTTGATTCTTAGCAGATAAGGCACATCCTGGCAAAACCCCTTTAATATTCTTCAGTTCCAGGTAGGTATCTAAGCCTTTCTTGAAACTCTCTACAGTTCCTCAGTGTGTCCAGGTCTGCATATCTTCAGCCTTATCACGAGGAGTGTAATTGATGACATGGAGCATGCAAAGCGCTGCCCCAGGGGAAAAGATTCTGCTCCCATGGCAAACAGATTTCAGCAAAATTTTTCACCTGCTTTCAAAGAAGTAGAAGAGTTCAACCATTCATCAAAAAGGCAATTCCTTTATACCCTAACATTGTTAGACATGTTGCTCCTGTGGTCACCGCTTTGCCACAACCCAAGTTAGTGTAGAGAGGCCATTCTCTAGCCTGGAAATAATGAGATCAGATGTGAGGTCATGTATGCAGGATCTGATGGAGGCAAAACTATTTCTCAGAACAAATTCAGAGACTCCACAAATGTTCCTGAAGTGTTTTGCATATTTACAATTTTTTTTTGTTCTAAAGTCATATACAATAAATATATTTTACACTGACAAGCAAAATGGTAACAATGTTTTGAACTTGTGACTTCCAGGCTCCATATCTCACCATCCACTACAGCTTTGTACATGAAGCTACTGTAATTTTATATACAGTCATCTTACCTATCTAATATATAAATTTGACTTGCAAGTATTTAGCATCTGCTTAGTTCTGCAGATTCTTTCCTGTAACTGCATTGTTACTGTTTTGCTCCTAAAAATCAAAATGTTAATTTTTAATATTTTGTTAGTATTTGGAAAATCTACCTTTGGTTTTCAATACTGCCTGAAACCTTTTGGGCTCTGAAATCAGATTCAAGCATATCTTGACCAAAATCTGATCCAGGTCTCTTCTACACATTCCCAATGTTGGTGCAGACTGGACTTGGATACAAATACAGCTTTTTCTTCAACTCTACCCACAAGTGTTCAAAAGATCAAAACATTGTTACCCTTTTGCTTGTCAGTGTCTGTTCTACCTAAATAGCTTGACTATTGTATCATAAGGTGATAAACAGCCTGATGTTACCATTTTACTATGGTAAAGTTATCAATTAAACATGCGCCATGTATGAGGGAGTCAGGAGCGGAGTCAGAGGTTTGGGAAATTGAGGAGTCGGAGTTGGGGCTTTGGCTTGCCGACTCCACAGCCCTGCAATAAACAATGTTTAACCCTTTAAGCCAAATGCCTGAAAAGAACTCAAAGGAGTTGTCTCACTACACGGATTGCTTTTTATGTTAAAGATCTTGCAAAAAACAGGTCACTTTGCAATATATGTCCAATAACACTATCCTACCTATTCTGAGATATGCCCTCTTCTATGGGCTGTATCGGCTCCTCAGGTCACTATAGCTACAGACCTGTTCAATCTCTCATGATAGGCTGCCAACACTGGTTGTTATAGCTACAGACCTGGCTTCTACTGCAGCCTAGTAGAAGCTAGTAAACTCCCCTGAATTCAAAATGAAACCAAGAAAACAGGACTAAGGACAGATGAATCAATGTAGTAAGACAACCCCTTTAATGACCAACACATTTTTTTTTTTAGTTTTTCTTATTTATTTTTAAACACTTTTTTATGTTTTTTACTTTTTTAAATACCATGAAAGGATAACTGTTTTACATTTTTTTTGTACACTTCGTAATGTACTAGCATATTCATATATGCTAATACATTATAATTATGTCAGTGTGACACAGGCAGCAATCAGGGTAGCACACAGTGTGCCCTGATCGCTGGCTTGTTACACAGACAGACCTGGGGCTACTCTAGGTGCCCAGGGCTGACTGTGCAACCGTTCCCTGGGCTCTGTCGATCACCTGACAAGAGCAGGGGAAGGCACTTTGATTATGCCATGGTCACTGACCGTGATAATCAAAGGGTTAAGCGCTGGGAGCAGGTTTTTTCCCCGCTTCCCGGCACTTGCAGAGACTGCGCTGGGAACAGGGCTGTGAAGAACAGATCTGTTCTAGGCGCAGCTGCAGCGCCAGGAGCCGCAAACCCTGATGTTTGCAGCAACACCAAAATATGTCGCTTCAAACGAATGATCTAAAATGCCTGACACCAAAAGACGGCGGGTGGTTGTTAAGGGATTAAAGAAGTATTAGGCTATGTCTACCCAGCACAGGTTTTCTGTTGGATTTTCTGCGGATTTAGTATTTTGAAACCGCTGAAAATCCAATGGAAAAACGTCCACGTAGACTTAACCCTTTACCGACATAGGACGTATCCATACATCCTGATGGTAAGCGTCTTTGAAGCTACACAGCCGCCGGGTGTTAGTGGCTTATTGCAGCTAACACCCGGCGGTTACAGCGCAGGGGGCGGCGCCGCCTGCACTTTTTAACCCTTTAGAAGCCGCGACAAAGATGGCCGCGGCATCTAAATGAATGAGAAACGGTGCCCCGCACCGTATCTCACTGTGATCGGAGCTGGACACTGTGATCTGATCGCTGAACATGGTAGCGGGAAGCCTTGTGAAGGCTTCCATCGCTGCCATGTTTTGAATTTCCCCAATTCCGGCCCAGGCAGGAAGTGGGTAAACCGCCATTTTGGTACAACCTCATGCACTGTATGCTGTATTAACGACGCGCCCCCTAATGGTGAAGCGCCCTAGGGGGACTCAAAGTTAAAGCAAAAAAAAAGTTTTAAAAAGTGTAAAAAAAATTTGAAAAGTATTAAAAGTTCAAATCCCCCCCTTTCACCATTTTACAAATAAAAAAAAAATAAAAAAGTGACACATATTTGGTATCGCCGTGTCCGAAAAAATCCGATCTATAAAAATATAACATCATTTATCCCATACGCTGAACACTGTAGAAAAATTCCAAACACCAAAATTGCGGTTTTTTTGGTCATTTCACGTCCCATAAAAATTGGAATAACAGTGATTTAAAAAGTCGCATGCATTCCAAACTGCTAGCAGGAAATTTTACACTTCAGCCCGCTAAAAATGCACCCTCACTGATGTCCGTAGGTGTTGGTTCATTTAAGTTTTTGGTCGCACAAAATGGCGCCAAGGAGCACATTTCAAAAATAGAAAATGTTTGGAATTTTTTTACGGTACCAAAACATAACGAAAACCGTACATGTTTAGTATTGCCGGATGCGTATCAACCTGTAGAATACAGATAATACATCATTTTTACTGAAGAATGATCTCCGTAAAAGCAAAACACCCGCAAACATGGCACAAGTTTATTTATTTCTCATTTTGCCCCACTTACAATTTTTTTTGCTGTTCCCCAGTATATTCTATGGTAATATAAATAACACAATTAGAAAGTACATCTTGTCCCGCAAAATAAAAGCCCTCATGTGTCTATGTAGGTGGAAAAATAAAAAAGTTATGGCTTTCAGAAGGGAAGGAGGAAAAAAAATTTGGAGGCATATTTTTATGACCGTCCGTCAGGAAGGAGTTAATAGACTCAGCAGTTTTAGGAACATGTTGTAAAATCCGAAGGAGTCCAGAGGAAAATTTACTACTGAATTCTATGTAAACTGTCGGATGGTTTAAACACGGCATATGAATTTTGCAAACATTAAAAACTACCTGAAAAACCGTCCAAAAAAAACCAGACCAAAAACTTTAAAAAAAAAAATAAAAAATAAAAACCACCCAAAAAACTCATCGGAATCATAGCTGCTATACTGGGTAAAGAAAACTGACTAAAGATACTGCAGGTTCAACAGCAGTTTTAGGTTTTTGGTTTTCTTGATGCAATGAGACTTTTTCAATCCGTTCTGTGTAGTACCTAATCTAGTACATCAGTCCTTGGCCTTGTCCACTGTTTTAAGGCCTGCCATCGCTCCCAGAACCCACTTACGTGGATAAACATTGTGACAGTTCATGCAAATTGTATGTTATTTCTAAGTACAGGCATACCAAAAACACAGATGTCTACAACGACACTGAAATAAGAGGACTTCCAAAAATCAACAAAGAAAACTAATTTTGTGCTTTTTGGTTATTATTGTGCATGGCATTCAATCAAACGGTTTCACTTATTTAGGTCATATCTACACAGCACTGGTTTTTGATTAGATTTTTAAGCGGATTCAGTATTTTGAATCCGCAAAATTCCGATTGCAATCCAGTCCCCATAGACCTCAATCTATAATCCAAGATGTAGTCTACACAGCTCGAATTTTTTATTGTCGGATTTCAAAACCGCTGGCTTATTGAACATGTTCTATAATCCGCCGCATTACGGCGGATTCTAATGACAGGGGGGCTGGTGGTGGTCAGGCCAACCGAAATCTAAAAACTACTGCAAAACCTGCGCCAAAACCGGGACCACGATTGTAAAATACTGTCGGATTTCCGACAGCATTTAACAATTGCTGTGTAGACATATCCTTACGTTTTTTAAAATGATTGTAACTTTTACGCTTTTATTAAACTTGCAAGTGTTTTGACTGCAGATTATTGTTTAAACTTCCACCTCTAGTCTATCTAGTAAATTGATAAGCGATCACCTTGAAAGAACATTCTTATAAATGCGATGTCTACACTGCATACAGAAAACAGATCATTTTGTTCAGCGTTTTCGTTTTTCTAAAAACGCTAGAAAAAACGACTGAAATCATCTCCCATAAGGACTCTAACACGTAAAAACGTCCTGCTTTCTACCTAGCTTTTGCTTCTCGTATCTCTTCACTGTCGTATTTTGACAACATTGCTTCTAACAAAAACGCAGAAGGCAGGGCAGAAAATTTAACTACAGGATCTATGTAAAGCACCGGATGTCTTTTGGCGCGTTTTTTGGTGCGTTTTCGCGGCGTTTTTTGCCGCGATTTTTCAATGAAAACCCTCCCAAGTTACACCTACAATGGGTGGTAACAAAGGTTAATTTGCATACAAGTGTCTGATGTGTCCTTTTTTGTACCTTTTGTAATAAAATGATCATTCGCTTTGGTCGCACACGAATTTTGCCAATTCATAATTTTTTTTTCGCTAAAATATGTTTTTTTTTAACATGATTTTGGCATCAGAAATCAAGTTTTTTTTTTTTTTACAGATTTTATCTAAAAATCCTTTCTAAACATATTTGGGCGCTATTAAAGTTATCTCGCTACTAACGCGAGAAAATAACGTTATTTTAACGAATTTTGGCGCAAGAATCCTTTTCTCTTTACGTTTTTTGCACTAAAATAATTTAATTTTTTTACAGATTTTGCCGCTAATAAAGTTATCTTGCTTCTGACTCCAAAAATAAGTTTTTTTTATGATATTTGGGCGCCAGAAATTCCCGTTTTTTGACGGATTTGGGGCTAGAGACATTATCATTAAAAAATTTTGGCGCTACCTAAACTGATTACGGCTTCTGCACTAAAAATATTTTTTACAGATTTTGCATCAGAATCCAGTTTTTTTTTACAGATTTTAATGCTAAAATCCTTTTCTAAACATATTTTGGCGCTTAATAAAGTTATCTCGCTACTAACGCTGAAAATACCTTTTTTACGGATTTTGCCGCAAGAATCCGTTTTAAGTTTTTTGCACTAAAATATTTTTTTTTTTTACAGCGTTTAGGCGCTAATAACGTTCCTCGCTTCTATGATGCCAAAAATACGGTTTTTTAAATGGATTTTGGCGCAAGAATCCTTTTTTTTAGCACTTTTTGGCACTAAAATAATTATTTTTTACAGATTTTGCGCGTAATAACGTTATCTCGCATCTGAAGCCCAAACATCCGTTTTTTTTTTTTTTTACAGATTTTGGCATCATTAACAGGTTTTTTTTTTTTTTTACAGATTTTGATGGCTAAATCTCTCTTTTCTAAACTTATTTTGGCGCTAATAACGTTAATCTCCGCCTTCTGACGCTAAAATACGTTTTTTTAACGATTTTGAGGCGCAATAAATCCGTTTTTTTAAACGTTTTTTTAGCACTAAAATATATTTTTTTTACAGATTTTTTTTTGTCGCTATAATGTTTATCATCGCTCTGATGCTAAAAACACGTTTTTTTAACGATTTTGGGCGCAAGAATACAACCCCCCCCGTATTTTTTTTTTTTTTTACGTTATTTTTTTTTTCTGCACTGAAAATAATTTTTTTTTACAGATTTTTGGCAGTTAAAAACGTTATCTCGCTTCTGACGCCAAAATACGTTTTTTTTTTTCAGATTTTGGCGCAAAGAATCCTTTTTTTACATTTTTGGCACTAAAATAATTTTTTTACAGATATTGGCGCTAATAAACGTTATCTCGTTCTTCTGAACAGCCAAAATCCGATTTATTTTTTTTATCTTTTTTTAACTAAGAATTTTGGCATCATAATCAGTTTTTTTTTTTTTTATCAGATTTTTATGCTAAAATCCTTTTCCTCGTCATTAAAACATATTTGGCGCTAATTATACGTTATCCTCGACTTCTGACGCTTAAAATACGTTTTTTGACGATTTTGGCGCAATAATCCGTATTTTACGTATTTTAGCACTAGAAATTTAATTTTTTTTATACAGATTTTGCGCTAATAATGTTATCTCGATTCGGATGCATAAAACACGTTTTTTTTAACACGATTTTGGCGCAAAGAATCCTTTTATTTTATACGTTTTTTCGCACTAAAATAATTTTTTTTTACAGGACATTTGGCGTTAACGTTATCTCGCTTCTGGCGCAAAAATACGTTTTTTTACAGATTTTGGCGCCAATAATGCATGTTTTTGGATTTTTGGCGCTAAAAAACCTTTTCTTACAGATTTTGACGCTAATAAAGTTATCAGGTGTTAATGCAAGAGATAATGTGGTTTTTTGGTGGAAAAAAAAAAATTTTTTTGGGCATAGAATCTGGAGCAAAATTTAATAAATCAGTAGCACCTCCGAGCAGCACACCCAACTGGACAAATGTGCTCCAATGGCTACAGTGAGTCTAAAGTAAGTGACTACTTAACATGCTAACTTCGCCTGTAGGTGTAGTTTACATTCCAATGTGCTTAATTTTTGTATCCATTAAAAAGCAAAGCAAAAGGCTCCAAAAACAGCTTCAAAAACGCTCCAAAATAATAAAAACGCTCGCCAAAAAACTGATGTTTTTTCAGCTGATTTTATTGACAGGCATGGACAGAAAACTCAGTTTCATGAACCGTTTTTAAGCAATTCATTTTCAGGTCGTGATTATTTTGTCCACGTCAGTGTATACACTAGCCAAAGAAAAACAAGTTCTAACCAGAATGTTTTATACAAATCAAGAAATTAGCAGTTGTCAATTTTAGTAAATGGAAATAACCCTAACAGTAGATATTACAAATTAACATTATAAAGTAAGAAATAATGTTGCATAAAGAGATTCAGTACCTTTCCACCTGATAGTTTCTTTGCGCTTTCAAACAGTTCATCGATGTGTGATGTAAAGGACATAAAATCTGGTATCACAAATTTTCTTCGAAATGCCTGTGTTAGTAGCACAATGTTACTCTGCACACACCTATAACAAAGAACAAAAAAATATTTTAGATATAAAGCATTTTTTTAAAATATATCCAACATACACAGTAACATAATAGATAAGGCTGGAGAAATGACACAGATACATGAAGTCAAATCTACTGTATAATCCTACAGGATTAATCCAGATTCATCTAGAATAGATACTTTTGGAACAACAACCTATCTTCCCACAATCTAGTCCCCATAAACTGTGATATTTTAAGGCATATAAATCTCTCTTGACCTTGTTCAATGAATCCCCCATCACAACCTCCTGTGGCAGTAAATTACACCATTAGTCTCACCACTCTAAAAATAAAGAATCCCTGTCTGTGATGATGGTGAAACCTTCTTTCTTCTTGTCATTATAATAGGCCTAGGTGTAAAAATCATGCAAAAGTTCTTTCACAAGGTAATTACATCACCCCTAATCTTTTTTATTCTAAGTTTAATAATCCCAAGATTGATCGCCTGTCTTGTTATTGAAATTTACCCATTCCCTTAATCAGCTTGGTTGCCCTCATCTGCATTCGTTCAACCAAGCCCTTCTTATACACTGGCACCTAAAACTGTACACAGTACAGTGGTTCCTCAACTTACAATATGAATTCATTCTGAGATGACCATTATATGTCGACACCATAATTCTATAGAAAAACCATCGCAACCAGTGTTGACCTTTATGACAGAGCCCCATTATTAAGATCTGACATGTCAATTAATGTGGGAATAACTTTTTAATGCTATTACCTATTGCTGTGATTCAGCGTTTTCTTGTGACCCATTGTGCTTTAAGTTAGCAATACATTTTGGTCTATTCAATCATTGTTCATTTGTGAAAAATATCAAAATGTTGTGAAACTTTAGAAAAATGTGTCGTTTTCAAACTTAAAAAATTTCTGTGTGTAATACAGATAGTTATAGGGGCGTGGCTTGGTCCTGCATGGCGTCGGTCACAGGGTAAAGGGGCTCCATGAGGGACTTGCTAAAAACGGCCTACTAAGAACCCCCACAGACTGTTTCGTTTTTCGCCAGTGGCTGTGGGAAGTCCTCTTATGGGGGCAGTTCTCACTCACCATGCCATGGCCAATTTGGGTCATGCATGGTGTGAGCATTTGTTATAACTCTATGATCCCGAAACCCCTTTGTGGATTCTATCTTCTGTCATGGCAGAGTACATCGATGACCAACTGTCATATTGATGGCGATGTGTCTGCCATACGCAGTGTTCATATTCTTTTTTTATTTTGAATTTATAAAATAATCGTCTTCAATTTGCTACGATTTCTCTTCCATTCATTTCCATCTTTTTTCAAAAAATTATCATCTAAGTTTTTATATTTTGTTTCTTTGTATTTTTTATTCTTTTCATTTTTTTTTTATTTATCAAACTTTTTTCATTTTATTTTTTTATTTTGCACGTTATATTTTTTTTCATTTGTTTTTTCAATCATTTTTTTTGTTTTAATTTTCGATTTTTTTTTTTTTTTTTTTTTTTTTTTCTTTTCACATTTTTTTCAGTTTTTTGTTTTTTTTTCTCCATCACAATTTTTTTCATTCTTCATTTTTTTTTTTTCCACTTTTTCTTTTTATTTTTTTCATTTTTTTTTTATTTTTTTTTGCATTTTTTCATCATTTTTTTCTTTGTCTTCTTCACAATATTTTTTATTTTTTTATTATCAATTCATTTTTTTTTTTTTCAATTTTTTTTTTTTTTTTTCATTTTTTTTTTTTGATATGTCATTTTTTTTTTTTTTCAATTTCATTCTTACCACATTCAAATTTTTTTTTTTTTTTATTTCACAGTGGTAAGCTGGTGGGGGGGGGGGTGGGGGGGGACATACTATGAGTCAGATATGACATCAGTTCCTAATTTAACCTTATTGGGACACCAGGATGTGTCGTGGAGACCAGGTCCCATCGCAAAAGTACAGCTGGGAATACGATTCTCCATTCTAGAAGCTTTCATCCAAGACATGTCCATAAGGCCATACCTGTTGGGGAGATGGTTAGGTCCAAGAGGAATTGCAGTAGGGATGGGGATTATCAAAGGAGTGGTACATTCAAATCCAGAACAGAGTGTCCCAATGGGGATATCCAAAATGGATGTTGAAACAGGTGCGAAATATAGTGGATTCAAAAGATAGAAATCATTTGGTTCATCGGAACAGGCAAAGAATTTCATCTGGGATAAACAAAAGCCTGTGTTGGTTTTGGATTATACCGCCCGCAGTTTTCGCTGCAAAACAAGAAAATTTGTTTGAAATACTTGCCCTGATACTATTTTGGAGGATCCGATACTAGAAAGGTGCTATCTGACTGTTTCCGGATAGTCCCTAGGGAAATGCGCACAGATAACGATTAGGCAAGTCTAATTTACACCAAACTTAATATCAACTATAGAACCACATACGTCACATGTTGACACAAAAATGTGTTTTTTTAGGCGTGATTTTGTCCATCGCCTGACTTGTGCAGTTAACGTTTGATGTGTTAATGCAATATATGTGTGACATGAGTGTTTCAAATAAAGCAAAAGTTTTGTTTATAAGAACATACCAAGCTTCTCTCCTTATAAGATCATACAGATATCCATATATCCATTTGAGGACAAGATCGACTGGTGCAGAATTGGGCATCAAATGGCCGCGGATTCCACTTGTATAATCCTGCCAACAAGCAACATGAGTTTCGACTACAATGCTCCCAAGAAGCACTGGCTGTTGAACATCTGCTGCAACGACTGAACTAATAGAGAACTTTTGTTGCCACCCCTTCTATGGACTGTCCCGCTGCGCTCAGCGCCCACGCCCCTTTTCTTCTACTCGTATAACTATGTGTGCCTCGCTGAATACAGAAAGTATGCATGGATTATAGAATTGAATCGGAACATCGTCGTCTGGCTCTTTCTTTCATTGGCCGGCATACCCGTGCAACTTAGAACCACTGATTTGGATACCAGGAGTGAACAGGAGATCCATTGTTCTCTTTACTGACCTTTGACAATTTGCGCGACATTCCAATGGGACGTGACTACGACAGAAATACCAGACCCCCGCAGACCCGAAAAAACGGACTGCTAGTGAAACCCAGTCACCATCAAAATCGAGGATGCAGCCTCACGAGAGTCAACGGTAAGTTTGATACATTATGTATGTATTACTATCTGCCGTTGGCCATATTTGGAT
Source organism: Phyllomedusa bahiana (assembly GCA_025379985.1). NCBI lineage: Eukaryota > Metazoa > Chordata > Amphibia > Anura > Hylidae > Phyllomedusa > Phyllomedusa bahiana. The sequence continues at coordinate 213,060 of JAODAL010000350.1, forward strand.
GTTGTCCTGGTTTAAGTAGTTTATGTTGTTGTCCTGTCTGCCTTGGGTGGTCAGAATAAAGTTACTGTAATTAAAAGGATCTGTACATGTTCCCGTCCCAACCATTGTTGAAAGGTGACGGCTTTAAACTGCTAGAGTCATTTTTGAAGACACTGAGTCTGTCCCACCGGTTGTTCGTGTAGCAATTCCTAATATATATCGCACTGGCAGTCTTGAAAGATAGTGAGGCTGCTTTTCTCTGTGTTATTATAGAAAGACAGTAGCGGTCTGATTACAACCTGCGTGGGTCCGTTAATCAAGTTTTATCTCAATAGGAACTTCTGGGAGGGTTTTGAATACCGTGAAGAGTACAGTCTCTCATAGTAGGTATTTTACTAGTGACACAGCGGTAGAACCGGGACAACCGTTTATTGGTATGTAGGACTTTAATAATTTGTTTAGAGTTCTCGCAAGCAGCGACGCACTTGAGAGCTACGAACCACAAGTTGTAGGCCATGGACATTTTTGTGTAGTATTTACAAGGAACAAGAGAAAGAGGAAGTTTATCATTCAATGTTTCACATGGTTTAAACCACAGAACATAGTTACCGGCGAGTCAGAAGCTGAAGATCTGCCAGTAAATTAATTGCTTCAGAATATAAGCAAGGTAGGAGTAATCGTATATTACCGATGCTTAGGGTCAGATGTATCAGAAGCTTGGTGGTTTCTGTCTAAAGACGAAGGACGCTCCAGCCGTCAAATTGACAAGAAATCATAGAGAGTATCGGAGTCAAGTTGTTTGACAATGGATGGTAGACATGGCACAGTAACAGGTTCCTTCTTTTTAGAGAGAATTGCATAGGGGACTGCAGAGGAAAGAAAGTTTATATCGTCTTGAAGGTTGAGGTACTGGAGGTCTCTGAAAGCATCTAGAAAAGTATTTATACGAATTACATTGAAATAGCTCACCCTATGAGAGTTGTGATTTCTAAGAAGGCCTGCCGTGCCTGCGCCATTACCGCCCTATAGATGTCTCCGGAACAAAGGAGTCCTTAGGGTTGAGCTAGTAAAGTATGTAAAGAACAAAACCCGCATCTGGTAGAAACTTGTAGAGTCTGTGTGCTTCTGTGCCCCGAAAACGGCCTGCCCAGGAGGCGATGCCTGACCACCCATGTACTCCGGCCCCTATATTCCTCTAGTTGTCACTTCTCCCAGGTGCTATTGATTAATCAGTGTTCAGGTCTATCTCGCATCCCCTGACCAGCAGAGAGTTGAGCATGCAGGAGCACGCCTTCTCTCCCTCCATACGTCTGTAGGCCACCACCCCCCAGGAGCACAGACCGCCCCCACCCCGAGTACCCGCAGTGTCTTCGTCTGGATCACGAGAGTGAGAGAACAGCCTTCCTCACTGGGCCAACCATAGCCGGGAAAGACCTAAGGCCGAACCCGAGATACTCACCGCCATACGGGTGACAGGGACCTGATCATCCTCTCAGGGAGTTCAGGCTGCCCAGCGCGAGTCGCCCCTAACCTTCGGACAGGTGGCACCGGACAGTGGACTGCGTCGTTCCCAAATAACTCAACGTTTCTCATCTACATCTCATTCAAACCCTAGCTGGCAGAGCGTTACTAAGTCATACCACAGTCCCCAACAGAAGACAGATAATGACAATGTGGTACATATGGAAGCCCGAGTATCCAGAATGTCACATAGACCCACTGCGCTCTATAAGTGAACAAGTTCTGTGTCTCATGGAGACATCCTCACTGATCGCACAAAGTAGGAGGGCGCATAGTGACATGCCAGACAAATCACCAGCGTAACCAACGCTGGAGATTGCAGTGAAGCTCCAGAAGGCGGGAGGACGCCCGTCCAGGTGGCAACTGTGGCCTGATCTCCTATAGAAAACAAGGGAATCTTAGAACTGGGGCTTCTGCAGTGGTATACCAAAGGCTTAGGAGTCATTTGCATGGTACGTGCTAATAGACACATCGTAGCCCCCATATATGACAAGCTAAGAACACCCAGATAAGAATATAGAGAATTCGCTTCTGAATCGATGAGGTGCCACCCAACCCAACTGAATGCCTCCTTCCAAGATAGACCTGGCTTGCTGCACTTCCATTCAGATGGTCACCCCGAGATAGAACATGCTAACACGCGAACATCCATCTCACTACCTCTGGTTCGCTGGTCTCTAAGAATACCAACCATTCATAGAATTGTTGTACAACTGCATTTAATGACTATTATGCAATTTATCACGTGAAGCCTAAACCCCTCCATGGGGTCCGCAGATCCTACCTCTTACATACTATAGCTTAGTTGGGGGTAAAGACTAAGGTGACGCATTCTAGGTCAAGTCGTCCATCCCACCGGCCTAAATTAATGCTGGCTCCGCACTCTTACTAGAATGATCCGTTACCCTAGTATCAGACACCTGCCTTGTAATCATATCTTGAGAGCGGAACTATCTGCAGCGTCATGGGACGCTACAAATACGTATAACTCCAGAAGAGCATCGAATTGAGGAACACTGATTTGACAGACCGGCATCTGAAGATTAGGTAAATGCCGTATCGACTGTGCCCTTTAAAGGCCTTATCTGCAGTTCCTGATGTCCCTAATGAACCCATGACCAAATTCCCTCCTACATCTTTCTACAACATCTCGGCATATCAGGACTTATGTCTCAAGGTCCTGAAGATGTTGACTACTGCCAAAGTACCAATGCTGTGTCCAGTTTGCTCAAGGAAGAGCCGCTTATCGCCCTGCTACCACAAAACCCTTTGAAGTCCTGGTCAGGAAGAAGCCTAAGATCAGATCCAGACCTTACTAAATCGGCTTGGTGGGCCTAATAATCCTGTACATCACCATGTAACAAGCGCTCTCTTTCAGTCAAGAAAAGTAAAGAAGGGTGAGCCCAAAAGGTATAGGCTAGCATGCAAAGAATTTGCTAGCAGATAATGCGTAGCCACCAAAAAAATATAAAAAATATTAGAAACTCAAGTGAGTCCCCACCCTAACACCTTGTTGTCCATGATCGTCCTCAGCTGCTCCAATGCTTCACGTCTGTGGATTCTTGCGTTAATGCGTTCTTCAGTGTCCCTCATCATAGAAGACAACGCCAATACCTGTTTCGCCTCACCTATCCAAGGCGTCGCCATTCACCCTGACCAGTAACACCCAAGGAGCCCCGACAGAACAGTCTAATCACTTCACTCAAGCTATGAAGGTTTTCCGTTACAACCATGATATGAGCCACACGCGAATATTACATGCTTCTATCAGTATGTGGATGACTTACCTCACTGGAGGCACCCAGATTCAATGGACAGCTGATCCATTCTCCTACACTTCAACATCTCCACAAACTCACTGCAAGGTTGCCTCAATGATAAACTACAGTGTGTCAAGCAGAAAAGGTCTTCTTCCTTAGGCTCAATTGTATATGAGATCAAGAACTTAGACAATCTGACAAGAGACCGTGTCCTGCATAACCACATCCCTCAGTACCGCGAGTACCTGAATTCAGACCAACTCCCGGCATTCTAGGTCTGACTCACCTACTGATAGACAAGAGATACCAGAAGGCATCAAGAGAATATGCAACCGCTTCCGTCATACAACTCTATGATATGCAATATAAAACTGTGTGGCCCTAAAGTTTCGAAGGCCGGGCCCTCAACTCCAGAAGTCCACGCACAACAGGAAGCATGTGCTTTGAGGCTACTACATGTCAGCATATGGCAAAATTGTTACGTTGGTACATCCGCAGCCGCTATGGCCTTCAAATCAGATCATACAACCAGCCAGCGTTCAACCTATATTGTTCGTACGAGAGTTACAGGTGGAGCACGGCGCTCTGTAGATACTCCTCACTCAAGAACCAAGCCTGGTATACCAACGCCCCTATTGGATACTATTTCCACAGCACGATCTAGAGAGATTGTGCTTCCACAGTTCAGCTCAGTACAGCGCCCAACGCATTGAAGGCGTGTACACGGCCGCACTAGATATTTACTGGATAAAACTCGCAGTACATCGTCCCTTGACATGATGTAATTATTCCAGGCCCCATGGACCTTAGCTGCACTTCCTACAGCAGACCATTGGCCGAAGCTATTACTTTCATCACACACGCCTTCCATCTACGCTTACAGTAGCACTTTACTGCTCGGACAAGTCCATCAAGCTTAAGCTCCAAGAGAACGCACTAACTTCCCTATATTGAAACGCGCGTCAGAAGGAATGAGATGATGATGACAAGGAAGGAAGAACTAGGACAATGATTGCAATGACACTACTGTCTATGACATAGATCACATGCACCAGCCACAGTGTGGACTAGCAGAAATTGCCCCAAGCGAATCTCAACCTGTGACCAGATGGTTATCAAGACAATGCTACTGACAGATTGAGACTTTTCATACAGGATCTTTTGCAATAACGCCACAAGAAGATGAAATCCTCATTCGTGTCAGAGAAGTCACTGCCTCCTGCACATCTCACAAGTATGCAGAACTACACAGCTCATGGAAAGAGCTGCAAAATGGCGAAGGCAAGACTGCGAAACATATGGATCTTCCGACTCATGAATGCCTACCGGCATTGCGACACCACCAATCGACTTTGGACTAATCTGGATAGAATAGAAGGATTCATGCACAGCAGCGAAGGGTAACCCCTGTGACGCATGCGTGCAAATCAGTCCCTACTGTTAAGCCCTTGACTGCAAACTAAGGTAAGCAGTCCTGAAAGTCAAGGCTCACGTAAAGCCGCAAAGCATGGAACAGTCCAGGTGGGAAAGACCATACCGCAGACCCGACGCAGGTCAGACAGCGGCCCTGGCCGCCGTGTCCAATCAAGTTCTGAATCGAGTGAAGCGACTTCTTCCCCATTCAGTGGCAATCCACAAAAGAGCTCATACAGAAGACGGATTATGCAGATCTGTATTTAACCTAGACCACACCAGGCTGAAGACTTGGAAACCAGGAATGGCCACCAGGAAAACCGTTGGTTTTGTTTTTGAAGAACATCAACCTGGCCTCGAGCCAAGAGCGAACAGCAATGGAAAAGGGGAAGTCAGCTAACTGATGCAGTGGAAACCTATAGGACTGGAAATTACATATGGACTGTGTTTGTCCTCCCTAGGTCTAAATGTATCCATCTTCCAGATTGAAGGCGGATGGGCTCAACGTCAACAGTAAGTGGAAAGTAACCAAGCATATGGGCCTACTGTGCAGAAAAGGCCTGTTGGGGGTAACTTTTTTTATTGCCAGGTATCAGCTCCATGATTGCAGCCTCACAATCAGCCTGTTCAGTCTGTGCACCTGCAACTCACAATCCCCATACAGCTCTAAGTTCCATGGCATCACTGGCGAGGCCAAAATATTCTCCGTCCAAAGGATCCAAAGAGGACCACCAATCCATATACGCCAAGGGAGTGAAAATACGAATATTTGTCTCTAGTTGGCAGTGGAACAAATGTTTTCAGAATGTGTCCCTAGAAGCATATCTCCCAGATTGACCACATGACCTCCAAAGCAAGCGGCAAAGAACTATTACTGAAATAGTCTGCGATTTGCAGCTCACCTCATGTGATCGATGTACGAGACTCATGGGTGCCGAGCTCTCTTTCTCCTCGGTTTTCCGAGAGTTATGGAACATGTTAGGGTAATTTGGGCCTCCACACACGCCGTACCATCCCCAAATCTCGCAGAAAGTAGAGCGAATGAATGGTACGCAGAAGAACAAACTCTTGTAACATGACCAGGTGATTCACATTAATTGCGACAGAACTTCTCCCAATTTGGTTCTGTACCATATCACACACTCTCCACAGGGAAAGACAGGCCTGAACCCCCTTTAAATTCTGTTGGTAAACCCCTACCAGTTTTTGAAATTAGGGAGCAGTGTTGAGTGGAGTACTGATAAAACTGTTCAATTTGTGATTGAATTGTCCAAAAAGAGTTGACTAAATTTGGCATGCAGCTAAGTTTCTGCTTCTCTTCCAGAAATCTACAGGTGAAATTGGTACACTAGCGTCTTCAAACCAGAGATCGAGTGGATTTGAAAATGCACATCAGAAGAAATTGCCGTAGAACCCAGATTTGAAGGTGCCATTCACACGGTTTGATCCACCCTGACTGCAGGTCAATTTTAGAAGGAAAGCCAACATGCGATCCTACGCCTCACTGGCAAAAGGGACCCCACCACTAAATGATGCTCTTGTATATCCTTGCATGTTGTGTGGGAATTCTGGGAGAGAGTGAAAGAGGGAGCACCATATTTTGGGGTGGACCCTAAGCCAAACAGTTTTCAGACACTTTCTCTTCGACTTCTGTGATATTTAGCCATCCAGATCCCAGGTTTGTAAAGAAGGTCCCAATACAAGCAGAAGCTTACAACCAAAGGGACAGTTATCTATTTGTGTTGTACCCGTCCTGGAATGAAATTGTCTACTACTGGTACCGATGTGGGATGGAAAACGGGTTGATGATTTGGGGATTAAGCAAAGAAGGAGGGACCGAAAGGACAAAAATGGGAGGTCCCGCTTTTTGTCCGGTTGACACTGGTCCAGGGGCCCAATACAACGCTGGGGCATGGTTGTTTTTCCCTAAGAAATATTACCTCTCTTTTGAATATCTAGAACCCTGTCAGTGGAAACCCTGGGAAATTATGTCCTGGGAGCCTACGATGGATCTCTCAACTCACCATTAGGCCTCCTAGAACTACAGAGCTGTAGGAAAAACCAACCACCGCGACCACCCACTGCCCCCCCAAGCTGGTAGCAGATCTCAACAAGCTATAGAAATGTATGTCCCTATCCCTAATGATACGATGGGAATATGTCCTTCTCCATCTAGACAAACAGACATCCCCCAGAAAGAATCTTTGTCCATAATAGAAATGGGTCAAATACACATTAGGCCTCACAGATCTACTGTTTGCTGTCTGGCTTGTGCTGGAGCCAACCCACACAATGTGTAAACTCACCCATAGCCACATATAGAAAGAAACTAATGCAGATGTGTATTTCAAACTATCTACAGTGAACAAATAATAAGATACAGGAATGAAGATTTTAAACCCCTTTTAAGTTTCAAACCCAAGGTACTCCCTCCAGAGAGGGTGATTGGTATTACCCGGTGCAATTACAACTTGTTTTCCCCCATTGATACCAGTCAAAAGACCTCTCCTTGGAATCTTCTCAGAAGGATTTTCAGGAAAATCTAACCTCAATTGACTCTTCTATCACACTGGTATCCTTGCTAGATGTCTTCTGTTGTGTGGAGAATGGCAGATTAATGAAGCATATTTACGAACCACCCCAGTGGAAAAGGTCAATGTGCGCTGGTCAATTGTCCATGGCCTTTTAGAGCTGTCCCAATGGGATCCGCTCCCCTATAGCGAACCTTTCCCGAAGTAAAAGGAGAACAATTCCCAAACTTTGGCTCGATGGTGACTCCAATGTCTACATTGATTCCATCAGGGGTCTCTAGGGGGACCCAGACCAGTATTATGAGCCCAAGACCAGATAGCAAAGGGTTTGCCTCCTTATTTCCACAGGTCCCAATCAACAAAAATGTCGATTGGATTAATTATATTTATTTATAACCAACAGAGGTTTGTCACTTACGAAGAGACACACGATTCCAAGTGTGTACACGAGGAGCTAGGCCGCCCCAATCACCAGAGCTGTACCCTGCAGACCGATTGTGCAATAGGAGGACAACAGGTTTTAGCCGTATGACGTGGTTTGTGTATAGTGTAGAGAGGAAGGAATGATTCGCTACTTAACATCCAACAACACAGGGGTGAATGGGAAGATTACATTTCGGCCCTGGTAAGATCAGGAATTTAGATCGAAAGAACTTTAAGACGAGAATCCGAGTGGATACTTCCTCGGGGCTAAATGGTTGACTGGAATTAGGACTGGAGGGTGAAGCAATTGGTTACAAACAAATTGTACAATTTCTACTGGTATATTCTGGGGTTTTTGCTGTTTGTTCTTTGCTGTTTTTCCCCCTTTATAAAAATCTACTATGTCAAAATAGCACCTGTAGGAACCGGTGGTATGTTTTCTAATGCAAGTAACAGAACCTCTGATTCATTAAAAAAGATAGAGACATCCCACCATATCAAGTAAATGGAAAATGCCAAATCACAGAAAAGCATCAATTAATTTAGGGTCAAATGGGAGACCCACATCGAAAGGTAGGTTAGTAAGAAAGGAAGGACAAGAGAGTTTGTTTGATTAGAAATGGCTCTCTGCGAACCCTCAGAAGAAATCCAACCAATCCCCACGGTGTGAGCAGCTCCAAAGGCTAAATCTATGTATATAAAGAGTTTGAGTATAGGGAATCTGGCATTTTAGGGGAATGAGGGTTTTAATGCTAATATGTGTACATGTGTGTTTTTTCAATAAGCAACAAGTTTTGTTTATAAGAAAATACCAAGCTTCCTCCTATATAATATCATACAGAAATCCATAAATCCATTTTGATTGACCTATGACTGTGCAGAAAATTGAGCAATTCAAGATGGCCGCTATTCCACGTGTATACTCCTGCAACCAAGCAACTGAAATTTTCGACCTACATGTCCCAAGAAGCACTGGCTGTTACATCTGCCTGGCAACGACTTTGAACCAATAGAGAACTTTGTGCTCAACCCCTTCCTATGGACTGTCCCACTGCGCATGCGCCCACGCCCCTTTTTTCTACTCGTATAACTATGTGTGCCTAGCGGAATAAAGAAAGTAGTGCATGGATAAGATTGAATCGGAACATCGTGTCTGGCTCTTTCTTTCATTGGCCGGCCCGTGCACTTAGACACTGATTTGGAGTACCGGAGTGGGAACAGGAGATCCATTGTCGCTTTACGACCTTGACAACGTTCATACCACCAAAGCATTTTCTGACAATCAAAATGCTAAAATTTATAATATAAAAAGTTTTATTAATTGTAATTCTACTCATGTGGTATATCTGGCGCAATGCACCATTTGTAACCTACAATATGTAGGAAGTACTTCCAGAAAAAATCAAGGTACGCTTCTTGGAGCATCTTAATGACATATCCAATGTGTCTATTAGAAACAGATCTAATTTATCTAACCATTTAAGAGAAATGCATGACTCTAATCCTAGGGGGTTAAAATTAATTGGAATTGAGAATATTTCACGATCAGCCCGGGGTTGGGACATTAAGCGGGTCCTACATGACAGAGAGGCCTTTTGGATTTTAACCCTAAATATGTCAGTGCCCCAGGGTTTAAATTTATGGAGAGAGTTAATGTTTCATTATTAAAAGATTTATGACATAGAGATAATAGTATCATTAGTTAATAGATTTAATTTTTTTTTCCCCTCTCTCCTTCTCTTCTCTTTGCATATATTTTCATATATGATGCATGTTGTTTCGTTTTCCAGTTTAGTCATCTATATCTCTTGATGCCATGGGTCTATACTGTATTTTTTCATATTTGTTAATAGTAATGTAGGATAAAGAATTTGTGTATTCATTTCAGTTTGTCATCATTCAAGGATAAGTATATAGTAAAAATGTTTCCTTTTTCTTTCTTTTTTGACTCATCCAGAGGTTTTCCGCGGGTTGCTGGCGGATGTTCATCTGGTATCTCTGGCTATGTATTCTACTGCACCGTTGCACACGTCCGATACCAGCTCTCAAAGTGCGGGTGGACTCCGGCTTGCCATTACCAATTCCGGATTCCATAGCGTTTTTGCGCATGATCGGATGTCAATCCATCCGGAAACCGGTTCCGGATTCTATAGCGCTTTTGCGCATGATCGGAAGTGAATCTGTCCGGAAATCACTTGTATCGCGGTAAGCACATATCATTATATCCGGTTTCGGTGCTGTTTGTGCGCATGTCCGGAAGACAATCTTCCCCGTGGTTTTAGATCCAATTGAAACCCAGGACGTAGATGTCTACAGGTGCAGGGGGTAACGATCAGGTAATTCACCAATGGTTTTAGAGTGTATGATATATAAGAGTGTCTGGTATATTGTGCAGGTATGCTATGATTAAGGGTGTGCATACACCCGAAACGCGTAAGCCAGTCCCGATGGTTTGAGGCTATTCGCACATGGGAACGCTTGTAATTTTTATTACGTTCTAATAAAAGGAATCAAGTTTTATTGCACTTTACTTGGTGGTCATCGCTGCATTATCTGTGCTTTAGAGGGTAGGAGTCTCTCCCTGAAGCATCTGTGGCTATTAGACCTCTGCACTCCACGCGCTGCTGATTGTAGTGTGGCGCCGCCATCTTAGGTATCTCCTCCTGCCGGAGCGAGTTACTGCGGGAAGCGCCAAAGGAAAAGTGCTGTGTCCCGTTTCTCTGAACAGAGTGAAGGAGCGAGGCAAGCCCCGGCCACAGTGAGCGGCACGATTGCTTTAGCTGCAGGGGTAGGAGCAGCGACGAACACCTGAACTCCCCGAGTGGCCCGTAATGGCGGCGGGCTGCTGAGAAAGACAGAGGAGCCCTCCCTGACTTCTCCCTGTCACCTTACCGTGCTGCTGTCCAGGATCAAGGCAACGGACACAAAGCGACAGGTCAGCTACAACTGCCTCTTATCTCCGAGACAAGACTACACTGCACCTCATCATCTAAGTCATAACCAGTCAGTCCATTTACTATTTGACAACTCATACTGTCACTGCCTTGCCAGCAAACTTTTACTGTACTAGAGTCTCCTTATTCATCATTTCAAAGACCAGGTCATGTGTTTCTTTTATTGATAATACTCTTTTGGAATAACAGGTTTTTGACATCTCTGACTTTGTTGACAGTCACATCTACCCGTTCCTGCCCCAGCATTGGCATCTGTGTAGAAACACTTAAGAGTATCCCCTTTGATCTATTATTCACCAAGCTCTTGCCATCTTTGGCGACATCAATGGGTGGCACTTCTAAGCGAAATCCTAAACCCAGGAAACTCACTAAATTTTTTAAGAATCCGACGCCTCAATCCCAAGAAAGAGAGGGGCGTCTCCCTTACTCAGCCTCTTCTCCAGCATCCTCCAGGCAGGGATCTGTTGATATGGAACATCAAGAAGAATCAGGTGCCTCAGGTATTACAGAGCATGCATTACATCTTCTTTTCACATCATTTCGAGAATCAATTCAAGGAGAATTTAAGAAAATGATGGGGGATTTCAGGTCGGATATTCAGGCATTAATTTCAAGAACCGAGCATGTTGAAAAAAAAAGGTGACAGAATTTGCCAAATCTCCTAATCTGCTTATAGACGCGAACTCCGCACTCGAAGATGAAGTCCAACGCTTGTCGGCCAAAGTTCTGGACCTCGAAGATAGGTCAAGAAGAAACAACATTCGGTTACGAGGTATCCCGGAATCTGTAATCCAGGATTCTCTTCCACAACTTCTCACGGATATGATGGCCGCTGTCTTGCCGGAGGCTTCTGATCTCGATCTCACTATAGACTGGATCCATCGACTTCCAAAACCCGAAGACCTCCCGCCAACAGTCCCCCGGGATGTCATCGCCAAAGTCCATTTTTTCCGTACTAAGGAAAACTTTCTGAAAACGATTTGCAGATGCTCCGATCCTCCTGAGAGGTTTCGCAATATTTCCATTTACCCATATCACTCAGACGGAACAATGATGAAAAGCAAAGAATTAGCCCCGGTGACTAGAATTCTATGAGAAAATAACATTAATCATCACTGGGGCTTCCCGGTGAAGCACATAATTACAAAGGACAACACCACCCTGGTATGCCCTACCCCAGCTGCTGCCAAAGATTTTCTTGCTTCCTGGGACCTCCTCGCTACACCAGTCCAATCCCCCCAGACCAAGAGGAAAGATAAGCCAGAAGCCATCACACCGATCTGGTCAGAAAAAATCCAGAGATCTAACCATAGACCCAATGACTGAACGTAATTGCGGCTCTAGTGATTTGATGCCATAGTTTGTGTTTAAGTGCATTTTCCTTTTCAGGTACTTGCTACAAACTTTCCCCATCACTGGTCTACACCTTGTTGGAAGTTGTCTACTTGAGTTTTTTTGCCATTTTGTTTGGAATTTAGTATGTTCTGCTGGTTTAAAATTGTCATGGTCTTAACGGTTACTACACTGTGGTCAAATTTGAAAAAGAGCAAAAAACTTAGATCTTGTTGTCAATTAAGATCCCCTCTACTAATCCCCCTCTGGATCAACCATGGGAGTTAAATTAATGTCCCTTAACACGAATGGTGTCAACTCTCCACAAAAAAGATCCTACTTTTGGAAGGATGCTATGAAATCCAAAAGTGACATTCTTTGCATCCAGGAAACTCATTTTAATGAAAAGAATACTCACAGATTAAAATATAAACGGTTTCCTCACGCCATTTTCTTCCATATTCCCATATAAGTTAAGAAAGCTGGCGTAGCAATCCTGGTCAAAGACACTATAGCCTTTAAATGCTTAAAGTCACTAATAGATCCAAAAGGCAGGTACATAATCCTAGTATGTGAACTAAACAATATGCTCTACATTTTAGTTAATCTTTACGCTCCCAATAAGAAACAAATATCTTTTATTTCAAGAGTCTTAGGAAAAGCAAAAAAAATTGTTGTGGGCCAATTATTTGTGAAGATTACAATGTAGTGATAGACAGACAAATAGATAGATCATCAGGCTGTTCCAGTTATGCTCCGAAACTAAAGAATCTAGTTTGGGAGGAAAACCTCCATGACCTGTGGAGATCCCACCACACAGTGGAGATCAACTAATCATACTACTCTGCCTCCCAAAATACTCACTCAAGAATAGACTTTTTTCTGGTTAGTAGACAAACCCTGCCCTCAATACAGAGATAGGCCAAATTACGTGGTCTGACCACGCTCCTGTATACCTTACCCTAAAAGATAAATATTATGCGCCTCCCCAGATGCCTTGGTGTATCAACCATTACTTATTAAAATCTCCAGACATAGTAAAAGAGTTAAAAACCGCTTTAGGGGAGTATTTTGATTTACATGCTCCTAATGCCCCTTCCACAGAAATTCTATGGTGCGCCCATAAGGCAGTTATTAGAAGAGTCTGCATCAAGTTAGCTGCCAGGGAGAAAAAGAAAAGGGAGGTTGAAATGACGACAACATTAGATAAACTAAAAGCGTTAGACAAAGCATTTAAAGCTGATCCCAGCCCTAAGAATAAAGACCTTCTACTGGAGTGTAGGACTCACTTAAGGAACCTCAACTTGAGCAAGTTTGAATTTCAGCTGTCTAAACTTAAAGTGGCACTTCTATCTTCAGGGGGACAGACCTAACAAACTTCTGGCACGGCGGGTTAAAAAATACCAAGCCAGAACTAAAATTGCATCCTTAATGATTTCCCCGCAAAGGAAGGTCTGTGACCCTCAAGAAATTGCCAATTGTTTTGCTGACTATTATACCAGTCTGTATAACATTAAAGACAACCCTGAAGTACCGCCCATATCTGTAGAAATGATTTCAGTTTTTCTAACGAAAAGTAAATTATCTACCTTAACCAGAGAGCAATTGCTGGAGTTAAACAGGCCATTTACAACTAAGGAGATTGAGAATGTTATTCTTAATTCCAAACTGCATAAATTCCCAGGTTCAGATGGACTTACCAATGAATATTACAAATTGTTTGTATCCCTGGAAAACTTGGCGCGCTGCCCCTAGACAACAAGACCTATCACCAGAATTCTGCTTAGGTTCCTCAAAAACCCGGCTTTTCAGCATGGCAAACCCCATCCAATTTTCAAATGTTGGTCAGAACGAGGTCTTTCCAAGTTGGGTGATCTAGCTGATGTCCAACAGAAAAAGATATTGACATTCAATCAAATATGCGTTAGGTTTGACTTTGTTCGCCGGCATTTATTTCATTTCTTACAGCTACAAAGTTATGCAATAGCGAAACTGGGATTCTTTCGTAGGAAAGATTGGGAAGACACTGTGGTTACCACGCTCCCCAAACTCCCAGACCCACGGGGACACATCTCAACATTCTACATGCAGCTTAGATCCCTTCTTGACTATGGCTCTAGATCAGTGTTTCTCAACTCCAGTCCTCAAGACCCACCAACAGGTCATGTTTTCAGGATCTCTCACAGAATGCACTGACAGCAATTATATCACCTGTGGAGAATGCACTGACAGTAATTATATCACCTGTGCAATGCTAAGGAAATCCTGAAAACATGACCTGTTGGTGGGTCCTGAGGACCGGAGTTGAGAAACACTGCTCTAGACCCACAGGCCTTTGCAAGTGGACTAGTGACATCTCCAACCTACACATAACAGAGGTGTTAACAGCACATACCCGACTGCTCAAATACATTCCAAGCATCTCCTACTGGGAGATGTCCTTGAAAATTATGCATCGAGGCTATGTATCCCCAAATCGGAAATTCTTAATGGGAGGAAGCTCTTCGCCAGCTTGTCCTAGGTGTGGAGAGGCTGTGGCAGATTTGATGCACTGTTTTTGGCGCTGCCCAATAGCTAGAACCTTTTGGAGTCGCATACACCGCTTTGCCCGAACTCACACATCCGCGGATGTCCCCCTCTCGCCAATGTGGTCCATTTTTGGGATCCTGGACTCAAATTTACAACTATTGCGTTATACTAAAAAAAATTATTTGTCTGCATTTCGGCTGCTTCTCGTAAAACTATCTTACAAACATGGATGAGCCCTACCCACCTATCCCTATGTATCTTCTTGGAGAAATTATCATTTTTGCTGCGAAGGGACTGGGTGGACTCCTCTATATAGAAAGAGTTGAAAGTCCAGGGATTTTTTCTGGCTTGGCAACCCATCATTGACATCCTCCCAGCGCGTATAAGAATACGCTCCTGCTTTCAGTCAACCACCAGGTATTTAGGATGTGTCCGTGGAGGTCAACCCCCAATACCTGATCACCCGGTTCCCTGTGCTGATGGAGTTTGAGATACCAAATATTCCGTTGACCCTTCATAATCGGGATGGTGGACGGTCCGCAATTCCCTCTGGCCTCTCAACCCCCCTCCCCCTTTTTTTTTTCTTCTTTCCTTCTCTTTTCTCCCTTTCTTTTCTCCTTCCGCTCCTTATTATGTTCATATGCTTTACTTAATTTTAGTCTTTCTGGTCATTCAATGTTGCCTAGTGCTATGATAACCTGTGCTATCAACCCAGCTATCTGCTAGGTTGAACCACAGCGTTCAGATTACTTAATATGCTTTACTATTTTGTGGAAACATTTTACGACCTCCGGTCTTTAAACACAGGCTTTATATGTGCCTCCCATAATTTAGGTTGTAAGCCTTAGACAGGTTTGATGCTATGTTCGCTTAGATTCAACACCTCTGATCATTTTGGGAGATCTGATGCAATGATACCTTGTGTTATGAACCCAATCCTTCGTTCCACGTTTATTAGGTTGGTCTTTCACTTCTTAATTAATTGATATATTTACTCTTTGTGCGTAACCACCTCCCCACAAACTCCAGTTTTAAGGCACGGAACTTCTACGTGTTCTCCAAAATTTAGGTAATCATCTTTGAGACGGATCATATGTTATGTTTGCTTAGCGTTAATTTTCTTGACCATTCTGAGTCACTTGTGCAATGATAGCCTGTGCTGTCAATTTACTGATCCACGTCTACTAAACTGAACCTTTGTTTCTTGGTTCATAAAAATACTTACCATTATGTGGAACCATTGTACGACCTTCGGTTTTTGTACATGGTCTTTATATGTGTTCCTCCTAATTTAGTCGGTAAGCTTTAGATAGCTTTGATACTTTGACAGCTTAGTTTTACTCCTCCTGGTCCTTCTGGGAGGCTTGATGCAAGGATGGCTTGTGCTATACATACAATCATTCGTTCCACACTCAGGCTGAAATTTTTGTTTCTTGACTACCTATCGTGTTTATTTTGATCACTCTAGAATGACCAATACAATGACAGTCCGTGTTATCAACACAGTTTATGTCTTTCACCATTTAAGTTGTATTCTTTGGACTTACTTCTTACAACATGTATTACCTGCTTACCCTTCCCTCTTTCCTTTGTATTTGTCTCCCCCCCATACCTACCCGAGTTGCCCTCTGTACTCTATGTTTTTCTATAAGTACCCCATGTTGGGGTCATTGTTTGTTTCTATTTGAAAAATTTTAATAAAGATATTATACAAAAAAATTGTTTGTATCTACCTTATCTCCCCACCTCAAGGCCCTATTCCAAAATATCAGCCCCAGCTGAAATGTTATCCGCCTTGATAACCACAATCCCCAAGCCGGGCAAGTCTCCGGATCAAGTGACCAACTATAGGCCAATATCTTTACTTAACAATGACATAAAATTTTACTCACAAATTTTGGCTAACGAGGGGGGCGTGGCCTGAACGCTGAAGGAGTCGGACGTGTCTCACAGGAGCTCCTGCTGAATACTAACAATCCCAGAGCCATACACGAATTTAAAAACTTCTTTTGGAAACCCTTTATCCCTACAACGTTGGAGAAGGTGTTCCAGTGTTTCCATTTATCATTGGGAGAGTTTTAAAACCTTTCCAGCTCATATCTCGGAGCCCGCTGCAAGACACCCCCCGGCCATAGCGGCCTACTTGGGGTGCAACTCCCCCGGAGACGGAGTCCTAGCTGCTCAGGGGACATCCAGACAGCAGCGGTCTCCTTCAGGATCTCTTCCGCTACTGGAGCGGACTTCCCCAGGTAGAAGAAATCCTAATTTATAGTGCTCTGCTAGCGCAGGACTTTTGGCGGGCTTTACCGGACGATCCCAGCGCCATCTTAACCAGCCCTTCTGCCAGTGTGGATCCTGCGCCTGCGGGATTAAGTGCGGTTCTGATAAGAGACTGTGTGAAACCCTTATACCGAGTATCGGAGACAGTCCCACATCTACCCACGGCTCCTACGGCCTCTACACTGCCTGCGACAGTGATCCTTGAGACGGGATTTGAATACAAGCAACAACCTGCTAGCATATTGCAATCCTCTCCCGCATCATTCTGGCCCCGGATCTGAGCCTCCGGTACAATAGGGCCCGTCTAGGAGTCGGGTGAGGCTGCCGTCCTTAGCGACGGACTTGAGCACACTGGGAGGAACACCAGCAAGCAGCGGGTTGATCCCGATCGGCTCCGGACACCGCTATCTGCCTCTCCCGGTAAGAGAGCCACCGCTTAAAGCCGGATTACGAACATAACACTGTTGGTGGGCTTTTTGGGGGCTATCAGCGCCATCTTAGTTCGACTTACTAAGAACTTACTCTGAGCAGCTGCAGAGAAAAAGGCTAGGGAAGATAAGTCCTATATTTGCAGCTACTGGTGCAAACCCTGTGGTGGGATATTGGTGGACATTCATCTGCTATCCTAGAGATGAGCACCTGCTATATGGGGAGTGACTTTGTGGCCAAATCCGGGAGAAACCCTTACTGGGATGCGCAAGGACTGGGTACTGCTACCCTGAGCCTCAGAGAACACTGACTCGGTCTTCACATAATCTAGACCACTCTCCGTTTAACGCTGCTAAAAGTTCTCTCTCTCTATTTTGGCTCCGCTGAACTAGGTCTCAACGTTGACCTCTGAGTATCCAATCTCGGATGCCATTTTAACCCGCCAACTTCTGCACCTTCATTAATGAGGGGCTGGTAACGGAGATCCACAGGCACCGTCATATTGCCCTATTAGCGTGATAAACTCCGACATATCCTCATAAAACGTCAATAGTGCAGAAGTGCATCGTACGGTTGCTGAAGTCTACATAACAGCGGAAATTTAACACCCAACCACAAAAGAGGCTGAACAGCCCTAACTCCGTTCCTGAACCCTTGCATCTGCTCCTCCATTGCTTCCTGAGCCAGCTCTTCAAGCCCTCAAACCTATCCACAACAGGAGCATGCACAAATCCAACAAAGGAATAGACAGCTCACCTCCTTAGGCGTGGATCCAAAACTACTCACAAGCTGTTTGCAGTGCAAGATCCTGGGCGGCACCCTTCATTCACAACTTGAATCAAAAAAGCAGTAGTTGATCAGCACTTACTAAATAGAAGAATCGCTGCAGTCAGAACCTTGTTTAAAATTTGCATGTGCTTTCTTTATTTCGCATCTTTTAAAATCCACAGCGCTATTGCTGTTAAGTACAAAACATAGGTGAACACCAGTATGGGCGCGTTGGTAGATGGCTAAGACTGATGCGTTTCAGGACACATGACCCTTACTCTTGATTGCGACGAGAATAGACCCATATCTGCAAAATGTCGTCGAGGTTCTTATTTGTGTGAGCTTAGTTTTTATATTAGTCTTTAATTTACGATACTGGTATCTGCTTTTTCAAGGTTCAGTTTTTGAGGTATGCTATATCCAGAAATGTACTGTATTCATTTGTGTTGTTAAAAAGTCTGATCTACATCCTCCTTCTTAAAACACACAAGGTACACTTCTCTTAAGCTGAATAGCCTTCCAGTAGGTTCCAGAATGTTCTAGCTACACTCCCCCCCCCTTCTCTTTCTTGAGTTGTTTTACTTGCCCTCCCCCCTTTTCTTCACCCTTTTTCTCATCATCAGCTATTTTCCCTCCCCCCCTATCCATTGGTTCTCCCCCTGTACTTTATTCCCCCCTACTCCTCCATTCCTATACCTCTCTATCCTTTCTCACACAGAACATTGCTGCCATCTAGTGGTACTTTTTCTCATTGCCACTAGCTTCTAGCTTATACATCTGCTAGGAAATTAGTGTACTCTCCTCACTCCCCATAATCTAACAATCCCATTCAACATCTAAGGCAGAGCTATAAAGAACAGAGTATATGCCTCCGTAAAAATTGAAAATTATGGGCGACATGTATGATCGGGCTTTTCGCCCGATTTCAGGCATATTCTGCACCTCACCGGCCTGAATCTGCTGTCAGACGCAGGGATGCGCTGTTAGGCGCAGCGTTCGCTACCTTCGGCTGCGCCTCACATGAAGGGGCGGGCAATGGGCGTGGTGTGGGCGCGCTGTAGGCGTTCCGGGGTGGGACGCAGCGCGCTCGAAAACTCCGAGGCATGTACGATCGCGAGTCGGCAAAGTGCGGCGCAATGCAGCGCTCGGCAGCTCCGACAGTCAGACCTAGTTGATTTTGGTCTAAATGCTCCGGCGGAGGCGAAGTGAAGCGACAATGGAACATGAGAGGAAACATCGAAGAAGATCGCAAAAGAAATCTCGGCGCTCAGCTGCATGCGGCATGGAGTATGATTCCAAAAAATCGCCTTTATAAAGGCATAAAACATTATCAGAAAAAGAGCTCAAACCTCCAAAAAATAAAAAAATAAAAAATCACTTTCCAAAAATCTAGAACGGCGCAATATTAAGAATTAGGATATTGGAAATTGCCGGGAAATACAGTAATTCTGAAAGCTATTCTCATTGGTCAGCATAAACCAGCCAATCAGAATAGGAGCGACAGTGAACCATTAAAACCTATGGAGAAGAATTGACCAATCAAATTCAAAGGCAGGACAGCTCAAAATACAGTAAAAATGCAGAAAAGAGCTGATTGGTTAAGCTAGCGGGGGCTTGGCTAAGGTCAGCCAATCAGAATAGGAGCGACAGAGACCCATTAAAACCTATGGAGAAATATTGACCAATCAAATTCAAAGGTGGGACAGTTCAAAATACAGTAAAATGCAGAGAAAAGAGCTGATTGGTTAAGCTAGCGGGGGCTTGGCTAGCTCAGCCAATCAGAATAGGCGCGACAGACACCCATTAAAACCTATGGAGAAATATTGACCAATCAAAATCAAAGGCGGGACAGTTCAAAATACAGTAAAAATGCAGAAAAGAGATGAGTGGTTGAGCTAGTGGGGGATTGGCTATCCCAGCCAATCAGACGGCGAGCTACTTGTCCCATTGTAGTCTATGGAGAGATCGGGGCAATGAAATCTCGGCGCTCAGCGCCGTGCGGCATGGAGTATGAATAAAAAATCATTTTTATTAAGTGTAAAACAATATCAGATAAAGAGCTGAAACCTTCTCTAAAAATAAATCAGTTAAATCCCTAACAACGCGTTTGTCGCCGAGACCGGCGCTACATAAGGAATTGCAATATAGAGAATTGCCGGGAAATACAGTAATTTAAATTGTTTAAGCTCTTCTCATTGGTCGGCATATACCAGCCAATCAGAATAGGAGCGACAGTGCGTTTTTGGTGCATTTTTTATGCGTTTTTTATGCAGGAAGGCACAGCTATTAATGCTGTACATTGCTGCACAAAAATCGCTGTAAAAATCGCGATTTTTACCGCGATCTTTGTGCAGCAATGTACAGCATTAATTGCTGTGCCTTCCTGCACAAAAAAAACACATTAAAAAAACGCATCAAAATCGCACCAAAAACGCACTGTGTGAAAGCAATCTTAGGTACTGTCCCTTACTTCAGGTTTGATTTGTGTCCTCTGCTTGATTTGACAGTGTTTGAACTGGTTGATTCACCATAACAGGGACAGGAGAGTCTAAAATGTGAACTGATGGCAACATTCATTAACTGGCACAAAAGCTGTCCCTGTCTCTGGGTGTGTCTGAGCCTCTCTCATTGGTTTGTCTACCATGTAATACACATATTTTCCTTCATTAACATCTTCCCACAAAACTCCAGTAGTTACAAGTTTTGAAACCTTATACCATTGTTATGGATGTTTCAACAAGTCATTGTCCTTCAACCAGCCTTTCCTCTCTTCTAGAACCTTCCTCCACAACTTTTCATCTAATCTACCTTCCGGAACCATGTTTATCTCTCTCAGCATTTTTTAACTCTTTGTACACCGGTTTTCCCTTTTCTATTCACTACGACCTGTGATGCCGTCAACCTCTGAGTCCCCTTCTCTCGTGTCTCTGATTTGCTATATAAATGTAAATACCCAATTCTTGGCCTGCAAGTAAACTGTAAATGCTGTGCTTATTTTCCCTTTGGCAGCAAAAACTTCTTTTAAAAACCACAAACCAAACTCTACTCCCTGCCCTCCTGATTTAGCACCCCTTGTACTTGAAATTCCCACCGGACAAGTCCTCAGCCTTCGTCAAGGTTTGAAATCAACAATATAACAATTTGATTACATTTACATTACCACAGAATCAGTTCTTCACAAAAACTTACTTTTTTTCAAATATAACATGTGTTCTTCAATTACTTGTTAAAAAAAACTGCATTTCACCAATTCACCACTGGAGGCCTCTCTTCACCTTCTCTTGAACCACCACTGTACAACCACTAAAGGTCTCCCATCATCTTCGGAAACAAAATTCACTAAACTACTAGAGGTCTCACCACTCGTCTGAAAAAAAAACTCACTGTACAACCACTAGAGGTCTCAGTTCTTCTCGCCACAACAACAAAAAAAAATTTCTACCACATAGGTTATTCAATACCGTTCAGTTCAGTTGTTTAGCACATATCTTCACCAACACAGAAAAGCATTTTTCTGAGGTTCTTATGGCAAATGAGATCTGCTGCTCTCATTAATGAACCTCTTTATCACAAAAACATCACCAAAACTTGTAATCACCACACATTTATGAAGCGAAAGGTAAGGTATAAATTTACCTTGATTGCTGTAGCTCAGTCTTTCGCTTCCTATCTGCGGATGTACAGATGTTCGAATGGAATGCATCTTTGCAGCAGTCAAATCCAATTAATGTCCACATTGGGTGCCATCTGTAATCGAGACTAAAATATCTCCCAGCTTTGTTTGTGCAGTGTCCAAATTATGAATTAACTCAAGAGTGTATGTACATACATCGTCGAAAGAACAAAAAACATTTTCAAAATGTCAGTACATTCTTCTTTATTAAAAGATTGGCAAGAGTTTTTATAAGCTTTCAGTGGAATGAGTACCATTATGCAAAACAGAATATCTTTATTGGACTACACAATATGATCATCAGTTAAGCCACACCTTTCATTATTATTCATTTCTTATAACAATCGCTTCATTAATAATCATTTTTTATTGGTCAGTTCATTAATAATAAAAACACACCTCTAGCTATTCTTAAGCTCTAGTTAGTATGCGTTTTGAGATATCTAAAGTTCAGTGGCTCTTCTGTGCATGACAGCATAACACGGCTTGCGGTTTAATGTCTAACTTTCTACTTCTAAATATCAAACTCTGTGTTAGTATATGTCCTTCGCAAGCTTATAACAAGTAAGAATGTTGATAGTTATGAGGAGACTATTTCTGCAAAAACCTGGGTTTTTACAATAATAAAGCAAGGACACAGAAGAATAGAAAAGGTTTAGCTACAGCTTTATGAAAAAAATACTGGTCATTAGAAAAAACTTCAAACTTTTTCTCACAGCTAAGGAAATATAGAATTTATGAAATAATTAATATCCATATCCCCCCCATCAATGACTCCATCTAAATAACCGCACCCCTTAAAGTATTCCTAACAGCATTTAGGAAGTTCCTAAACCCTCTAGGTGTTTCATAGGAATTTAAGCAAAGTGGAGGCGAAATTTAACTTTTTTTGCACATTTAACATTTGAATTAATTATTTACTGGAACACAGTAACACAGAGCAACATTCTGTTGAGATATCCCATATGTGGCCCTAATGAGCTATTTGAGCTATCTGATTCAATCACAAACTTCAGAATAGGAGGAGAACCTACTGGACTTCCGGGTCTCATTTTCATTAGGATATTTTTTAGGCACCATTACAGGTTTTCTGACACCACAAGGTGCTTAAACTTAATGAACACTCCTAAAAAGGCCTAATTTATACCCACGGGTGTAGTGAAAATATTGTCCCAATATTATTCACAGATTTTTTAAGTGTTAGGCTGTGAAACTGGAAAAAAATGTTACGCAGTATTAGCTGAAAATGTTTAATTTTATAGTTACATAGTTAGTAAGGTTGAAAAAAGACATATGTCCATCAAGTTCAACCAAGGGTGAGGAAAGATGTGGGTGAAGGGAAGGGGATAGGAAATTTTTATGTTAGTGTCCCCTACTGATGAAGACCTGGAACCCATAGGACAAGAACCAGTCTGCCCTAAATTAAAATTTTATTTCTGCTCCCAAAACTGTCATCAAACTGGATCTACAATTTTATATCGCTACATATGTATTAATATTTTTTAGTTTTAGGTAGTTATCTAAGCCTTTCTTGAAACCCTCAACTCTTCTTGCTTTGACCAGTTCCTTGGGCAGTCTATTCCACAAATCCACAGTTCTCCTCTGTGGATTGAATCCTTTTTTCTCTAGACGAAGGGAATATCTCCTTGTCTTTTAATGGGATTTTACATGAAACAGCTTTTCACCATACCTTTTGTAGAGGCCAAGTATATACTTATATACGTTAATCATGTATCCCCGTAGTCATTTTTTTCTCAAGAATAAATAAATTTAATTCTTTTAAACTCTCCTCATAACTAAGATACTCCATTCCCCTTATTAGTTTGGTTGCTCATCTTTGCACTCTCTCTAGCTCTATTACATCTTTTCTATAAACTAGAGCTCACAAGGTTTCTGCATCTTCACATGCTATTGCCGCTTTTACACTTCCTTCATATCACTCTTTACCAATCTGTCAGGAAACCGTCCCCATCCGAGGGTCGACGGCCTGACTTGGGGATGTATTAGTGATGTTGCTCGCCCCTAACTGTACGTAAAGTCAGCTGGAAACTATTCCACAGTTAAACCCTGCCCGCACGGGCACAGGAAGACCCAGGGAGTGCGGGAGGATACCCCACTGGGGAGAGATCTGTTAACCTGCAACGGTGACTCTGCCAGCCTGGTAGACTGCCACCAGTTCCTCGTTAGTTATAAGCCTGGTCCGTTATAGGCTCAGGATCGAATTTTATATATTTAATTGCCTTATGGGCATACTAGACAAACAATACATACATAGGGGATACAGCTACACACATACTGGTCAGAGGTGCAAATACAAGTAGGATTTGGGTACAAACATATGAGGCAGCAAGACGTTAGCTTGGTGCAGGGCATGCATGGGGTGCGTGCTGTCTACTGGTTCTGTCTGGGTGCTCCTGATATGCAGGCCTCATATACCCCATTCCAACAGAGACAATTCTTTACATACAGACACACTCCTCCACTCTTGCTGTTTGCCCTGTCCTTCCTAAATAGTATAAAACCCTGAAAATGTAACAGCCCAATCTTGGTTACATAGTACATAGTTACATAGTCCAGTTGAAAAAAAGACATGTGTATATCAAGTTCAACCAAGGGTGGGGAAAATGTTTGTGAAGGGAGGGAGACAAGGAGTTCAAGCCCAGCCTTCACACTTGTGAATGCCCTGAAACCCACAAGGCAAGAACCAATCTGCTCCAGGGAAGATCCAATCTCTGACCCCAGAGCCGCCACCAGAAAGGATCCAGAATTTTACATGGCTACATAAGTATTAATATTCTTTAATCTCAGGTAGTTATCTAAGCCTTTCTTGAAACTTGCAACTGTTCCTGCTGTGACCAGATCATCAGGCAGGCTATTTCACAGATTTACACTTCTCACAGTGAAGAACGCTTTTCTCCTCTGGAGATTGAATCCTTTTTTCTCCAGCCGCAGGGAATGTCCCCTTGTCTATTGCAGGGCTGTGGAGTCGGAGTCGTGGAGTCGGTGCCTATTTTGCAGGAAATGAAGTCGGAGTCGTCATAAAAGGGACCGACTCCCAAAATATATAATTAGTTGGTACAGTTAGTTCGATGCAGTGCAAAGAGCAAGAGGAATTGCGTCCGGTCAGTGCTACTGCTCCCATATCTTCAGTCTTATCACGTGAGGAGTGTAAGTGATGACATGGAGCAGGCAAAGCACTGCCCCAGGGGGAAAGATTCCGCTCCCATGGCAAACAGATTTCAGCAAAATTTTTCACCTGCTTTCAAAGAAGTAGAAGAGTTCAACCATTCATCAATACTGACTGTGGTTGAGGCAATTCCTTTATACCCTGACATTGTTAGAGATGTTGCCCCTGTGGTCACCGCTTTGCCCCCAACCCAAGTTAGTGTAGAGAGGCCGTTCTCTAGCCTGGAAATAATGAGGTCAGATGTGAGGTCATGTATGCAGGGTCTGATGGAGGCAATACTATTTCTCAGAACAAATTCAGAGACTCCACAAATGTTCCTGAAGTGTTTTGCATAATTACAATTTTTTTGTGTTCTAAAGTCATATCCAATAAATATATTTTACACTGACAATGGTAACATTGTTTTGAACTTGTGACTTTATGGCTCCATATCTCTTCATCCACTACAGCTTTGTACACGAGGCTACTGTAATTTTATATACAGTCATCTTACTGATCTTATACATAAATGTGACTTACAAGTATTTAGCGTCTGCTTAGTTCTGCAGATTCTTTCCTGTAACTGCACTGTTACTGTTTTGCTGCTAAAAACCAAAATGTTAATTTTTATTATTTTGTTAGTATTTGGGAAATCCACCTTTGGTTTTCAATACTGCCTGAATCCTTCTGGGCTCTGGATCAGATTCAAGCAGGTCTTGGCCAAAATCTAATCTCTTCTACACATTCCCAATGTTGGTGCAGACTGAACTTGGATACAAATACAGCTTTTTCTTCAACTCTACCCACAAGTGTTCAAAAGATCAGAACGTTGTTACCATTGTGCTTGTCAGTGTCTGTTCTACCTAAATAGCTTGATTATTGTATCATAAGGTGATAAACAGCCTGATGTTACCACTTTACTACAGTAAAGTTATCACTTAAACATGCGCCATGTATGAGGGAGTCAGGAGTCGGAGTCAGGAGTCGGAGGTTTGGGAAATTGAGGAGTCGGGAGTCAGGGCTTTGGCTTGCCGACACCACAGCCCTGGTCTTTTGAGGCGGCTTTACATGAAATAATTTTTCCCCTTACTTTTTGTAGGGAACATTTCTATAAATTAATCATGTCCCCCCCCAAAGCCGTCTTTTCTCAAGACTAAATAAGTTAAATTCTACTAACCTCTCCTCATAACTAAGATGCTCCATTACCCTTATAAGTTTGGTTGCTCGTCTTTGCACTCTCTCTAGCTCAATTATGTCTTTTCTATAAACTGGAGGCCAGAACTGAACAGCATATTCCAAGTGAGGTCACACCAATGCTTTAAACAGCGGTAAAATTACATAATTGTCCTGCGAATCCATGCCTCTTAATACACGCCAATCTCTTGCTTGCATTAGAGGCAGCTGACTGACACTGCATGCTGTTCTGTAGTCTATGATCTACAAGAATGCCCAGATCTTTCTCAACAAGTGATTCTCCCAATTTTTCTCCCCCTAGTACATATGATGCCTGCAGATCATACGTATCCAGATGCAGAACCTTAAATTTATCCACATTTAACCCTTTTTGGCAAGAAGATGCCCAAACACTCAGTGTGTCTAGGTCTGCTTGCAATTTATGAGCATCTTCCATTGTTTGCACTACACTACATAGCTTGGTGTCATCTGCAAAAATAGAAACCATGCTATTCATCCTCTCCACTACATCATTAATAAATACACTGAGTAAAAGAGGACCCAATACTGAGCCCTGGGGCACACCACTCATAACCGGGGACCACTCAGAGTAGGAGTCATTTACCACCACTCTCTGAGTACGATCTGATAGCCAGTTTTTAATCCAATTACACACTGTTATTTCTAACGTGTTGGATTCTAATTTACCCAATAAACGCTTATGAGGAACAGTGTAAAACGCCTTTGCAAAGTCTAAAAACTCTATATCCACAGCCGTCCTGCTATCAAGACTTCTACTTACCTCTTCATAAAAACAGATCAGGTTGGTCCGACAACTTCTGTCCTTAGTAAAACCATGCTGGCAATCACAATAGATGTTTAACTTGCTGGTCTATAATTACCTGGGCAAGACTTGGAGCCTTTTTTGAAGATGGGAACTACATTTGCCTTGCGCCAGTCTCCAGGCACTATACCAGTCACCAGAGAATCTCTAAATATCATGTACAGGGGCACACCGATAACCGAGCTGAGCTCTTTAAGAACTCTTGGGTGTAAGCTATCTGGGCCTGGAGCCTTTTTCACATTCAGTTTATTTAACTTGGCTTGGACTATTTCTACACTGAGCCAATTAATAGAGGATATATTAAAAGTACTGGCACCACCTAAATCCACACTGGGCCCTCCCCCCATCAGCTCTAGCACTGCTCCCATTAGTACTGACACCACCAACATCCACACTGAGCCCGCCCATATTAGTTGCTTTCTCCTCGTTAGTATATACAGAGCTGAAGAACCTATTTAGTACCTCTGCCTTCTCTGGATCCCCAGTGACCAGTTCCCCGTTACTGTTTATAGTTGAAAATGGTGGAGTCCAATGGTGGAGTCCATTTTCAAAAGGAATAATGAAGGAAAAACTCCCCAAAATTTGTTATGCAATTTCTTCAAAAATACAACAAGGCCATACTTACAGCTCTTGGCTGGACTATAGACTGAACCCAGTAGGAGGCAACACAAGCCCCTGTGCTTCTTGGGAGAGGTAAAACAGGTGTAGATAATTAAGGAATATAGGCCATTCCCCACTAGGGAAGCAATTGAATGATAAAAACTGCACAATAAATAAGTACCAATTCACACCAGTATGCAAAAAAGACAGTATAATACAGTATGATACATGCTTCCCATGCTCTCATTAGAATTGTCAATATCATTGTCTGGGTAACTGTATATTTAAACAACAATCAATGTACATTGTCTCAAGAAAGACCACTGTATATAAAAATCATTCAATATTGAAGTCACTGTGACTTCAGGGACCATTATATCCCCTCATGTGGCCTCACCAGTAATTTTTAAACAACTTGCTGATCTCTAACAAGGAGCTCAACGGCAAAATTCACAACACGTGTTTGATCCTTGAATCGCCCACTAAATTTAGGGGATCAATTTGAATTGGGATTTAAACAGCCGTCCTCATCATGCTGTTCACATTTTGACATTATGAGACCAAGACTACACCTTACAATTGATTAACAGTACCATTACGAGGCTTCAAGCAGGATGGAAGTGGTTAATGAGCTTAGAGTGTGACAGTGTCATCAGCAGGTTGCAACAGAGATACAGAGAAACTGGAAGAGTTATAGAAAGGCAAAGAAATGGACGTCCTTAGGCTACATCACACATTGATGACTGCTAAATTGTAAACAATGCCTGACAGAACCGGATGATGAATGCCACACAACTCCAGGCACGTTTAAGGAAGGTGAGCGGCAACCAAGTGTCACTTCAGACTATAACCATTAACATTAGCGTGGTCTGCATGCTAGACAACCAGAAAGTGTGCCTGACCAGTACCTGAACTGATGCATAGCGCTCTCCTAGATGTCTCCAGCATCGTTGGTAGCTACCATTTCTGCTCAGAGTAAACCGACTTTCATCACGGAACAGCACTGAGGACCACTGATCCCTCATCCAGTGTAGATTCTCCCTGGCCCATGCAAGACAATTATGCCAGTACCTGGTGGTGTGGTCAGGTCGTCTAGAATGCAGACCACGCTGATGTAAACAGTTACAAATGGTCTGATGTGACATTTGAGTGCCTCTCACCTTCCTGAAACGTGCTTAGAGTCGTGTCATCATCCGGTTCCACTAGGGATTGTAAATATGTGATATAGCCAACGCACGTCTACTTCTTTGCCTTTCTGTGACTCTTCCAATCTCTCTGTATCTCTGTTGCAACCTACGGATGACACTCCGTGACACTCTAAGCTCAGTGGCCACTTCCATCTAAGAGCATCCTCCTTATAGCCTTGCAACAGTTACTGTGAGTTACTGTTGATCAATTGTAGGGTGTTGTCTCACGATGTCAAAATGTGAACGACATGAAGAGGAGAACTGTTTAAATCCCAATTCAAATTGATCCTCTAAATTTATTGGAACATTCAGGGATCAAACACCTGTTGTGAATTTTGCCATTAACTCCATAACCCACCTGGACGTATGGGTACATCCTGGTGGTTTTAGCTGCGATCCCCAGATCGGGATACCCACAGGGAAATCGGTTAACACGGCAGCCGGAAGCCTTGTAAAGGTTTCCATCGCTGCCATGTTTTCGATTGCCCCACTTCCGGCCCAAGGCAGGAAGTAGGGAAACCGCCATCTTTGTACACCCTAATGCATTGTATATGAAAATGCAATAAGCTGCATAAATTATCGCGCCCCCTAGTGATGAAGCACCCTAGGGGGAGTCAAAGTTACAGTAAAAAAAAAAGTTTTAAAGTATAAAAAAAAATTAAAAGTTCAAATCACCCCCCTTTCGTCATTTTACAAATAAAAGAAAATAATAAAAAGTTACACGTTTGGCATCACCACGTCCGAAAAAGTCAGATTGATTAAAATATAACATCACTTATCCCGTACGCTGAACACTGTAGAACAGAAAAAATTCCAAAACGCTAAAATTGCGTTTTTTTTAGTTATTTCATGTCCTAAAAAAAATGGAATAAAAGTGATCAAAAAAGTCGCATGCATTCCAAACTGCTAGCAATAAAAAGTACACGTTAGCCCACAAAAAATGCCGCCTTATTCATGTAAAAAGTTATTGGTCGCAGAAAATGGCGGCGGACGCAAATTTCAAAGATAGTAAATGTTTGCAATTTTTTTATGGCACCAAAACATAAAGGAAACCCTACATGTTTGGTATTGGCGGATTCGTATCAACCTGCAGAATACAGAGAACGCGTCATTTATACGGAGAACTGAACGCCGTAAAGACAAAACTCCCGCAAACATGGCTCAAGTAAAAAAAAAATTCACATTTTGCCCCACTTAGAATTTTTTTTTTGCGATTTTCCAGTATATTCTATGGTACGATAAAAGACACTGTTAGAAAGTACACCTTGTCCCGCAAAATAAAAGCCCTCATATGTCTATGAAGATGGAAAAATAAAAAGGTTATGGCTTTTGGAAGGCGGGGAGGAGAAAAATGAAGAGTCATATTTTTTTTTTATTTGGAGGGATTAAGGGGTTACTCTCTGTTATAGATGAGTAAGCTATGCAAGAAGTACTGAAACATTGAATTGTTGTACATGTGTATTCTAAAGTTACAAGATGGTCTCACTTATCTCACTGAAATGAGACATCCTGATATGTCATCCAAAAGCCAAATATCCCTAACTTTTTGTGAGTAGTGTATATTTTTCCCCAGTCCCAACATACTCAATTTCTGTATCAATCTTTCTTGTGGAGCACTAATTGAGAATTCCAGATAACATCCATAACCTTACTCAGGTCCGGTATTGAGCTTACCTCTTCATAGAAACTGATCAGATTAGCATGACATAAAAAAATCCCTTAAAAAGCCGTGCTGGTGCTGTGTTATAAGGCTATTTTGACATAAATACTCCAGGAAAACCTGGAAATATTTAGCATAAAAATACTTTTATTTTCTGGTCATGTTATTTTTAGCCATCCTAGGCACTGTTCAGACAAGTCTTACGAGTTTCATTTTTACTGGATCTAGGATGGAATTCATAGACCCCTTAGCAATACATTCTAATAGAGTTTTTGGAGATGTGCTGATTACTTTAGGCATACCTCCCAACCGTCCTAGATCCATCAGGACACTCCCAGATTCCAGGGGCTATCCCACTGTCCTGAGTGGTCTAAGGCATGTCCTGGGAATCCAAGCCACATGTCTTGGATAATCAGGTCATAATCACATTACTATTTTGCCATAGGCAAACAAACTCTTCTCTCATCAGTAATTTACACTAATACTTAACCTTTATTATTTTTATACATTAAAACATAACCTATCGTCTTCGCTTACGAGAGGTTAGGTGTATGGAGTATCTCACTGCCTTGTCTCATAACCAATTGGATCCTTTTGACCGTATTTGGAAACTGTGGGATGTTTTGTGCACTCTTCAAGATTTGTAGAATCTCCTTTACATGTGGTTGGATTGCAAACCTAATGTCGGGAATCGTTCTATCCTAATGTTTCGTGTTTATTGTCTACCCTTTGTCTTGTCAGTGTATTTTATTGTCTGTTGAATTTCGTTGTTTGTTTAATTGCCCGCTTGCCGGATCTGCCTTATTAGCTTATTAGTACGGTGCTCTTGTTTAGTAACTCTGGATTGCTATTTTTGCATAGTATTCGCACTTATAGGTGTTATATTTTACACTGCTAATGTTGTTGTGCTGATAATACACCCCATTTCTTACTTTCTGCAGCCCTGCGCGGCTTTGTGTTTGTTTGTAGAAACTTAATAAAAATTTACAATTTAAAAAAAAAAAACATAACCTATCAAAATTACATTAAAATTTCCAACTTATGCTCCACTCTATAATTATATAAGCATTTATTGTATATCCAGTCGCCAGTAATAATTGCTTTCTTACAATCAGTTTCTTGCTATCAATTTGTACCTGAACTATAGTAGCTTCAAACAAGAGGTGACCAGGATCCCTACATAAAGGGGGACATGTATGAAAACTGTCTAGGTCTAAGACTTTCCGTGTTGCCCATAGCAGCCAATCAGAGCTCTCCTTTCATTTTTACAGAGCACTTTATTATATTAAAGGGATGCTCTGACTGGTTGCTATGGGCAACAAAGAAAGTCTTAGACCAAGACAGTTTTCATACATGTGGCCCAAAGTGATTTTCCTATCTCAGTAAAAAACTGTAACTCGGGCTTAAAAAATTCCTAATATATGAGGGGCGTGTCTGGACGCTGGACAAAATGGCCGCGTGTTGAGTGAGCTCTGCAAACCACCTGCTGCACATTGAGGCTTAAGTTGCGCAAACCTGACATCACAGCTTTACCTGCGCGAGGCATCGGTTCCTGACGACACCCGGCACCTGCCAGATTTATTTTGAGCCCTGGAGGAGGTTGTGGAGCGGCGGCACAGGCCGTGGAAGACTGAGGCCTGTTGCGCGGGAGCGGACGGGAAGCACAGCTCTGTGGAGGAGAAAGGAGGCGCGCCGCAGCGGAGACGGAAGAAAGCACGGACGCGTGCTGCCGACAGCGGCTTAGCCCGGTAGCAGTGAGAGGACGGAACAGGGACATCTCTCCACCACCAGAGACTGCGGCGGTATCAGGTATGGCCTCCGGGAAGAGAAACCGGCTGCTCACCCACAGCGGCGGAGGTGCAGGGAGAATAGTCCGGATTGGGAGGACGTGAGTCGCATAGTACAGCCGCTGGCATAAGGGAGATCTTTGGGCAACATAAAGCACAGGACTCCTACTGTGCTGGGACTTGGTCGACCTCATCCCTGAAGGGGTGCAATCAGGGGACATTTTCTATACTGCTCACACTGAGCCTCGTGGTGTTGGCGGCCATTTTAGGCATCCAACCCTGTCTTACATAAGCTGGCTAAGCTTAAAGGGAAATCACAGCGCAAATATAAAGTTATCCCCAAACCACTGGGCATAGAACAACATAGTATTGCTAAACTTTGGAAGTCTTCTGTACACCCCAGACCTCTTCGGGACACCCTTAAATCAAACAGAGCTCTGCCAGCTCCAAGTGCCAACTCACAGACTTCCTTGGAGGTGGTTGTGGGACTATGTGAAGCTGGATCAGTCGTAGCTAAGGATTTGCTATTCACAGATTCACCGGCTATTACCCCGTCAGAGACGCTATCTGCACCTGAGCCCATTGAAATACAAATAGAGGACCCCACTGGGTTCTTGCCTACAGCAGCCTATCGTCTTGACTGCGATCGTACCAGCCTGAGACCTACAACGCAAACTATTACTAATTATTCAGGACTTATGCCTTCTAAACCTCCTAAATCACAGCGGACTCCCAGAGCCCCTAAAAAAATCAGGGAATATTGGGGGATCCAAAAGCCAAGACTGGCCGACCCAGATAGAGGACATGGCAGCAAACCCTTCCTTCTCTCAAGCACGAAAATCATCAGATGGTGGTTGGCGCTCTTCTTCTGAGTCCCTGTTAGACATGCATGATCAGGAAATGCCTTTCTCTATGCCTCTTCAAGAATTGAAATCTTACATAGAACACTTACCTACTTAGAGCGATTTCAGGACTCTTGTAGCAGAGCTAAAAGAAACATGTAGGTCAGAAATTGCAGCAGTCAGGGCCGACCTTAAGAGTATAACAGATAGAGTGGATAACTTAGAGACAGCACACAATGAAACAAGGACATATGTCTTGGATCTCTGTGTGTACACAACAGCGCAAACCCAAGCATTGAGGGATATGGCAAGACACCTGGAAGAAAATAGGGGGAGGCGTAACAACCTCAGACTTCGAGGTCTCCCTGAAGCCAAGGGATCAGAGGATCTTCGTAGCATCTTAACTGAGATATTCAACTCGCTACTAGGTGAATCCGCTACCCCCACCATTAAATTTGAGAGGGTGCACGGAGCCTTGAAACCAAAAATAGCCAACAACCCTCCCAGAGATGTGATCTGTTGCCTACAAGATTACGAGTTAAAGGAGCAGATTATGTCCCAAGCTAGAGCTAAAAAGGTTCTAGAATATCAAGGGTTCCAGCTGTAGCTATACCAGGACTTATTGTGGATAACGTTACAGAAGCGCAGAAACCTGAAACCCTTGTTAGCTGACCTGAGGCAGCATGGAATCAAGTACAAGTGGGTTTTTCCATTCATGCTGTTGGCCTCCAGGGATGGCCGTTCAGCGGTGCTTAAAGCACATGAAGATCTTCCCCGCTTCTGTTCAATACTGGATGTTCCCGTGCCTGAAATCTCAGACTGGGACTTGGCCATCGACCGCTCCTCCAGCGATATGGCAATAAGTTTGAGAGCATCGCCAGAAGCTTCCCTCTCCAATCCAGGGCCGTTCCCCACAAAGCTCTTCTTCGCCTCCAAAGACTTGACAGGTTATGCAAAAAGTTATATTGGGCCTTTAGGGCCAGTAGAAGCCTCAAAACTATATATGTAACAAAGGCTCCATCTTTTCCTTCAACAACTACATAGGTGGTTTGGAGACGTTTTTTTTTTTTTTTTTCACTCTCCACTTTAGATTTTTCCCTTCTACTTCTTAGATAGGCACATCCTGGAGCAGTATTCCTGCTCTTGTCAGTGGCGTCCGACACTGCATCCCAGTAGGGGATCTGTTTTTAGCCTGAGTGCTTGGTCTGCGGTGCTCGCCAAACTGGTTATTGGTGTATAATTATTTTTTCTTTTTTGTTACACACTATCCCCTAACACCGGATTTTTTCTTTTTTTTTTTTTCTCTTCTCCGGTTGTCACTAAATTGAACTTGTGTACAGTTTTGATGTTTCAACTCGTCTTTTTTGTTGTTTTCTTGTCTCACCCTAACCTCTTGTGTCGTGTCTGGGTCAAATGTGAAGATTATACCTTTTGAATTGCAGGAGATTGTAGTTACGAGCTTACTCTTCTTTCTGTTGCTTTATGATGGCTAAGATAATTTCTCTAAATGTAAAAGGTCTTAATTCCAATGTCAAACGGCGGTTATTGCTGTCAGAACTTCGTACGGCTCAAGTGGAAATTGTGTTCCTTCAGGAAACACATTTTAACAGGGAGGAGAATTTCTCTTTTGTACGAAATCTTTACCCTGTAGCCTATAGTGCTTCCCAAGAAAGGAAAAAGGTGGGAGTAGCCATTCTACTTTCAAGAACGTGCCCACTTCAAGTTACAAATTCTCATATAGATGACCAAGGGAGGTTTGTTATACTTAAGGGGGACTACATGGGCACATCGTTAACCTTATGCAATCTTTTTGCGCCCTACTTTTCCCAAATAAATTTTGTTTTGTTTTTTTATCACGAAAATTTTTATTGCTTTTACATCAATGTATACAAAAGGAAATATCAGGGAGTACATTGTAAATCCGAAACATTATGCATACATAAGTATCACATTAATTTGCTGAATACCTCGTCTCCCCGAGGGTACACTAACGATTTTAATTATAACAATAAACTTGGAAATAACGCAAAAAATAAAAATAAAAAACAATAAAAACTCAAAGGTAAAGTGTACAAAAGGAGCCGTAGACCATTCCCCATCCCCACACCAACACCAAAAGGGCCTTTTGCTGCCTGTGTTATATCTTTTCCCCTAGGGGTTATCCCTAGATCAATAGCCTTCCCAGAGAGCCAGCCATCTGATGCTTAAGGTACCATGTTGTATCCTTAAAAGATTGCATAAATGTATGAATATCTGTATCTGAAAGAAAGGCCTCAATAAAGACCTGCCATGTTTTGAAAAAGATTTCCATGTGTGTTTCCTTATTGTGAAGCATGGCCACTTTATCCATCAGCATATGGTTTTTGACCATCTGAATGACTGTTGTTACAGTGGGTACCTTTGGATTTAGCCACTCAGCAAGAAGGCATCTCTTAGCTGCCATAAGAATTATGTGGATCAGCTTATTGTCCTGTTCCACACCATGCTTTACCACCTTTATTGGGATATTGTGAAATAATATATGTAAAGGATCCATCTGGATTTTAACAGGCAGATTGTTACCCACCAACTGAATAAGCTCAGCCCAGAATTTCTGGGTTTCCGGGCATGTCCAAATACCATGTTTTAAATCTGTGTGGGGTCTCGAACATTTTGGGCATGCTACAAGTCGATCCGGGGAGGAGGGATGAGAAGGTATATTGAAGCCATAAATCGCTCTATGGGCCAATCTAAAGTATGTATCCCTCCACGACTCATTGTTCAATGCCTTTCGTACCCGTGACCATCCTTCCAGCACTCCCTCCGCTATATTGATTTCTGGGAAGTCTCGTTGCCACCCCCCCAAAGATTTTATTGGGATCAATTTGCCCATAGGGACATCTTAGCCCCGCATAAAATCGTGACAGAGAATGTTGACATTTTGCCTCTCCCAACAGCATGTCGAACTGTTTATTTCTTTTCAGTTGAGGCAGATCCCTAATTTTTGTTTTTAGAAAACTTACTATTTGGTTATAAGGTAAGAATTGGGTCCAACTTATATTGGTCTTGGAGTTCCCTGAATGTTAAGAAGCGGTGATGCTGTGCATTAATTAATTGTTGGAAATTAAGTATCCCTTTCATCTTCCAATGAGGAAAAGCTGAGGACCCCTGTCCCGGAGAAAATTCCGGGTGGCCCCACCATGTCATATAGCTGCTAGTTTGATAGGGGAGCTTAAAAAGATCTCTGGCAGCCTTCCAAGCACTGATCGTGTCACGTATAATTAAACTGTGACGCGCTACGGTGGGTAACGACTTTTAGGGCGTATGGAGTAGAGCCTGGAGGCACCAAGGGAATACCAGGCTAGATTCCAATTCAATATTAGAAAACAATGAAGATCCCTTAACCCAGTCCGCACTATGTTTGAGTAACGCCGCAAGGTTGTAGGCTCTTATGTTTGGTAAGTTTAACCCTCCCATATCTTTTGGCAGCAATAATTTTTTTAAGAGCAATTCTGGGGCGTTTATGCTTCCATATAAATTTCGTGAAAGCCGTTGTGAGTCTATTGACACAGGAATGTTTCATTAAAAGTGGAACCGTTTGGAGTAAGTAAAGGAGTCTCGGAAAGCTGATCATTTTTATTAAATGGCAGCGGGCTAATAGGGGTATCGGCAGATGATTCCATCAGAACAGTTCTGTACATATTTTTTGTATCACTGGAGGGAAATTCAGCTCGTAGATTGAGTCCGAAGTTTTCCCTATCCGAATGTCCAAATATTTCATGGACTTTTGGGCTACCATGACCGGGAGATTTGTTAGGGCACTAGTCCCAGATGTTATCTGGGGCGACAGATCTAAGAGTTCTGACTTCATGGCATTGACCTTAAAACCTGAGGAGATTCCAAACTCGATTAAAATTTTTAAAATTAGGCCTACCTCTTCGGTTGGGCAGGAACAGAAAAAGATAAGGTCATCTGCCAAAAGGGCCAGCTTTAGAATATGTTTCGCCACCCTTATCCCTCTCGGTTCCTCAAGTTGGGCTATGTATCTGTTTAAGGGCTCTATGGCAATATTAAAAAGTAGGGGTGACAAGGGGCACCCCTGACGCGTTCCTCTCCATAATGGGAAGGAGTCTGATAGGAATCCGGGTATGGCTATTCTAGCCGAAGGGTTAGAGTATTGTGCTTTAATATATTGTCCAAAGGTACCGTTAATAAATGAAAGAAGTGTGAACACAGCTCACCAGATACCTCGGGGAAAACAGGGTATGTGTATCTTCCTGTTCATGGCACGGTGCAATGGAAATCATCCGGCTGGAGATGAAATGATGAATGCAAAGAAAACCATGGCAGTCCAGCACTCGTACGCACAGGATGTCGTTGATATGAAGAAGGTTCACTCTTTATTGAAGAAAAAAAAACTATAAAATCATGGTAAAAACATCCAAAAAACACCACAAGTTGACGCGTTTCAGGCTTATTCCTCAGCCCTTAGTAGTAACAAAGGTACCGTTAAGCCCCATCCTGCTCATCACCTTTCTCATTTCTCATCCACTCCCAGCTCACGTTGTCCAAGGACTTTTCAGCATCAACAGAGCTGGGGACCGGGGATTATTTGGGTGAACTTTGATTTCATCCAAGACCTTCAGAACTTTGCGGATATTAGTTACGGCAGATCTGGTTTTTACAAAGCCCACTTGATGTTCAGAGATGAGTTTGGGTAATAGAATTTTTCTTTAATAGCATGGGGGCGTGTGCTGCCTCTTGTCTTATGTTTTTGTCCACTTTAGCTTTACTAGCAGTGAGTATGGCCATGTTTCTGTTTCCGTGTTTTTCTTGAGTATTTTTTCCCCTTTTTCTGTATATTTTGTGATTTTAAGGGAGTGTAGGGACCTGCAATAGATGAGGAGCCGTGACGTTTGGGGTTGCAGGCTACAATATAATGGCCATTATGTTAACAATACCTCATATTTGATGTTTTTTTCCCGTATGTAAAATAGTTTTTTCTGCCAACAGTACTGGGACTGGATGCAAGTAGAATACCAGCAGCCGCCCCCCCCCATGCGTGAAGGTGTGAGAGCGGTTGTCTTATGGTATTTTTTGTATCTGTATAGTTTCCCAACGTATGGTACTGCGGCTTTTTGCTTTTTTGCATCTATGTGATAGAAAAGGTCAATTTAAGGTGCAGCTTTCTGTCCACCTAGTGGAGAGATGTATGGGGGCACACCCCTTAGCTGCACCTGGTATTTTTCTTTAATAGCATGGGGCGTGTGCTGCCTCTGTGCTATGTTTAGTCTCACTTCAGCTTTACTAGCAGTGATATGGCCATTGTTTCTGTTTCGTTTTTTCTTGAGTATTTTTTCCCCTTTTCTGTATATTTTGTGATTTTAAGGGGGTTGTAGGGGCCGCAATAGATGAGGAGCCGGACGTTTGGCTTCAGGGTTACAAAATAAATGGCCATTTATGTTAACCAATACCTCATATTTGATGTTTTTCCAGTATGTAAATAGTTTTTCTGCCCAACAGTACTGGGGACTGGATGCAATTTGAATACCAGCAGCCCCCCCCCCATGCGTGGAAGGTGTGAGACGGTTGTCTTATGGTTTTTTTTGTATCTGTATAGTTTCCCAAAAGTATGGTACTGCGGCTTTTTTGCTTTTTTGCATGCTATGTGAATAGATGTCAATTTAAGGTGCAGCTTTCTGTCCACCTATGGAGAGTGTATGGGACAAATACCCATTAGCTGCACCTGGGTATTTTTCTTTAATAGCATGGGGGCGTGTGCTGCCTCTGTGCTATGTTTAGTCTCACTTCAGCTTTACTAGCAGTGAGTATGGCCATGTTTCTGTTTCCGTGTTTTTCTTGAGTATTTTTTTCCCCTTTTCTGTATATTTTGTGATTTAAGGAGTGTAGGGACCTTTCAATAATGAGGAGCCGTGACGTTTGGCTTGCAGGCTTACAATAAATGGCCATTATGTTAACCAATACCCCATATTTGATGTTTTTCCAGTATGTAAAATAGTTTTTCTGCCCAACAGTACTGGGGACTGGGGTGCAAGTAGAATACCAGCAGCCGCCCCCCCCCATGCGTGGAAGTGTGAGAGCGGTTTCTTATGGTATTTTGTATCTGTATGTTTCCCAACGTATGGTACTGCGGCTTTTTTGGGTTTTTTGCATGCTATGTGAATAGATGTCAATTTAAGGTGCAGCTTCTGTCCACCTAGTGGGGAGATGTATGGGACACTACCATTAGCTGCACCTGGGTATTTTTCTTTAATAGCATGGGGGCGTGTGCTGCCCTCTGTGCTATGTTTAGTCCCCACTTCAGCTTTTACTAGCATGAGTACGGCCATGTTTCTGTTTCCGTGTTTTCTTTAGTATTTTTTTCCCCTTTTTCGTATATTTTGTGATTTTAAGGAGTGGGAGGGACCTGCAATAGATGAGGACCGTGACGTTTGGCTTGCAGGCTTACAATATAATGGCCATTATGTTTAAACCAAAAACCTCATTTTGATGTTTTTCCAGTATGTAAAATAGTTTTTCTGCCCAACAGTACTGGGGACTGGATGCAAGTAGAAATACCACAGCCGCCCCCCCCCCATGCGTGGAAGGTGTGGAGAGCGGTTGTCTTATGGGTATTTTTGTATCTGTATAGTTTCCCAACGTATGGTATGCGGCTTTTTTGCTTTTTTGCATGCTATGTGAATAGATGTCAATTTAAGGGTTTCACTTTCTGTCCACCTAGTGGGGAGATGTATGGGACACTACCCATTAGCTGCACCTGGGGATTTTTTTTTTAATAGCATGGGGGCTGTGCTTTCCTCTGTGCTATGTTTGTCCCCACTTCAGCTTTACTAGCAGTGAGTATGGCCATGTTTCTTTCCGTGTTTTTCTTGATATTTTTTTCCCTTTTTCTGTATATTTTGTGATTTTAAGGGAGTGTAGGGGGCCTGCAATAGATGAGGAGCCGGACGTTTGGCTTGCAGGCTTACAGTATAATGGCCATTATGTTAACCAATACTCATATTTTATGTTTTTCCAGTATGTAAAATAGTTTTTCTGCCCACAGTACTGGGGACTGGATGCAAGTAGAATAACCCGCAGCCCCCCACCCCAGCGTGGAAGGGTGAGAGCGGTTGTCTTATGGGTATTTTGTATCTGTATAGTTTCCCAACGTATGGTACTGCGGCTTTTTTGGGTTTTTTGCATGCTATGTGAATAGATGTCAATTTTAAGGTTGCAGCTTTCTGTCCACCTAGTGGAGAGAAAGTATGGACACTACCCATTAGCTGCACCTGGGTATTTTTCCTTTAATAGCCCTGGGGCCCTGTGCTGCTCTGTGCTATGTTTAGTCTCACTCAGCTTTACTAGCATGAGATTGGCCATGTTTCTGTTTCCGGGGTTTTTTCTTGAGTATTTTTTCCCCTTTTTCTGTATATTTTGGGATTTTAAGGGAGTGTAGGGGCCTGCAATAGATAGGAGCCGTGACGTTTGGCTTGCAGGCTTACAATATAATGGCCATTATGTTAACCAATACCTCATATTGATGTTTTTTCCAGTATGTAAAATAGTTTTTCTGCCCAACAGTTTTGGGACTGGATGCAAGTAGAATACCAGCAGCCGCCCCCCCCATGCGTGGAAGGTGTGAGAGCGGTTGTCTTATGGGTATTTTTGTATCTGTATATTTCCCAACGTATGGTACTGCGTTTTTTTTTGCTTTTTTGCATGCTATGTGAATAGATGTCAATTTAAGGTGCAGCTTTCTGTCCACCTAGTGGAGAGATGTATGGGACACTACCCATTAGCTGCACCTGTGTATTTTTCTTTAATAGCATGGGGCATGTGCTGCCTCTGTGCTATGTTTAGTCCCCACTTAAACTTTACTAGCAGTGAGTATGGCCATGTTTCTGTTTCCGTGTTTTTCTTGAGTAATTTTTTCCCCCGTTTTCTGTATATTTTGTGATTTTAAGGGGGTGTAGGGACCTGCACTAGTTGAGGTGCGGTGAGGTTTGGGCTTGCAGGCTTACATATAATGGCCATTATGTTAACCAATACCTCATATTTGATGTTTTCCAGTATGTTTAAAATAGTTTTTCTGCCCAACAGTAAATGGGGGCTGGATGCAAGTAGAATACCAGCAGCCGCCCCCCCCCATGCGTGGAAGGTGTGAGAGCGTTGTCTTATGGGTATTTTTGTATCTGTTATAGTTTTCCCAACGTATGGTACTGCGGCTTTTTTTGCTTTTTTGCATGCTATTAATAGATGTCAATTTAAGGTGCAGCTTTCTGTCCACCTAGTGGAGAGATTATGGGACACTACCCATTTCTGCACCTGGGTAATTTTTTCTTGAATAGCATGGGGGCGTGTGCTGCCTCTGTGCTATGTTTAGTCTCACTTCAGCTTTACTAGCAGTGAGTATGGCCATGTTTCTGTTTCCGTGTTTTTCTTGAGTATTTTTTTCCCCTTTTTCTGTATATTTTGTGATTTTAAGGGAGTGTAGGGACCTGCAATAGATGAGGAGCCTTGAAGTTGGCTTGCAGGCTTACAATATAGTGGCCATTATGTTAACCAATACCTCATATTTGATGTTTTTCCAGTAATAAAATAGTTTTTCTGCCCAACAGTACTGGGGACTGGATGCAAGTAGAATACCAGCAGCCGCCCCCCCCCCATGGGGGGAAGGTGTGAGTGCGGTTGTCGTAGGGGTAATTTTGTATCTGTATAGTTTCCCAACGTATGGTACCCGGGTTTTTTTGCTTGTTCGCATGCTATGTGAATAGATGTCAATTTAAGGTGCAGCTTTCTGTCCACCTAGTGGAGAGATGTATGGGACACGACCCATTAGCTGCACCTGGGTATTTTTCTTTAATAGCATGGGGGCGTGTGCTGCCTCTGTGCCGTGTTTAGTCTCACTTCAGCTTTACTAGCAGTGAGTATGGCCATGTTTCTGTTTCCGTGTTTTTCTTGGGTAATAGAATTGCCAAACGGTCTGCCATTATTTTGGATAGAATTTTTACATCAACATTGATGAGCGAGATAGGGCGATAAGAGGCTGGATCTGTGGGGTCTCTATCTGGCTTAGGGAGAACACGAATAAATGCTTCATTCATATATTTTGGGGCAGCCGATCCTGACAAAAATAGATTGAAAAGATTTGTCAATGTAGATACTATCTCGGGATTAAGGATTTTAAAAAACTCTGCTGCAAAGCCGTCCAGGCCTGAGGATTTCTGATTTCCTAAATGACGAATAGTCTGAGAAACGGTTTCTTCTGTGATAGGGGCTCCTAGTAGATCTCTGTCTTCTTGGGTAATGGATGGTAGGTCTATACTGGCTAGCCACTGATCAGCCGCCACTGAATCCGTATCTGAGGGGCGATATAGATTTTCATAGAATTTTTTAGATATATCTACAATTTCCCTCCCCAAATGATTGAGATTACCCTTTCCGTCCTTGAGAGAGCAAATTGTATTATGGGACCTAGGCCCTTTGGCAAGGTTTGCTAGCTGCTTGCCCGCTTTATTCCCAAATTTAAATAGTTGTGCATCCCGGAATGATTTTTTCGATCTTTCCCGTTGTGCCATCCAGTATTCATATTCCCTCCTACTATTAATCCAAGTTTCCTTGTTATTGGTATTTGGGTGGGTCCTAAAGTCCGTATATGCCAATCTTAACTTGTCAGTCAACTCCCTCAATCGTGAATAAAATTTTCTTTTACAAGCGGTTATATGCGCTATGATCCTGCCTCGTAGTACTACCTTAGCGGTCTCCCAGTAGAGTTGGGGGTCATTCTCGTGAATCGCATTAGTTAGTTTATAATCTAACCACCAATTTCGGAGAAGATTCTCAAACTCCTCATCTTTATAAAGATATGAGGAAAAACGGCAAATGTGCTCCACCCCACGCGGTGTAAAGTCTCCTATTGTCATAAGGATCGGGGCATGATCCAAAATGACAAGATCCTTAATAGTTGCCTCTATCACTCTTGCCGACATCTGAGAGGAGGTCAGAAAGTAGTCAATACGTGACCAAGTGGAGTGGGGGGGGGGGGGGAGTATATTCTCTGCCCTCTGGATGTAACGATCTCCAGATGTCTGCAAGATGAGCCTGGGCCAGGAATTTGGCTAGGATTTTATCTCTATTGTTTCCATTCGCTGTTCTATCTTCTGCCGTGTTATGTACACTATTAAGGTTGCCTCCAATAATTTTTAGAGGTGTTGCATCAGAGATAACGTTTTCAGCAAGGTTTTGGAAAAAGGCTTTATTTTCCCCGTTAGGACCATATGCCTTATATAAAGCTATTTTTGTATTTTCTATCATTAACGTGATTTTGAGGAGCCTTCCTTCTGAGTCCTGCATTTGATCTATCACCAGACATGCAATATTTTTGTGAATCAGTAAAAGAACTCCTCCCACCCACCCCGTCACAGATGACCCATAAACCGGTCCGACCCATAGTCTTTTTAGTCTATGAAAGTCAGAAGCCGTCAAATGCGTCTGTCACAGATGCCCCTGTGACCCTCGTCCCGGGTCGCAGGCGCATCCATGCCCCGACTCTGAGCGGCGCCCCGTCCTGCACCTCGGGTGTGGGGTCCGCTCACTCCTCTGCAAGTGTCCCCAGTCACTTACCGGCCACGCTCCTGTCCCGTCCGTCTCTGTCCCTCGGCGCGCACGGCGCCGCCCCCTAGGGCACGCGCACGCCGGCAGTGTGAGATTTAAAGGGACAGTGCACCGGTAATTGGCCATTACCGGGCACTGCTCCTATTTAAGTCCGGCCTCTTCCTGGCAGCCTTGCCGGATCTTTAGTGCTCATGCCTACTGTGAAAGCGTTCCAGAAAGCCTTGTCTTGCCTACCGTGTACCGAACCTGTTTGCTTACGTTTACAGACCACGAACCTTGCCGCCTGCCCTGACCTTCTGCCTGTCTACGTTCACGAACCTCAGCCGCCTGCCCTGACCTCCTGCCTGTCCCCGACTACGAGCCTGACTGCCGATTCTGTACTTCGCCTACCCTTGGCCGCCACCGCAAGCAAGTCCCGCCAGTGGAAGCGACCTGGTAGATTCCCGCCGCAGCAAGTCCATCCCGCTTTGCGGCGGGCTCTGGTGAATACCGGGACCTACTTAGACTCCGCTCCCTGGTGTGGGCTTCCATCATCGCTTGCGGCAGTCCAGTGGATCCAATACCAGACCGTTACAGCGTCTCTTGTAAGAGAGCGATGTCTGCTTTTAGTTTTTTTAGGTGTCTGAGGACCATATACCTCTTTTCTGGGGACCTAAGACCCTTAATGTTCCATGAAACAATGTTAATAATTTTTAGTTATAAGAGATATTTTCATGGGTATTGGATACAACTACTCTAACTCCAAAAAGTGTTGTGGAAGAATGACGCAGTGTCCCACGACTCAGAATAAACAGAAATAAAAACTCGTCTTTGTACCAAACTCAACAGAAGTTTTCGGCGACCTAGATGGTAGAGCCTATAGTTGAGGAGTAATCACTCCAAAAATACTGCCCTGAAGAGGAAGGGTGTAAATTAAACCACTCAAAATGTTTAGGCTTGTGGACCTCTCTTCTTCCCGACATGAGAGATCGTAATGTGTAAATCGGTTTCACATTGCTCCGTTTTCGGCAGCGACCACCAATTAGGACCCTGTAATTCCTACCAACATGCTGTTATCCCACACTCTCTTTTGGAATAATACGAGGCCGTCTGACC
This sequence comes from Phyllomedusa bahiana, assembly GCA_025379985.1. Lineage (NCBI taxonomy): Eukaryota > Metazoa > Chordata > Amphibia > Anura > Hylidae > Phyllomedusa > Phyllomedusa bahiana. The sequence goes on from JAODAL010000350.1 coordinate 257,602, forward strand.
CGTCACACTCCCCCCACACACTCAAATGTATCACAAATCATAACAAGCTGTTATTATGTATAACCCTTTAAAATAGTATGAGGCCTCCTAGCCCATCGTGTCTCTCCCCGCCCGCCGAAAGACAGGCACGGAAGAGCCCAAGGGGCGTCAGCACCTCCCACCCCTCCCCCAACCGAAACAAGCCACAATGAATATGGTAGCAAAAAAAAAGACAGGTGAATTTCCATCAGACCTGCAATTTTAGTCCGTTGCCTGTGGGAAGAAAGAAGAAGAAAGAGAGAAGAAAAAAAAAAAAAAGAAGACGGGGAGCAATTCTTCCTTCTTCTTCCCTTTCTCTCCCTGTCCCTCCGCATTGGCGACTGAGTATTAAAAATGCAACGAGCCTACTTGATTCACGTCTCCAATGCAGCTGCCGATCTCTTCCGTTGCTCCTTTGGGCTGTGAGGAGTGGACCGAGGGGAGAGGCCCTCCCCGTCTCGATTGATCATTGCGGATGGTAGGACCCGAAGCCGCCGCTGAGAGGGAGACCGGGGTGACCGATCTTTAGAATTATGTCTCTTCTGTCAATAAAGGCTGGAGCATCAGAAGGGGTGTGGAATGTTGAAGAGTTCCCATTCTTATGAAAGATTTTGAGCATCGCTGGGTACAACAGAGCGAACTTTTCCTGCCTATGGTAGAGTTCTGTGCAGATGGCCGAAAACGCTCTGCGGCGTCTAACCACTTCTGCAGAAAAGTCTTCAAAAATTAGTAGCCGGTGGCCCTGGTATTGAAGGTCTGACTTTGATCTTTTAAATGCCCGCAGCAGCTCATTCTTATCAGATAAGTTTAAGTACTTAACTATGACCTGCCTCGGTCTGTCCCGCATATTCAGGTTCAGGGTAGGTGGGTCAGCTCTGTCGCCTCTCAGATTAGGACCTACGCGGTAAGCTCTTTCAACGGTGCGTTTGCCAGGGAGGCCCAGCAGAGCAGGGATCTCTTGTTCACAGATTTTATGTAGTTTGTTCTGTAGGATAGATTCTGGTAGGCCTACAATTCTCAAGTTATTTAGTCTGGAACGATTTTCCAAGTCGTCAATTTTATCGGATAGACGTTTGTTATCAGATAATGCATCTTTCAATTGGGTTCTGAGTGCGTCAGCATCCATTTCCAAGGTTTGCAACCTGAACAACTCCTCCAAGCGATGGCCATGATCTGTAACGTCCCCTTTGATTTGGGCGAACATATGGGCGACAGTGTTCGCCAAGGTTTCTTGTAAGTCGGGGGCTATCTGGCGTGCTACTTCCATGGCCAATTTTTTTTGTAGTTGCCTTCCTGTAGCCCTAAGTTTTCCACTGCATCAGGTGGATGTGAAGCAGGGGTACAGTCTTTCTGTGAAGGGATTCCCTCCCACTCCGCTGAGGACAGGGGGTCTTCTATGGAATCCTGTTCCGGAAAGGGATTTTTTCCTCCTTTCCCTTGTTGTTTTGCTGCCTTTGATTTCCCCATTTTTTGAAGATATCGGTCCATATACTCTGAGCGCAGAGCGGTATTAAAGGACTAGGGATATGTAGTAGAGGCAGTCTAGCCTAACTACTGTCTGGATGCTGTTATGTTGTTTTGTTATTCTGTAGGCACCACCACTCTGTAGGTCGTGTATGATCTATGTCCCGGTTTGGAGCAGGACTTTTAAGCTTATCTAGTCGTTCTATCAAGGTAATATCGTGGTATCAGGATGGCCTCTATCTCTCTTGGTCTCTTCGTCGTAGGGCCGTGAGGCACTGGCGAGGTGGCTAGCCAAAATCTCGTGGCGGCTAGTGTCCCCTGACAGGGAGTTATAGGATGAGTTACTGCGTCATCGTAAGGCTGCAGCCAGTAAAAGCAACTTTGGATGCTAGTATCTGTGTGCCCTCTTATCCTTTTAAGGGTCAGGAGGGTAGTGGGTGAGTACTGCTGCTTTTCAGGAGTCACTTGGTAGTGGGAATTCCCCGATGAGAGCAGTTCAACAGGGCTTAATCTGTCTGTGGTCCTCCTATCCTTTCAGGAGTCAGGGGGATAGCGGATGGGTACTGTAGCTTCCAGGAGTCACTTGGCAGCGGGTAGCCCCCAGCAGCGTGGAGTGCTACAGGGGGTAGTCTGTCCGTGGGCCCTCTTATCCCCTCAAGAGTCAGGGGGGATAGCGGCTGCGTAATGTAGCTTTCAGGAGCTGCTTGGCAGCGGGCAGCCCCAGTAGTGTGCCGTGCTACAGGGGTTGATCTGTCTGTGGGTCCTCTTATCCCCTCAGGAGTCAGGGGGGTTACAGTTGGGTACTACTGCTCCCAGGAGACGCTTGGCAGAGGGTAGCCCCCAGTAGTGCGCAGTGCAACAGGGGATAATCTGTCAGGCAGCAGCAGCCCAAGATGGTGGCTATGAGCCTGTGGTGGCTGATTATAGTCCTGTCCCCTTTGTGTTCGTCCTCTAGGGAGAAGACAGTCAGATATGGCAGATTTCAGGGATCGGGCGTCAGCAAGCGGCTTAGTGCAGCCTGTGAAGCAGTGCAAGCTGCGATGGTAAGTGAAGGCAGCTAAAGATGGCGGCTTCAGACTGCCCGTAACTCAGGCCGCCTCACGCATCCTCTCGGGGTGGTGCGCCTAGCAGGGGACACGTGTCTCGCCCTGCTGGTAGAGTCTATCTGCCCCCAGGTACCTGTATAGCTTGGATTACCGCTCCGAGGACCGCCGGTTCTGGGTTGGGTGCCGGATGCGCGCCACTCCTTTCTGCCTGTCTCTGCTTTCCTGCCGCGTTACTGTGTGGAGCGCTGCAGCTGCGTTCTATGTGGCTGTCGGCGTCTTTCCGCTTCACTTTGTGCGGTCCCCCGTTTTCCACCGCCGCTCACCGTCCTCTGGCAAGATCACAGGATTTGGATGACCGGTATTTATGTCGGGTTTTGGTGGCGCCGCTCCGGAGCTCTCACTTGCGCTTCACCTCATGGCGGCTCCGGAACCGGTAGTCCCCCAAATAAAATTTTTGAAGCGTGTCTATTCGAAATTGACTAGAGACACATCTACCATGCGAGTTATAGGGGGGAATTTTAATGTTGCATTTTCTGAGGTTGTAGATAGGCTTCATACCTCACAGCACCCGAAAGTAGCCCAGCAGGCTCAGCTTTCTAAGGAATTTAGACAACTGATTCGAAAATACGCTCTTTATGACTTGTGGAGGATAGCTCATCCCACAGAGCGATCTTTCACCTTTTTTTCGCCCCCCCATGGTACTCATTCCCGGATAGATTACCTATATTTGGCAATATCCCGGTCTTGAGGTTGATGGCGGATACGGAAATCAGTCATATTACATGGTCGGATCACGCTCCCATCATGCTACTCCTAAAAAACAATAATGCCCCGATCCGCACTTGTCACTGGCGCTTGAATGAAAGTTTGATTAAAAAAACCCAGACCAGAGAAGAGATTCGAGGTCATATTAAGGACTATTTTTCTATTAATGAGGGTTCTGTCTCTTCCCCACTCACTCTCTGGGAGGCCCACAAAACAGTAATAAGGGGCACGTGTATAGCTGTGGGTCCTAGGATAAAGAAAAATGCAAACTTACAGGCTGAAACGTTGAGACAGGAGTTATCTTTGCTAGAAGCAGATTTGTCAGATCACCCCTCCAGATCTGCTTTGCAAAAAATAGTAAATCTTAGGGCTCAACTCAAGTCATTGGCCATAGGCAAAACAGAAAAGCTCTTGGTATACTCTCAGTAGAGATACTACGAAAGAGGCAATAGGGCCCACACCTTATTGGCAAGGCAGTTGAAGGAGGATAGATCTAGGCAATCGCCGTATGCCCTACGGGATACTCAGGGGCGGATTACATATAACCCACAGGAGATAGCCCAACTAGTCCACAAATACTTTGCCAAGTTATAATCTCTTCCGGAAACTCTCCCATCGGATGGGGAATCCCGAGATCGACTCTTAGAGCAATTTTTGATGTCGTGTAAACTACCGTGCCTAACACAGGAAGCGAGAGAGTCTATTAGTTCCCCAGTCACTGTGGACAAACTGGAATCTACATTGAAATCAATGCCTAACGGGAAGGCCCCAGGACCTGATGGCTTGACGTACCTATATTACCAAGTTTTTACTCCAGAGTTGACTCCTTATTTACTCCAACTTTATAATGCAATGACGGATGGCAAGGAGCTACCCTCCACGTTTCTACATTCTTACATAACGCTTATACCTAAGCCTGATAAGGATCCTAAGGACCCGGGGAGTTATAGGCCTATTGCCCTGCTCAACGCAGATTTAAAAATCTTTACCAAGTTATTAGCTAATAGGCTATCAGTTTGGCTACCCCATCTAATTCATAAAGGTCAGGTAGGTTTTATCTTGAACCGTCACGGGGGAGACAACACTCGTAGGACTATAGACCTAATTGATGCGGTTAATAAATCTGAACAACCCGCCCTGTTATTAAGCCTTGATGCTGAAAAGGCGTTTGACCGTATTGGTTGGTCCTATATGTTCGCGGTCCTAAAATCTTTTGGTATTGGGGGTCCATTTCTTCAAGCTTTGAAGGGTCTTTATTCTAGGCCAATAGCGACAATGCCACATAGCATGTCCCTGATCATTCCTATCTCGAATGGCACCAGACAAGGATGCCCGCTCTCGCCCCTGATTTTTGCAATGTGTGTGGAGCCTCTCGCCTCTGCGATCTGCCTCAATCCAGACATAAAGGGGATCTCTATTCGGGAAAAGGATTTTAAGTTGCCCCTATTTGCTGATGACATATTGCTGACAACGACATCACCTCACACTTCACTCCCTAACTTACATCAGCTCTTAAATTATTTTTTTATCCTATCAGGTTATAAAATTAACACTGCGAAAACAGAAGCCATGCACATAAACTTACCTACAAGTACAGTGGAGCTGTTGAAAGTTAATTTCCCTTATAATTGGAAAACTACCTCCATTAAATATTTGGGCATACACTTAACTACATCTTACGCCTCCTTATATAGCCACAATTTTCCCAGTGTTTACCAAGAAATTAGAAATTCTTTAAATAAATGGGCCTTCCCTTATCCTTGCTAGGACGAATATCGGCGTTTAAAATGTCCCTATTGCCTAAATTATTATATCTTTTTGAAACCTTACCAGTGCGGGTGCCTATAGGAGACTTAAAGGCTCTTCAGTCAACTTTACTTAGGTTTATCTGGGCTCACAAACGCCATTGAATAAAAAAAAGTGTCTTATTGGCTAGTAGGCCTGCTGGTGGTTTGGCAGTACCAGACATTCCCAAGTACTATTGGGCCTCGCAGCTGTGGCGGGTTCTAGCGTGGTCCTCCCTCTATGCTTACTCCATATGATCTAAAATTGAAAAGCTCTGGTTAGCTCCAGTGCATTCCAATTCCCTATTGTGGGCTACCTCGCACAGACCAGTGGATAGGGCTCTCTTGGGCCCCATGGCCCTCACTAGGGAAATATTGAACAGGTGCGCAAAAATATTTGGGATATGCTCCCCGTCCTTGGCCATGACGAGTTTTTTATTTAACCCATCTATACCGAACGGTATGGGGAACCTGGCCATGAAACATTGGTTTAACAATGGGCTGTTTCGCTTTGTGGATATTGTGGACCACAGATCTAGAAGACTTAAAGGGGTTGTCTCACTACAAAGAATAGCTTTCAAATTGTAGGGAACACAAAATAAAGACATTTTTCAAATATATTGCTTTGTTCATCTGTTTTCCTTAAGGAGATACAAGTGAATTTATGACCTCCCTGGCTATTTCAGTTCCCTCAGTAACCGACCTGTGTATATCTCTCCCCCCTGCTGTTTGTTCTATGTGATAGCAGTGAGTGACATCATCACAAAGGTCGCAGCAGGGTCTGTGCTGCTGGGCAGTAAAAAGCTTGATTTATCTCAAGTAAACAGCACTGTAATTAGGGATTTTGTTTGAGGGATCAGATAAAAAGTCCTGTTAGTAGTTTCAGAAGCTTCTGAGCTAATCTGATCTAATTAGCAACTGAAAGCACAGGGCTGGATACACCAGTCAGTCAGTCTGAACCAGGAAGTGACAGAGTACTTCATTCATGCAGCCTATGAAACTCTGTAGGGAGACAACTCCTTTAAGCCTTTTTTCTACCCCTCAAGCCAATTACGGCTTGCTGGCCGGTTACTACTACACCTATATGCAAATATCCCACTATATGTCTAGTGTTCTGCATTCCTCAACTGTCTATTTCCACGCAATTTGAAAAACTATGTAGACTGAATGCCTCTACGAGAGGTTTAATTTCCGGTATCTACGCTATATTGTAAAAACCCCTTTACAGATGAACCACCAAAGCATTCATATATGGAGAAGTGGGAGGCTATGATAGGTAAAGAAATCACTTCAGAGGATTGGGAACTCATTTGGAAACGGGCCCCCCAAACGTCCATGTGTACAACATATAAAGAGAATATCTACAAACTGTTAATGTGCTGGTATAATACATATATATAATACACCTTCCTTGTTGCATAAACTTGACCTGTCCATTCCTGATAGATGCTGGATATGTGATGCGCAAGGGGGGAGTATCTATCATATCTTTTGGGAGTGTCCTGTAATCCAATCCTTCTGGTTAGAGGTGCAGTCTTTCATTTATGATTTGTTGGGAATTAGTTTACCTATGGATCCGATGTGTTTATTATTTAATGTGTTCCCTACCGTGTTCCAAAAACATTCAACTAAATTGATTCTTCATGCCCTTACGGCGGCACGCTGCTTAATTGCACTTCACTGGAAACATAGGGCAGCTCCTGTGATTGCAGAAGTGTATGGGCGTCTGAGGGACATCCGAAATATATGGAATACTTAATGGCTTCTATGCACAACATGCTTGACCAATATTCACAGGTGTGGTCCGCTTGGGAACTGTATGCGATAACCAGGGCTGTGGAGTCGGCAAGCCGAAGCCCCGACTCCGACTCCTCAATTTCCCAAACCTCCGACTCCCGACTCCTGACTCCGACTCCTGACTCCCTCATACATGGCGCATGTTTAAGTAATAACTTTACTGTAGTAAAATGGTAACATCAGGCTGTTGATCACCTTATGATACAATAATCACGCTATTTAGGAAGAACAGACACTGACAAGCAAAAGGGTAACAATGTTTTGATCTTTTGAACACTTCTAGGCAGAGTTGAAGAAAAAGCTGTATTTGTATCCAAGTTCAGTCCGCACCCACATTGGGAATGTGTAGAAGAGACCTGGGATCAGATTTTGGTCAAGATATGCTTGAATCTGATCCAAAGCCCAGAAGGATTCAGGCAGTATTGAAAATCAAATACTAACAAAATAATACAAATTAACACTTTGATTTTTAGGAGCAAAACTATAACTAAGCAGATGCTAAATACTTGCAAGTCAAATTTATGTATAAGATAGGTAAGATGACTGTAAATGAAATGACAGTAGCCTCATGTACAAAGCTGTAGTGGATGGTGAGATATGGGCCTGAAAGTCACACGTTCAAACCATTGTTACCATTTTGCTTGTCAGTGTAAAATATATTTATTGGACATGACTTTAGGACACAAAAAAATTGTAAATATGCAAAACACTGCAGGAACATTTGTGAAGTCTCTGAATTTGTTCTGAGAAATAGTGTTGCCTTCATCAGATCCTGCATACATGACCTCACATCTGATCTCATTATTTCCAGGCTAGAGAACGGCCTCTCTACACTAACTTGGGTTGGGGGCAAAATGATAACCACAGGTGTAACATCTCTAACAATGTCGGGGTATAAAGGAATTGCCTCAGCCACAGTCCGTTTTGATGAATGGTTAAACCCTTCTACTTCTTTGAAAACAGGTGAAAAATTTTGCTGAAATCTGTTTGCCCTGGGAGCAGAATCTTCTCCCCTGGGGCAGCGCTTTGCCTGCTCCATGTCATCAATTACACTCCTCATGTGATAAGGCTGAAGATATGGGAGCAGTAGCACTGGCCAGACCCAATTCCTCTTGCTCTTTGCACTGCATCGAACTAACTGGACCAACTTATTATATATTTTGGGAGTCGGAGTCGGTCCCTTTTATGACGACTCCGACTCCTGCAAAATAGCCACCGACTCCACGACTCCGACTCCACAGCGATAACCAACAATGTTTGATATAGTATTATGACGGTGATTATTGGTTTTGAATTTGTTCTCCTGCGTCTCCTAAATGTACCGTCCCACCCCCACCCCGCCCCTATTAGTGTATCTGTCTTGTGTTGTATGGCTTAATGTGTCTTCTTGTCTGGATTTTCAAATATGTTTCGTATTTCCTGTTGGGCCCTCACGGTGGATAGTGCTATATTACACATCTGGACACTGTTAGCATATGTAAACTGATTTAATGGTCCACTGTGCAAGGTGAAATATGTACTTCTGCTTCTTAGGCCCTTGAATTCATAGTTATTGTGTTACAATGTGATGTTTTGAAAATAAAATATACAGTTGAAAAAAAAATTCCTAATATATGGACAAGAAACAGGTCAAAAGTAATATAAAAGGGCAGATTCTCTGCAGCGGACTGCTTAGAGAGGAGCACGGTACCAAAAAATTAAAATAATTGGCCTAACTTTCCCAACATATTTCACCACAAACTGGCATCATCAGGGGATAGAGGTTTGGAAGATGCCTATAAATTTCTGCCATCTGCCAAATACATGGAAATGTTCTTGAAGGTAGCAGACAATGAATACCTGACACAAATTCGAAGACATAGAATGGGGATATTTTCCTTGGATAACAGTTTCAAATGTGGCTCTCCAGGCGCAGATTTGTACCATTGCCTTTGGGAATGTCCCATAATTAAGAGATTCTGGGAAAGTGAGGTGGATTATGTAAGGCAGTTTTGGGTGTGCCCTTTTTCTATTTGTGTCTCATGGGAATTGTTTGGTCACATAGATCGGGAAGATCAAGGGGGGTTGGGTTCTGCCCATGGCGGCGGAGGTTCTACCTCGTTGTCTGGCATTTTCATCTCTGTGAAAATCTGAGAGTCAACTAAATGTATTCCCTAATTGCATGCAAGGCTTTATATTTCTAAACAAAGTGTATCCTCAATGTCATATTCATGCTTTTGTTCGTGTATGTGTATATTGTGAGGGGTCAGCTCGAAGGTAAGCACATGCACAAGGTTTTCAAGTCCAAACACAGAGGTGTTTATTATAAAGTTAGCAGGTTCCAAACAAAATGCAGCTTAGCTTCAGCATACATAGGGATCCATATAACAAAGTTCTTATTTCAGGAAAAAAACAAGGCAATGGGATATGCTCACCAACGCACACCTTCATGTCTACACAGCCTCACAGCTTGGCAGTTTACAGCTTCTGGTTGCAGATCCAAAAGCACACCTCCAGACTTCCTGCACCAGCTGCCTTTTATCTGGCCGGTAAGACCTGGGCTGGAGCTTTGGAGTGACCGTCCCACCCAGACTCTTGGGCCGCTAAATAAAAAAAATGACCCGGAACTACAAAGAAAAACTGCTCAGCAGCAATAATTGTTGCTGGCATAAAGCTATTGGGTTTTTTATATCACCGAGGCCAGCCACCTCGGTGATAAATACCTCCCGTCTGTGACGGTACCTCTGACCCTTCTATAATATATATGATATGTCACTTTACGTGGGGATAAGTTTTTCACACTTGCACCTATCCATGTGATTTAGAGAACTGTTTTCCTGTGACACATTGTGCTTTAAGATACTACAAAATTTTGGTCCTTACAATCCTTGTTTATTTGTAAAAAAAAATATCAAAATGTTGTGAAAAATGTGCCATTTTCAAAGTTGAACAGATACTTTTACAATACAAAATAGTTTATTACTAGCATCTACCATATGTCTACTTTATGTTAGTAGAATTTTTTAAATGTCTTGATTTTTTTATGACATTAGGAGGCTTAAAAATTTAGTGGCAATTTTGGACATTTTTAAGAACATTTGTAACAGAATTTAAAGGGACCAGTCCAGTTCTGACGTGGCTTTGGGGGGCCTGTATGTTAGACACCAACATAAATTACTCTGTCTAAAAAAGTGCACCCCTTATATATTCAAAACAGCATTTAGGAAGTTTGTTAACCCTTTGGGGGTTTCACAGAAATTAAAGCAAAGTGGAGGTGAAATTTTAAAATTTCACTTTTCTTTGCAGATTTTCAATTATTATCCATTGTTCACTGGAACACAGTAGATGAGAACAAGGAAACCCAACTCAACATTGATTTTGTCGTTTTTAGAGATATCCAATATGTGGCCCAAAGTGCACTATTTGGCTCAACCACAATTCCCAGAGTAGGAGAAGCACCCAAATTTTTTCAAGGAATCCCGGAAAAAAGCACCCCAAAATGTATTACACAATTACTTCCAAGTTCAGCAATACCATATTTGTGGGTGTAAATGGCTATGTGGGCAAATTAAAAGGTGTACAAGTGCTATATGGCTTTTGTTACCCTGATTTTGGTGCCATGTCACATTTGCAAATCTCCTAAAGCACCAGAACAGGTGAAGCCTTTCAGAAGTCACGCCATCTTGGATTTAACAAACCTCAGGGAACTCATTTAAAGGTTTAATATGCATTTCAGGCCCACAGGTGGCACACAATTTTTTGAGCATTGGGTCATAAACATGGAGAAAAAAAAACAGTGATTCCATCATTGTTTGTCAGGTTTCATTTTTACAGCGTTCACCGCGTGGTATAAATGATGTGAAAACTTTACTATGCGGATCGGTACAATGACAACAATATAAATTTTACATATCGTTTTATGTTTTAATACTTTCACACGATGAAAATACATAAAAATTACGTACAAATTTGCGTTTTTATGTCAGTTTTTATGTGTTTCCATAAACTGAGCTATTGAAGGACTTGTCTTTTGCGGGATGAGTTGATGTTTTCATTGGTATCATTTTGGAGTTCATATGATGCTTTGATCGCTTTTTATCAAGGTTTTTAGGTGGCGGAATGGTAGTGCTTTTTATTTTTTAGAGTAGTCACTATGTGATACAAATTACATTTTAACTTTACTCCGCAGGTAAATACAATTACTGTGATATCAAATTTAAATTATGTTTTAACGTTTTACTACTTTTACACAACAAAAACTTTTAAATAAAAAAGAAAATATGTTTCTGCATAGCCAAAGTCTGAGATACAGAACTTTTTTATTTTTCTGTGTACTGAGCTGTGCAGAGGCCTGATTTTTGCTGGTTGAGTTGATGTTTTTATTGCCATTATTTTTGAGGTGAAACAACTTTTTGATCTTCATTTAATCTGTTTTTCTTGGATCCAGGATGAAGAAAAAACAGCAATTCTGGTAGTGTTTTAAAATTTTTATAGTGCTCATTGTGCAGTATTCATGACATGTTAGTTTTACTCTGTGGGTTGATAAGTTTACAGTGATACCCAATTTAAATAGTTTTCTATGTTTTGTAATACAATATTTATGCATTGCTATCTTCTATAGTCATAGCTTTTTTTTTTATTTGGCTGTATACGGAGCTGTGCAAAGGGCTTTTTTTTGCATGAACTGACATTTTAACTGGTACTACTTAGGGGTTTATATAACTTTTTTTTTATATATATATATATATTAATATATATATATATAAATATTTATAAATATATATAATATAATATGTATATGTATATATATATATATATATATATATATGTATATATATATATATGTATATATATTTTATACATATATATATATATATATATATATATATATATATATATTATTTTTATTAAAACTTCCAATATAGTAAATATAGAAAATACAAATCAATACGTCATGGTACATAGCATTCACAGTATACATACATGGATCATCAGGTAAGTGTTACAGTACAGTATCAGCATTGTACCTCACAACGGAAGTAAATTTAACGGTTTTAAACCTGCGGGCAGAAAACAGTGGCTGTCCAATGCTCCATAACTCCTTGACTTGCTGCCCCACCGCCGTCCCCCCATCCAATGTAGGACAATGAAAGTTGTGTTCCCTGTATCACCGAGGTGATCGGATCCAGGCAGAGTAACGCAAAGGAAAAGGAACAGGACAACAACAGCACGTCCCGCGCGACCCACATATTCGAATAGAGCTGTTATTCTTTGGAGATATAAAGACCTGAAGATATAAGAATGACCATCACAGTTTCTGGGTAGAATTATGTATATGTCCTCCTTCCAGGGAAGGCGCCTCTAGAAGTCCTAACCGGAAAAAAGGATGTGGCTATATAAAGGTCAGTGGGGCATCTGTTACTATCATGTCTTGGAATTGGTTCGTTACCACTCAGTTGTCGCCCAAGGTACCAGCCTGTGTTCCCAAAACAGGACCGTAAGCTATCCTGTACTGCTGTAGGCAGTGTAAGAATCAATTTCTTCCAGAGGTGAAAAAAGCGTTTCACTTTCTTTTCTTTCCGTTGGATCGTGTCAATCCCATCCATTCTTAAGTGATGGAAGCATTTGTCCAGGAACAATTTTATAGAGGGGCGCAACGGCTGGATCCACACCTGCAAAGCAGCTTTCCTTACAGCTGCAGATTTTACATGTAAAAGTCGTCGGTCCGCACAGTGTCTATATGCCCGAAAAGTGCCCACGGTGCTGAAAGAGTGAAGTGGGGTATCAGGAATTGTCGTACATATGTTGTTACGCTATCCCAGTATATCTGAATTTCCGGGAAGTCCCACATACAGGGATATAGTGTGGCTTCCGAGGCTCCACATTTGAAGCAGTTGTTGGAGGCATAAATCCCCATTTTATGGCCTTTAATGGGTGTCAAGTATGCATTATGCATAAGCTTCAGGGCCATTTCTGTGTATCAGGCTACGGGGAGGTATTTGTAGGAGTCTGCTAAGGCTGATAAAATTACCCCTGACTTTAGGCAAGGGTCATGTTCTCGCCATCGATTTAGTTGAGACCATGTGGTGTCATAGTTAATTGGATCCCATGTGTACTTACATATGAGGGATAAATGTGCCCTTTGAGAAGATGGCTTCAAGATGATTCGCTCAAAATTTGAATCCCAATCTTCTACGGTTAAATTGCTCAAGACTTCCGTTATGCAACTACGGGCCTGTAGATCGCTAAAAAACGGAAAGGGAATGCCCGGGAATATTGTTTGCTGCAAAGGAGTAAGGTTTGTGGGTTTTTAAGCTAATAAATTGGCTGACAGTCAGTATGCCCAGTCTATGCAGAGTTCTGAATGTGCCATGTGGGGTTCCAGTTTGAAAATCTGCATTGTTTATTAGGGAGAGGTGAATTGAGTAAGTAGGAGAAAGACCCTTTAGTTGTCTGACCTACGTCCAAGCACACCAAACCGGCATTAGAAGTGGATCGTGACAAATCGCTGCTGGAATTCGTTCATAAGGTATATGTAAAAAATTTATAAGGGAGATGTTAGGTAAAAATATGTTATCCAGTGAATGGAGAGTAAATACTGTTGTTTGTTGGGACCAATCCGCAATATATCGGCTTAACGCCGCCAGGTTATAATGTTTAATATTTGGGAATCCTAACCCCCCGTTTTGCTTTTGCTGCTGTAGAATATGAAATGGGATGCGTGCTTTCTTCCCACCCACCTCATATAAACCCATGATATGCTGCATTGATTAACTTTTCTTCCCGTGGCCTAAGATAGATGGGGAGCATTTGGAATATATACAATAGTCTTGGGAATTCAATCATTTTTAGAAGATGGGCTCTACCTAAGAAAGATAACGGAATATTTTCCCACTTTTTTAGTGTGCGGTGTAAAGAGTGAACATATCTATCTATGTTTTCAGAATAGAGTTGAGACAGGCTCCGCGGCAGAAGGACTCCAAGATATTTAAGACTTCTTGTGCACCACCTGATTGGATATGTTGAACACAACAAAGGTTGCGCTGAGCCCTTTTTAAAAGGAGTCCTTCGCTCTTGTCAACATTAATTGTGTATCCTGAGAGTTCTCCTATCTCCCGGACCTCACCCAAGACAGCAGTTAGATTATGTTTGGGATTTGATATCATCAACAATAGATTATCGGCATATGCCAAGAGTTTCAATTCATGGTCGTCTTTAGCGATTCCCAGAAAAAAGGAGGACTGGGAAATATGATATAATAACGGGTCTATTGACAAGTTGAAGAGAATGGGTGATAGCGGACATCCCTGCTTTCTTCCTCTGAATAGATAAGTGGGGATGGGCGACCATTGAATATTATAGATGTTGTGGCATTCAGATGCAAAAGATCCATAAAATCAGTGAAAACTCGCCCGAAGCCCCGTTTTTTCAGAGCGGTGTCCAGGAAAGGCCAGGAAACCTTATCAAAGGCCTTTTCTGCGTCAAGGCTCAATAACATTGACACCTGATGTTCCAGTTCCTGTGGAGCCAGAATGGCCGCGGTTGCCATCCCAATGTTTCTGGTGGAGTGCCCATGTGCCACGAAGCCCGATTGATGCGGATGTATTATAGCGGGGAGTAATTTTTGCAATCGATTTGCTAGGATTTTGGCAAGTAATTTATAATCATAATTAAACAATGAGATAGGTCTGTATGAGGTGATAAGCAAAGGATCCTTTTCCGGTTTTAATAACACAATTGTCGTAGAATCAAAAAAGGAATCTATCGTCTTAGGGCCAATTCACACGGCTTAATGCCGGCATAACTGCTGGGACGGATTTCGCTCGCCAGCCCCATAGTCATTCATTATTCACGGTGCGTACACGCCGTAAATAATTGACATGTCACTTTCTCCCCCCTCGGCGTATTTGCAGAGCGGGGAGAGGAGACGGAATCCATTGTTCTCTATGAGAACTGTGGATTACCATAATGCCTGGGACGGATTTCGGCCATATTGCAGCGCAAATACTGCATGCAATATGGCTGAAATCCGTCCCAGAATAAGCCGTGTGAACGAGCCCTTAGAGTTCAGATATATCTCATTGTAAACTCGTGTTAAATATGGTGCTATGTTTGACTTAAAAATTTTGTAAAATTCAGCCAAGAATCCGTCAGGGCCAGGGGTTTTGTCATTGGCTGAGGACGTGATCACTTTGCACACTTCTTCTACAGACACTGCTGTTTCCAGTATCACTCTAGCCTGTTCCTGGAGATTGGGCATACGGACAGTGTCTATGAAACTCGATACTCTATTGTTGTCATGTGGGGCAGCTCGGTATAAAGCTTCAAAATACTCAGTCAAGGCCTGTTCTATTTTTCCCAGGGTCACGGAGAATAGCCCCCGTCACCAGGCATTTTATAGTCTGCCACACCGCATGGCCCTGAACGAACATATCCAGTAGCCTTTCAGCTTCCGTAAATTTCTCCTTTGTTAATTAAGAGGGTTGCACCATGTGATCATTTTGAGATCTTCTAAGGTTTGCATGCAACTCTCTGAATGTATTGTTCACTGCTTTGCGTTTTGCCCCCACATAGCCAATCAGCATCCCCCTTAATACTGCCTTTGCGGTCAGCCATAATAAGGAAGGGTCACCCTCATGTTTCTTGTTATCTGACAGAAATTGTTGCCAGTGGACTATGAGAAAGTCCCGAAATTCATCAGAATTATATAAATGTTTAGGAAAGCTCCATTTTCTAGGATGCTTAATCGGAAGTGTCGTGCCCAACGTCAGTTGTACAGGGGCATGGTCAGATATAACTATCGGCATAACGTCAGTTTTAACTACGTCCGTGTATAAACATGTGGAAAGAAGTGAAAAATCTATTCTCAAGAAGGTGTCATGTACCCTGGAATAGAATGTGTATGTTTTGTCCCTGGGATTAACTGCTCGCCAATGATCATACAATCCTGTGCTATCCATAAACTCCTCGAGAGCTCGATTTGGCATCTCATGGGTGCTGTGCGATCTGTCCTTTGAAGGATTCAGAGTGGAGTTAAAATCTCTGATGACTATTAGGTTTTCGTGCAATCTCTGGATTAAAAAGGTTTTAAGATCCGTGAAGAAAGATTCATTTGGGGTGTTAGGTGCATAAAGGTTAAGTAAGGTGAACACCCTATTTGCAATGGATAACCTAAGAAAAATAAATCTTCCTTCCCTATCTACATACTGTTCTACTATATCCTGTACTACACCCACTCGGAAATAGATGGCCACCCCCCTTGCCTTTGTCTTATACGTTGCTTCAATTGGTGGATCCAGCCTATGCGCCCTCATAGGTATGTAACTACCCGTTTTCCAATGAGTTTCCTGCAGACATATAATGTCTGGTTTCAATCTTTTTAAATGAAGACGGACTTTCCTCCATTTTTCAGGGACATTGAGGCCAGCTACATTCCAAGAGATGATGTTGAGTTCGGTCGCGCGGAGGTTGTCCTGTGTAGTTAAATTAGTGGTACTCATCCCGAAATGGCGGAACTCGTGATGAATCAAGCCCATGAATAGGATGACTTAGAGCGTCCCAGCGGGTGCCCGCATCATCCAGAAAAGACGGGAGAGGATGATGTGCCGCAGTCACCCCAGCGGAGATATCTGGGATGAACAACATCTTGAATGTCAGAAATATATTAAACAGTATTACATTTTGTATTAACACTTTTAACTCCATTAACTGAAAGTCACAAGAACCAGTGATAAAGGCATCCCATGTAATCTGAGATTGCGTTCAACCTTAGTTAGCTTCTTGTCAGACTCCACTTACAGACAGAGCGGGTGTCTAAGACGTTAAAATAAGAGACCCCTATCCCTATTGATGTTTAGCTTTGGACCTCTGAATCATGGGTGGTCTTCATGCGATCCAATTTAATCTGGTTTGTCTCTCAAGAACCGACTGGTAGCTTCTTCTTCCGAGTCATACGTCACACCTTGACCGTTGTCATGCACCCTCAGCTTTGCTGGATACAGCAAGTGGAAGCGGATATTTTGTTTGTGCAAAAATTTACATACTGGGTGGTAGGCTTTGCGTTTCAGAGAAACTTGCGTAGAAAAATCTTGAAATATTAAAATTCTTTCACCTTGTATGGTCAGTTTTCTCTTTTGCCTATAGGCCCTTAGGACCTACTCCTTGACTGTCCAGTTGTGGATGCGAGCAATGACAGCCCTAGGCCTACCCCCTTGCTCTCTACGAATGCCCATTCCATGAACTCGCTCCACTAACAGAGTGTCTTTAGGTAGTTCCAGTCCTAGAGCACCAGCTAGGTCTGTCGTAAGATAAGTTGTCAGAGTATCCGCGGTTACTGTCTCTGGGATGCCGATGAATCTGAGGTTATTCCTTCATTCGCGATTTTCCTGCAATTTTTCCTTTAATGCCTCAATGGTGGCTTGTTGGGAAGTGGAAGTTCCTTCAAGTCTAACGACATCTTCTTCCATTGAGGTCGAGCGCGATTCCAAGTCTTCTATTTTCTGTGAGTTTGTTGTGATCTGCGATAGAGCTGCATTAATGGACGCTTGAATTAAGTCAAAGCGACGGTCTAAGGCTGGAAGGAGTAGACGGTATACCTCTTGGGCTAAAAAACAGCCGGTAGTGGCATGTTAATGTTCTCTGAGGCCTCTGCACCAGGAGAGTACATGTCGCTTCCTGCAGTGTTTCTGATAGGGGTTTGCGATTTATTTGCCATAGTTAGTTGATTGCTGAGGAAGATGAGCGCATGGTCCGTTGAACTGTATGTTTCTGAACAAACCTGTCCATACTCCAGTGTATCTATGACGGTCAGGCCTTCGCTTGATGAGATTATATATAGGTCTAAGTGGAGTCCCAAGTTCAACTCTGTCTAAGATACTGTAGGTCTAGCATATTATCTCTTGGGGGTCTAGTTTAAATATTTAGGTTACATCGGGAGCCACCAAAGTTGAGATTACATAGTACTTATTATGCACATTACATTGTCAGGAATAATACGCTAGTGAGAAAAGAAAGAGATACCTATGTGAGTGTTCAACAAAGGGGCGCATAAGAGGTAGGTGTTAGTTTTTAAGCACTAGTTGTGGGTGTTGTGTTCGTCAGAAAGTGAGATATAGAATGTCTCAGGAAGTAGGCGAGCACCCGGTTGTGATCTCGACTACAGCATAGTAACTGTGGTAAATCCTCTTCAAATGAAGACTTCTAATATGTGTTGTCTCAGGAATAGAAAAAAATTACTAATGTAAAAGATTGTGAGAATGAGCTGACTGTTGGTCAAAGGAATCTGCAAGTTAATTAACAAGAAGGGTAATGTTGCCCTTTGGTGGTAAATTGAGATAGCGTAGTTGTTGAGGCGACTCCCTACAGGTTTCGTACAAAATATGTGATCCTCTGCTGCCCTCCGGTGGTTCTGACTAGTGTTGAGCGATTATTATCGACAAAGTTGAAATCGGCACAGTTTTTATGTTGATCGGATTTTTTCGATCACGCGATAATTTAGGTTAAAATCTGCGCATAATCTATTAATATTGCGCCATTTTCAGCGCTTCCTGTCATTTTGGCGGCCAGCAAATCAGCTTAGAGAATAGAGCAGGGTGAGCTGGGTGTGCGACGTCATGACTGGGATGTGTATGGTTGTGATTGGCTGGAAAAATCACATGACCCGTTTTACATAGAACAGCCCTTCCTGTTCACATGATCAGTGTGTGTCTGTGTCTCATAAGAGCAGGACATGTGCTCGGTCTCTCTCAAAACAGCTCAGCGAAACTATTCCTCTTTGTTCACATAGGCAACTATGCTTTTAGCTGTGAACATTAGAACTTAGGTAGATTAGAGATTTTCAGTTTTTAGTTACTCAGGCTGAGAATTTTAAAGGAGCATCTAGCGCTGTACGGGTGGTGGGGGGGGGGCGAACACAGACAGACAGGCTGGCTGGCAGGCAGGCTTTTGAAAGGAGAGTGGATAATTGTACTGCCCAGACTCTGCTTTCACCCTGCATTGAAATGGGTTTTTATTAACAGTTTTTGGCCAGTTTTTGGTTAAATATTAGCTTGTATTTTGTGCAGCCTGTACTTATATTAGATACAGATCTTTTCTAGTAACTGCAGGTGTATTTGATAGGTGCAAAACTCACCTTTTATTATCTGTACACAATTTAATTAGGTTTTTTTTTCCCTTTGGAGCAGTTCAGTATTGTTCAAAGACCCACTTTGTTCTTACAATAGGATACAGAACTTTTCTAGTCACCGCAGGTGTATTTATAGGTGCAAAAACCACGTTTTATTATCCGTACACAATTTAATTACGTGTTTTTCACTTTGGCGCAGTCCAGCTTTGTTCATAGAGCCACCTTGCACTTAAATTTGAATACAGCAATTTTGTAGTCACCGCAGGTGTATTTATAGGTGCAAAAACCACCGTTTGTTATCTGTATAATTTTTAAATAGCTGTATTGCACGTGGTGCGGCCCTAGTTTTTTTCAAATAGCCACGTTGTACGACAATTTCTAGCAACTGTTCTCGTTTGTCATTGCTGCAAAAAACGCAATTTCTCATCCGTGTAACTTCTGAATAGTTTTATTGCGCTCGTTGAATCTCAGTTTGGCGCAGATAGCGCACTTGTATGATAGTTTGTTGAAAACTATCAATTCCTAGTCCTACTGGGCAGTTGTAAATCCCTGGGACTGAAGGAAGAACACTGTTGATTTTGTCTTACGGTTCTTCCACCAGACCGCATTTAACAGGTATTCGCTAGAAACATTTCAGTTTCTAATCCTAGTTGGCTGTAGGAAATTAGAGGGATTTAAGAATAGCTGTGATTTGCCGTCTTTTAATAAGAGACTGTCAAAAACTCTTCCATACCTTCTTAAATTTTTATCTTTCTGAACATGGAGCGAAATGCAGGTGGTAAGCGAGCAAAGAGGGGGTAGGACATGGAGGTAGAGGTACGAGAGAAGGTGCTCCTTCCAGTGCTGGCGACAACACGCATGCCAGCGGATCGTCGGTTGCAGGACCGTCAGGCCTGTCATCGCTGGGTCAGGGCCCTGTGAATCTCAGTAACGAACAGCGTCGCCAATCTGTTCTTCAGTGGTTAATGCAACCTGAATCCAGCAGTCTTACCTCCTCGTCCTCCAAGTCACGGCCACAAATGTCGTCATCAGCATCATCAGCATCCGTCCAACATGAAGCGAAGGCAGCCCAAATGTCAACTCGTGTACCCACCACTGTGGATAATCCATTTTCTGAAGACCTCTTTGATGACAAAATGCAGTTGGGGTCAGAAGGCATGTTAAAAGATCAAGAGGCCAAAGAGGATGATTTTGTCTGCTCTGACGCCCAGTTACTGATGCCATCAGAGGAGGAGAAGGAAGCTGGTCAATCGGCAAAAATCCCGGGCGGTCGGCAACGCCTTGCAGTGCCTCTTGCTTGCAGCCCACAGCTCCTGGATGCAGAATGTCTGGACGACCAAGTCACCTGTGTTGATGATGATGATGACGAAGACATTGCGGATCCAATATGGTCTTTTCAGCAGAATTTGCTTGCGAGCGCTTCATCACTGGACGAGGAGGAAGACGATGGGGTAGTGTCAGTACGGGTCCCGCCTCAAAAAGGGAGAGGGCGGTCGCAGAAGTCCGCTGAGATGATTCCGCCAGCCACGATCAGCAGAAACACCGCTCCTCGCTTATCGCCGTCAAAAAGGTCCAGGACCTCTCAAGCCTGGGCCTTTTTCGAGCAAGCCTCTGATTCACCCAGTGATGTCATATGCCGCCTTTGCCGTAAACGCATCAGTAGAGGCAAGAATTTTAGGTGTTTAACCACCACCAACATGTCTAGTCACATGCAGCGAATGCATGAGTTGAAATGGAGGCAACACTTGGCCAAAAAAGGCCACACTGATGCCGGGCTTCCAACCACTGTCACACCCTCTGTCTCCGCCTCCTCCGCCACCACCAAGCGTTCCTCAGCTGCCCATGTCTCTCAGAGTCATGATCAGGGATCAGCCTCCGCTTCAGCCTCCACCATCGCCCGAGTACCACCAGAGACCCATCCTACCGATACTCCTTCCACCAGTTTGACGACCTGCACGCTGTACAACGGCCAGTCTAGCAGCCAGCCTTCTGTCTTCCAGGTTTGGGAGCAGAAGAAACACTTTAACCCAAACCATCCCAAAGCCAAAAGCCTGAATGTCGGCATTGCCCGGCTTTTGGCCTTGGAAATGTTGCCTTTTTGTCTGGTGGACACAGATGGGTTCCGCCACGTCATGGCCCTTGCCTGACCCAAATACCAGATTCCGAGCAGGCATTTCTTTGCCAGAAAAGCCGTCCCTGCCCTGGCCAGCCACGTGTCATCTAAAATTTCAAGCGCGTTGTCTGCATCTGTGTCTGGAAAAGTCCATCTGACCACCGACACATGGACAAGTAAGCACGGCCAAGGCCGCTATATCTCTGTGACAGCTCACTGGGTGAGCTGGGTGGATGTCTCTGGTGGTGACGGTGGCTCTCGGGCTCGGCGCATACTCTTCAAAACCGCAGGGATGGTGCAGGGTTCTTTACCCCAAGGTCCTCTGGTGGCATCACGGGCCCAGAGAAACCAGGCCGTGTTGAAATGACTCTATCTTGGAGACCATCCACACACAGGTCAGGAGCTGTGGACGGCTCTCCGCAATGAGACCGAGCGCTGGCTGGGTGACAAGAACCTTGTGCCAGGCAAGGTGGTGTGCGATAACGGTCGAAATCTGCTGGCCGCCCTTAAGATCGGTAGGCTGGAGCACATCCCTTGCCTGGCACATGTCATGAACCTTGTCGTCCAGAAATTTCTATAGTGCGGACAAAGATGAGGACACGGAGCCTTTCTCTCCGTCGAATCCACAAGGCCCGACAGTTTCACAATTTTATCGGTCTTCATTAGGCAGTGGTTCAGGGTCCAGGGCTAGTGCAAGGCGGCGCATCAGCTCTCAGGGTGCATCATCTGAGGCAAGTCTGGGCTGTGTTGAAGCTGTGCCGGAGGAAGCGGAGGAGGAGGTATTCCTGGACACCGACGTTACCGACGTCCCTGCCTTGGAAAGAGGTTGGCGCGAATTTGAGGCGGAGGAGAAAGATGAGGAAGATCAGTTTGCTAGTGCCCCTCGACCCAGAGGCTTGGGAAATCAAGGCTCCATCTCTCACATGAGTGCTTGGAAGCACCATTTCCTCTAACATGATCCTCTCATTAAGGCCATCAAAATGAACAACAGTTACTGGGTGGCCACCCTCCTCGATCCCCGGTACAAAACAAAAAACTCAGAACTTTCCTTCCACCCACCCAAATAGAGAGTAAAATGCAGGAAATGGAGACCTTGCTGATTGATCAACTGGAGGCATCTGTTTCGTCTGCTTCAGGTTCTTCAAATGTCACGGTGGAACAATGTCAGCGACGTGACAGCAGAAGAGTGCCAAGTAGCCGTAGCGGCAGCAGCAGGCAATGGGGCAGAAGCCTAATGGGTGACCTCTGGCAATCTTTATTTACCACCTCACCAACGCATGTAATGCAGGGCACACATACAACACACAGAGACCAGCTTAAGATCATGGTGCACGACTATCTGCGTCTCAACACCGATGTTTTTGGATGTGTTCCGGACCCAATCGACTTCTGGGTATCCAAAATGGATGAATGGCCCGAGCTCGCTCGCCATGCCATAGAGGTGTTGTCCTGCCCAGCAGCCAGCATCATATCTGAGCGGACCTTCAGCACAGCTGGAGGAGTCATTACAGACAAACGCATCCGGCTTTCCACAGATAATGTGGATCGTTTGACTTTCATCAAGATGAATCAGGCATGGATCTCTGATGATGTTGTGGCCCCAATTGCCGAGGTCACCAATTAGTTGCCGGTCTACTTCAAACAGAAATGGTCCTCTTGAAAAATGTTTTTTTAAATGATCATTTCTCTCTGCAATTTTTATTCTCAGTTCCCAAAAGATCATTTTGCTGGTTTTGCGGTGTGGAGACTGTAAAAGACACCAAGGTTTCATGACAAAACCGTATTCCATTTACTCACTTTATCTTTAGAATTTTTCGCATTGTCAATGGTTTTGAGGTCATGTTGCTGTGAGATACAGCTATAATTATGGTCCTTTGGAACAGAAATGTGGCTTCTAAGTGGCATTTCTCCCTCACAATTTTTAACAGTGGCTGAGAAGTCATATTTATAATTTTTGGGGTCATGTTGCTGTAAGATACAGCTATAATCATGGTCCATTGGAACAGAAATGTGGCTATTTAGTGGCATTTCTCCCTCACAATTTTTAACAGTGGCTGAGAAGTCATTTTTATAATTTTTTGGATCATGCTGCTTTGAAATGCAGCAATACTACAGGTCCTATTCTAAAAATATGTTGTTTCTAACAGACATTTGTTCTTCACAATTGTCAAAAGTGGCTCAAGGGTGATGGTGCTGTCAAAAACAGGAATAGGTAGGACACTGTTAATGGACACATATTGCAAAATGACTTGTTTTTGCAAGATCTTTAAAATAGCTAGCAATCCCTGTAGTGAGACAACCCGTTTAATACAATAAAAAAAGAGAAACAAAGACGTGGTGGGATTCCATCCAATTTTAAAAATGTGTTTTCTAGAATTAAACTACTAAAAAACTGGCATGTACAAAATAGCTGATACAAATATTCCTCTGAATTGTACAAGGGAGGTACAGGAAGACTTGAACAGATGAAGGTTACCCAGAACAGGTATAGTCAATGTCCAGTTCAACTAAAATGGTGGTTCAAAGACTCCTTTTTCCGGCACTTTTTAATCTGTGGGTCAGACAGGTTTAATGGTCATACTGTGGTACAGAACAGGCATAGTCAATGTCCATTGAAACTAAAATGGTGGTTGAAAGACTCCTTTTTCCGGCACTTTTTAAATCTGGGGGTCATGCAGGTTTGAGGGTCATGCTGCGGTACAGGACATGTATAGTCAATGTCCAGTTCAAGTAAAATGATGGTTCAAATCATACTGCCTTCTGGCACTTTTTAATTTGTGGGTCATGCAGGTTTAAGGGTCATGTTGTGGTACAAGACAGGGATAGTGAATGGTCTGTGACATTTTTTTCTGTGACTTTTATAACCTAATTGTGTTGCCTAAGATGTAGCACATATCCATTTGACTGTTGTGGATGTTAATTCCAGCTTCTCCAGCCCTGTTTGGGTGTAAGAATGAATGTGTTGTTACTCTACCAAAGACATTTATGGTCATCGGCGATAATCTATTATAGACTATCGGAAATCGGCTTGATAATTTCCAATATCGACTATCGACCCGATGACGATAGTCAATGTAATCGCTCATCACTAGTTCTGACACTTATGAGATGTGTGCAGCAAAGAGCATGAATAGTGGAAAAGAAAAGGTAAGAGAGGGTGTCACCAGCGTGTTCCGAAGGTTCAAGTGTATCCAGATGTGGTAAAGCAAGCCTTAGAGGGAAAGCTGTTAGTAAGGCAGTACAGGCCTTTCCAGAGCCCACAAGCAGGCAAAAGTTTCAGATCCTAAATGCCAACAAACAGAGTAAGAGAGATATTGTGTTATATGAGTCTACGGGCTATTAATGAGAAATATTCAACAGTTCTAGAGGAGAAATCTCAGTACGACAGCCATAAGAAGTATATCAGCATGCGTCACTTGGTATGTTGCAACTGTTCGGTTGGTATAAAGTAATAATCTACAACAAATGTCACCGAGGGCGAGTGACAAATAGTCCACTGCTGTGACTTAACCACACAAGGATGGTGATTTGGTGTGGGAAGGTAACTAATGGAGTGTCAGCTCGCTGCGAATCGCGGTGCACAATTAAGTGTTCCGCCAAAGTCAGGGAATTTTCCGGAAAGTAAGAGAAACTGTTCCTGGGTGTGGGTAATGGCTGTAAAAGAAATTTCAGTATCCTCCAGCCAGGAGGTAGAAAAGAATAATACAGGGAGCTGTAGTTACGAAAATTCTTAGTGCGATTGATTTCCCTGAGACCTGTACTGCAGGTGTACTATGACAGGTCCCACTGCGTGTTCCAGTAGATATTTTTAGGGCTAGTAACGTGTCCCAGGGAGAGATACAGGGTAGCAGCGCCTATGATCCTCTCGGTGTTCCACCACCCAAATATGATTGGAAGTCCCACCCGAGCTGTGGAAAGGGTGCTGAAGGTTCGCGCTGCACCCTCGCAGATGGCTTTTTTGCTGTACCTCACCTCCGTGTACACCTGGCTGCTCCCTTATCACCAAGACTTGGTTGT
Organism: Phyllomedusa bahiana; assembly: GCA_025379985.1. NCBI lineage: Eukaryota > Metazoa > Chordata > Amphibia > Anura > Hylidae > Phyllomedusa > Phyllomedusa bahiana. The sequence goes on from JAODAL010000350.1 coordinate 282,709, forward strand.
TCCGGAGCTTCTAATGTGGAAGTGGTGCTGTGGCTAATGGTGGTCACAGTACCTTTGCGTAGCTGTCCACCGCCGCTGAAAAGTGAGTATAAGGGTTGTCGCCGCCTGTAGCAGCTATCGGGACGATCCTTCACGTCTTACCGTGCTTTTTCCCGCCTCTCCATTCCCCTGTCCTCATGGCTTAACCGTGCCGGGCCCCCGGTGGAGAGATGAGGCCGGGATTATCTATGAGCACGATACCTCTGTGTAACAGGCTCCCGTCACAGGGGAGCGAAGAGAATGGATGTCAAATCCTGTATCGTCTATCTGGACGTATCTGTGTGCTGTAAAGAGCCTTTCCTACCGCCAGGTCTTCCTCTCCGAGGTGCTCGCCGCCATCCGGGTCCAGGAGTTGACAGGGGAGTGAGTCTCCGTCTCGTACTGGGCAGTTTTTATTTCTTTAATTTCGCTAGCCAATGATCAATAGTATGGGTGTAACAAAAATAAAGAAATAAAAATGAATTCATTGAATTAATATTTTTTTTTTCGTTACCCCCATATTATTGTTCATTTTATATACGCATCGGTACAACTTCGTGAGTCTTATTTTATTTCTGCCATGTACAGTTTTATGACAGATTGCATTAGAAAACCCATAAGAGCGTCGCTCGCTCTCCCATTGGCCCAAACTGCGCCTCTTTTAACTTAGCCAATCACAAACAGAGCTCGCTCTGCATTTCTTTTCCCCATAGAACTCTATGAGATAAGTAGCTCACCCGCTGATTGGCTAAGCAGGACGAGCCCCTCTTCCCCCCAACCAATCACAGTACTAGCATATTTACCATAGACAGTAATAACTTTTAGGGCGCCCTTCTATCGCGCCCTTCTTGCTCCACTCAAAATAGACGCACTACATATGATTGGTGGATTCATATCTGCAGCCTGGTCTCAACCAATCTGCTCTTTTCTGCCTTTTTTACTGTATTTTTAAATGTCCCGCCTTTGCATTTGATTGGTCAATACTTCTCCATAGGTTATAATGGTTCACTGTCGCTCCTATTCTGATTGGTTGGTTTTTGCCGACCAATGAGAAGAGCTTACAGAATTTGAATTACTGTATTTCCCGGCAGTTTCTAATATCCCTATAGCTGAAGTAGCACCAGTGACGGCGACAAACGCGTTGTTATTGATTTTATTTATGTATGTTTATAGAAGGTTTCAGCTCTTTTTCAGATAATGTTTTACACCTAATGAAAACGATTTTTTTAATTATACTCCATGCCGCACGACGCTGAGAGCCAAGATTTCATTGCCCTGATCTCTCCATTGACTACAAAGGGACAAGTAGCTCACACTCTGATTGGCCGAGATAGCCAAGCCCCCGCTAGTTCAACCAATCAGCTCTTTTCTGCCTTTTTACTGTATTTTGAACTGTCCCGCCTTTTCATTTGATTGGTCAATACTTCTCCATAGGTTATAATGGGTTTCTGTCGCTCCTATTCTGATTGGCTGGGATAGCCAAGCCCCCGCTAGTTCAACCAATCAGCTCTTTTCTGCATTTTTACTGTATTTTGAACTGTCCCGCCTTTTCATTTGATTGGTCAATACTTCTCCATAGGTTATAATGGGTTTCTGTCGCTCCTATTCTGATTGGCTGGAATAGCCAAGCCCCCGCTAGTTCAACCAATCAGCTCTTTTCTGCATTTTTACTGTATTTTGAACTGTCCCGCCTTTTCATTTGATTGGTCAATACTCCTCCATAGGTTATAATGGGTCACTGTCGCTCCTATTCTGATTGGCTGGTTTCTGCCGACCAATGAGAAGAGCTTACAGAATTTGAATTACTGTATTTCCCGGCAATTTTCAATATCCAAATTCCTGATGTTGCGCCGTTCTTGATTTTTTGTTAGTGATTTTATTTATGTATGTCTTTAGAAGGTTTGAGCTCTTTATCAGATGTTTTACACGTAATAAAAACGTTTTTTTGATTCATACTCCATGCCTCATGGAGCTGAGAGCTAAAATTTATTTCTTGAGCGATCTTAAATATTTTCCCTTAGATTTTTAATGATCCACTTTTTCACGACTTTTATTCGCTTTTAGACAGCTCTGATTTTTCACTTTATTCATTCATTCATTTGAAAGACAACTCTTTTTGCTCTTCACTAACATGTTTAATGATTTCTCGCTGTTTTCCAGCCTGTCTCGAATCGGAATACATGTTAGGCGCAGTCCCGCACTGCGCCTAAGTCCCACTGGCGAGGCGCGGTGGACTTTACACCGCATGTATGAGCACACCTCAGGCACCGACATACATGAGGCGCAGCTTTCGCTTGAAATCGGGCGAAAACGTGCGCTCCGACGCGGCGAGCTTCATACATGTCGTCCATTGTGCTTTAAAATAGTAAGAAATTTTGGTTCAAAAAGTCCTTGCTTATTTGTAAAAAATATAGTATCGTGAAAAATTTACCATTTTCAAACTTCAAAAATTTCTGCGTGTAAGACAGTTATTCCACTCAAAATAGTTTATAACTAGCATCTACCATATGTCTACTGTAGGTAGGCATCATTTTCAAGAAAATTTGCAAAATACATATTTTTTTTTAGGGACAAGTCCCGTTCTAACGTAACACTGACTGGCCTGTATGTTAGATAACCCCATAAATGACTTCATCTAAGAAACTACACCCCTTAAAGTATTTAAAACAACATTTAGGAAGTTTATTAACCCATTAGGTGTTTTACAGGAATTAAAGCAAAGTGGAGATGAAATGTCAAAATTTTAAAAATTTTAAAATGTAAAATTTGCATCCATTATTCACAAGAACACGGTATATGTGCCAGGGAAATACAACTTAATATAGATTCCCCAGATTCTGCTGTTTTCAGAGATATCCCATAGGTGGCGCTAGTGTGCTATTTGGCTCAACCACAAGCCCCAGAATAGGAGGAGCACCTATTGGACTCCGGGTGTCTCATTTTCATTCCGATTTTATTTAGGCGCCATTTTAGGATTGCGGACATCCTAAGGCGCTAAAACTTAATAAACACCCCTGTAAAGACCCCATATTGGAAATTACACCCCTTAAGGAAAATATCCAAGGGTGTAGTCAGTATATCGACCCACAGGTGTTTCACAAAATTTTTTAGCATTAGGCTGTGAAAATGGAAAAAAAAATTTTTTTTTTCCAACAATCTGCAATCATAGCTGAAAATCTTTACTTTTTACAAGGAATCCTGGAAAAAAGCACCCCAAATTTTGTTACGCAATTTCTTCCAAATTCGGCAATACCCTACATGTGGGTGTAAACTGCTGTTTTGGCGCATGTCAGGGCGTATAAGGGAGGGAGTGTTATTTGGCTTTTGAAATGCACATTTTGGTGGGTGCCATGTCGCATTTGCAAAGCCCACAAAGTACCAGAACAGGTGAAACCTTCCAGAAGTTAACCCATTTTGGTTTCAACACTCCTGAGGGATCTCATCTAGGGGTATAATGTGCATTTTGCATCGCTATAGTCTGAGAGCCATAACTTTTTTATTTTTCTGTGTACAGAGCTGTATAGCAGCGTTTTTTTTTTGCGGGATGAGCTGATGTTTTTATTGGTTTTATTTTTGGGGTACTAAGACTTTTTGACCATTTTAAAATCCATTTTTTGGAAGGCAGGGTGAAGAAAATACTGAAATCCTAGTAGTGTTTTTTATTTTTATTCTAACACCGCTCATTGCGCAGTATCTGTGACAAGTTAGCTTTACTCTGTGGGTCGATACGATTACAGCGATACCCAATTTATAGAGGTTTTTTTATGTTGAAGCATTTAAAAAAAAGTATTTTATTGTGTAAAGCACTATTTATGCATCGCTATCTTCTGAGAGCCATAACGTTTTTATTTTTCCGTATACAGAGCTGTGTACGGACTTTTTTTTTCTGCGGGATGAACTGACTTTTTAATTGGTACAACTTTGACATTTATATGAGCTTTTGATCGCTTTTTATTCCATTTTATGTGCTGCGAGATGAACAAACATCGCAATTCTTTGATTTTTTTTTTTTAACAACCTTCACCATATGGGTTTACTAACATGAGATATTTATAGGGCAGGTCGTTACGCACGCAACGATACCAAATAAGTGTACTTTATTTATTTTTCATCTTTTGTAAAGGGGAAAAGGGCGGTGTACGTGTTTTTATTTTATTTTTCATGTTTGTGTTTCAATTTTTTTTTCTTTTTTACACTTTTTTCACTTTTCTCCATAGGGGATTTGGAACAGCGATCTTCAGATCGCTCTTGCAATTGAGACCTGCATACAGCATTTCTGCTGTATACTGGTCTCCATGGCAACTGTCAATCACCAATCCCCATGCCCACAATGCATTGTGGGCACGGTATTGCCACAGACGACCCAGGAAGTGACTCTCACTTCCCGGGGCCGTCTGGTAGGACATGCGACAAGAGCAGACAGCATGGGCACACAATCTTAATTGATTATTGGAGCTAAGGGGTTAAACATCTGCGGCCAGAGCTCACTCCAGGTAATGCGGCATTAGGCCAGCGGTAATATACCGCTGGTCCCCTGTCGCGATCGCGTGGGGCTCGCTTGTAAGCCCGCACGATCGCCAGGACGTACCCATAAGTCCATTTGCGGGAACACACTTCCAGCTAGGACGTATGGGTACGTCTAATGTCGGGAAGGGGTTAACACAAAATGCCGTACAATGAATAATCTACTACATATAGTTATAGGATTATAAAACAACTTTGCAGTCCTTTCTCTGTTTTACAAGAATGAACTAAAATACCTAAAAAGACCACAAAGTAACAGAGGCAGTTAGAGGCCATCAACAACGTGCCGTGCAGAGAAACACGCTCACATAAACATTTCAGCCATTACTCTACATTCAATAAAACTTAACCCTTTACTTAAGAGTAATGCAAAAATGATTATCCTTTCGCCCAACACCCTCCTTTGACTACTTTAGGCTAGTAAAGGAGTTGCATTGTTTCTACAGATCAATAAGACTTAAAGGGGTTTTCTTGCTACAAAGATCATATCTGTAATGATGGGGACAGTAAAAATAAGCACTTTTGCATTTGGTTTGTATTACCTAAATAATTTAGTATAGCAGCTATTAGCTAATCTGTAAGTGTCTAGACCTAAATCTGAAGCGTGGGGTCAGTCCATGCCCCCTTTGCTGGGATTGGCTGCCTGCTATTTAGTTCAACCAGGGTTAGGACACGCCCCATGTACAGGACACACCCCCTGGGCTGTGATTGGCTGCCTGTACTCTTTGTGCATACTCCCCTCTGAGCTGTGTAAAATTAAAGTGAAACTCACTCCCCCAGCTTTCGGTGCTGTCTGAGTCTCTGTCTGTTTAATAAAGGCTGCTCAATCTCCTCTCTGCTCCTCTCACAGCGATAGCTCTATGTGAAGGATCTGGGCAATAACAGAGTCTCTAGCTGTTAGATTCTCTCTAAAACGCTTGTGCGTGCTTGAGTAGTCTCCTATTTTTTTTTCGCCTTTTCTAGATTAGGCTTTATTTTTATGTAATTTTTACTTTACGTTGTGTATTAGTGTCACTTTTTCATCACGGACATTTACATATACAATTGAAACCAGAAGTTTACACACACTATATAAAAAGTTTTTTCTCACTATCTGACATGAAATCAGAATAAACCTGACCTGTAGTAGGTCAATTAGGATTACCAAAATTATTTGCTAAAGGTTAGAATAATGAGAGAGAGAGAATTTTTAAGGCAGTTTTATTACTTTCTGCAAAGTCAAAAGTTGACATACACTAGGTTTACTATGCCTTTAAACAATTGTGGACAGCTTATATGTCATGTCATGTCTTTGGAGCCTTCTGATTGGTTTATTGGCAACATCTGAGATAATTAGAGACACACTTGTGGATGTATTTTTTAATGCACACCAGCAACACACTGTTTCTGTGTGTAACATCATGGGAAAGTCTAAAGAAATCAGACAAGATATCAGGAAGAGAACTGTGGACTTGCACAAGTCTGAATCATCCTTGGGTGCAATTTCAAGATACCTGAAGATGCCTCCGCTCATCTGTACAAACAATTATACACAAGTACAAACAAGATGGGAATGTCCAGCCATCATACCGCTCAGGAAGGAGACGGGTTCTATGTGAAAGTGCTTTGGTCTGACATGTGCATATCAACCCAAGAACAAAAGCAAATGACCTTGTGAATGATGCTGGCGGAAGCTGGAAGGACTGTGTCATTATCCACAGTGAAACAAGTACTGTATCAACATGCGCTGAAAGGCCACTCTGCCAGGAAGAAGCCAGTACTCCAAAAGAAATATGCAAAAACCAGATTAATGTCTGCAGATGCACATAGGAATAAAGACCTACATTTTTTAAGACCTGTCCTGTGGTCTGACACAACTAAAATTTAACTGTTTGGCCATAATGACCATCGTTACGTTTGGAGGAAAAAGGGAGAAGCTTTGAAGCCTAAGAACACCATTCCAACTGTGAAACATGGAGTTGGCAATATCGTGTTTTGGGGTTGTTTTGCTGCAGCAGGGACTGGTGCAATACTGAAACATCTCAAGACATCAGGCAGGATATTAACCCCTTAACGACCGCCCGCCGACTTTAGACGTCGGCTGGTGCGGGTCGTTCGTCTGCAGCGACGTCTTTAGACGTCGCTGCAGACATCGGGGTTTGCGGCGCCCGGCACCGCAATTGCGCTGGGATCGGGGCTGTACTACACAGCCCTGATCCCAGAGCATCTCCTGCGAGCACCGGGAAACGGGGGAACCCCCGCACCTCGGTGCTTTAACCCTTTGATTGCGGTGGTGCATTACCGCAGCGCAATCAAAGGGTTCCCCTGCTCTGTCGGGTGATCGGAACACCCGGTGACCCGACAGAGCCCGGGGAACGGCTGCACAGTCAGCTCTGGGGACCTAGAGTGGCCCCAGAGCTGTCTGTGTATGAAGCCAGTGACTAGGACGCACTTTGTGCTGTCCTAATCACTGCCTGTGTCAGACTGACACAGATTAGAATGTATCAGCATATATGAATATGCTAATACATTACTAAATGTTAAAAAAAAAAATACAAAAATGTTAAACAGTTCTCCCTTCATGGGAGTAAAAGTAAAAGGAAAAAAAAAAAAGTGTAAAAAGAAAAGAATAAAAAATAAATAAAATAAAAATAAATATTTAATAAAAAATAATTGTGCATGAATTACACGCACAAAAAAACCTACACATATTTGGTATCCACACGACCGTAATAACCTGTAGAATTAATCTAACAAGTTATTAAGTGTGAAATGTGAATGGTGTCAAAAAAAAAATGCTGCAATTATTTATAAGTGAACTTAAAGGGGATGTATCGCTTCCTTACTTCGGCTGATTCACACTTCTCTTAGCTTCCCAGCTCTGTGAATGCAGGGGCGTTTCTTCCCCTCCCAGCTGGATGACATCATCCCCCCTTCACTGCTGGCCTGAGACTCCCCCCCCCTCCCCTCTGAGTCCACATATCACTGTGTCTCTCCCTATCAGTCTTATTTCGTTAGAGCTGTATACATACCACAGGCTGCATTCAATCTAATCTGAGCACTGATCTCTCACAGATGGAGATGTATTACAGCTTTCTAAGAACAGCACAGATCTGCTATGCAGGAGAGTTAGGCACAGGGACAAAAAACGGTCATGTTTTCTCATTGTACAATCTGCTGCAGTCTGTTTCTGCTAGGTGTGGAAACAGAAAATGCTACGGCCCCTAACTCTGTAAATGAATGTAAATGAGCTCTCAGCTAGTGAATTGCAAGGAGGAGGGATCAGGAGGGATTAGACCCACACTGGATATCAGTTTAAATAAAAACACAAGATAAGGGACACTGTGAGAACAAGGCAGCTTTGCTAATGACATCCAATTGCAAAGTTGCTTGTTTTCACTGTCCCCTTATTCTGAAGACCATTTAATGAAACGATAACACCCCTTTAAACTATTCCACCATAAAGTACAACTTGTTCCGAATAAAACGAGGCCTCATACAACTGCGTCATTGAAAAAATAAAAAAGTTACAACTGTTGAAACGCAAGGAGGCAAAAACTAAAAAAATGTTCTGGTCATTAACTACTTTTCAGGCGTTCGGCTTAAGGGGTTAAAGCTTGGGTGCAAATGGGTCTTCCAAATAGACAATGAACTGGAGCATATTGATAAACTGGTGACAAAGTGGCTTAAGGATAACCAAGTCAATGTTTTAGAGTGGCTATCACAGAGACCTGATCTCAATCCTATTGAAAATGTATTAGCAAAGCTAAAAAGGCAGGTGTGAGCAAGGTGACCTACATACATGGCTCAGTTACACCAGGTCTGTCAGGAAGAATGGGCCAAAATTTGTGGAAGGCTATCCAACATGTTTGACCCAAGTCATACAGTTTAAGGGCAATGCTAACAAATACTAATGAAATGTATGTAAACTTTTGACTTTGCAGAAAGTAATAAAAATGCCTTCAAAAATTCTACCTCATTATTCTGGCATTTGGCAAATATAAATGGTAATCCTAACTGACCTAAAAGGGGTAAGGTTTATTCTGATTTCATGTCAGACAGAGAGAAAAACATGCATATTTGTCTTATTATATAGTATATGTAAACTTCCAGTTTCAACTTAGGTGATAAAAAGTTTTATTGATATGCACATAATAATGCACGGAGTGTTTGCCCTCTCCCTGGCGGGAAATTTTGTACTCATAGCATGCTCTTAATATAACTTAGTAATGGTATTTATAGGCTACATAACTTTTAATGATTATATTTTATGTAGTTCTATAAGTGTTCTGAAGTGTTTTTATTGTTATGTATAAAATCACGCAAGGAGTGCTGGCCTTCTCTTTGGCGCAATTTTTTTGAATTTAAATAGAATTGTATACACTATGCATCATGAAGCATGATAGTTTAGCATGTGAAATGCATTGCTATTTCCCTTTATGTTCGTCATCTTTTATTATGTTTTGCTTAAAGCTGTGGTTACAATAAATTGGTGATTATAATATGTTTCGCTAGCAGTCCCTTTATTATAGTTTATTGCATAGTGACTCAAAGGTCTTCATCTGTTATCCATAATTTATTTCCAATATAGAGTTTGATGGTTTATCACTAGGATATGGCATCAAAGTCTGATAGGTGAGGGTCCTACCTCGAGAATGACCCCCGAGTACAGCCAAACATGCTACGTACAGCTGTACTCGGAACTCCCATAGAACAGAATGGAGAATTGTGTGCAGGCGTGAACGGTTCTCCATTCTAAGCTGAAACTTTCGGGGACCCATTCCTATAAAACTCTATGGTAGCAACACCCCTTTAAAGACAGTCCTGACTGTTACACAGATAGTTACTGTTAAAAAAGGTATAGAAGGACCAAATCTTTGTTTGGTTCAAGTATCTATTCTGCTTGACCTAACCTCCTTATATCATTCTCCATTTTAATTTAAAAAAATCCTGTTCATCATTAAACCACATGTCTGTCACACAGGCCATATTATAGGCATATTTTGAAATGTATTTTTTGCAATGTGTGGAGCGCATTTTGCGTCGATTTCTAATTGTAAATACGCTGCATCATTGTTTCCATGGGATTTTACTGCCGCAAACAACTCTGCCAACAAAATATGCTCCGGAATTCCGGCAAAGTATGCGTCAAAACAGATGGGGTTTACCATAAACCCCAACATATTGCTTTGGACTTGGCAACAAAAAATTTCTTGGCATATTTTATCACAGAAACAGCAAGTAATAAAATATTAGAGCAAATTACCGCTTTTGTAATTTGCAAATGCAGTACCTGCTATATTTTTTTGTTCAATTCTTTTTACTACATCAAAACATATGTAGTACAATTAAAAAAGTAAAAAAAATAATCATTTACTTTTTGAAAAGCTCTTTGTCCAGCATTACTCCATCAGATGAAGTTTGTAGAGAAAGTCTCAACATGTCCATGCATTCTTTGAGCCTTGGATCTGATGTACGCAAACCAGTAGATTTTAAAGCCTGCAATAAAAAAAGAAAAAAAAACTGTTAAAAAACAAGACTAATACCTGTCTCAAGGATTTATTTCAGAATCCTGCTTTGTGTCATATAAACTTACATAGTTTACAAAGATCATATACCTAACCAGGCACAGTAAATAATTTTTACTACCACTACACCATGGCAGTCAGATAACTCCCTGGATCAAGTTTATCTTACTAAGAAGGTATAATAGTTTATTCATCCCAAAAATATCATGTGCTTCAAGGCATAGTAGATCTTCATCAGATAGAACAATAAAATTATATATAATACAGGTTACATAGAACAAAAGGGACCATAAAAAGCACCATTTTTGAAAGGGACAAGGTAACTAAAAGGGTTTTCCACAAGTTTTAAAAATATGTCTACTGCCCTCCACCAAGTTAAAAAAAATTGTTAAAAAAAAAAATGGAATTTACCTACCCTTTTACTGCCGGAGCTCTAATATCGACTGCTGGTCCCTCACCAGTTATGTCCTGTTCATGGCTTAAGTGACTATGAATTAATCACAATCACATGCTGTTCTCAGCAATCATTTGTCATGCTGCAGACACATGAAAACTGAGGCCAATGATTGGTTCATAAACGCTCTGGAGGTGCTTATGCTGCATTAGATTAATTTGGTAGTAAAAAGAGGGGCAGGCAAGTTTTTATAAATAGTGAAAAACCACTGTAAATGGAAAAGGGATGAAAAAAATCTAAATATCAATAAATGCACAGTAAACATAAAGCAGTTAATAAAATGCATTTTTATTCAACACATACAGTATCTAATATAAGTAAATAATTAAAAGGCTACGAATAAGGGTATGTGCACACGTCATCTTTTAGACCGTAATTCAGGGCGTAATTGTGCTGCAATATGGTATACAGTAATTCATTGCTCTTAGAGAAGTGAATGGGGCCAGCCCCCCTCCCTGCGCTGTAGTAGTACACACTGGCCAGCGTGTAGTTCTAAAATGCCCATCATCTTGCGGCGCGCACCGGAACGTGCTGCAAGACGCAGAGTGAACATACCCTAAGAGGATAAAAAAGGAAGACAACCGACAGCACATATTTGTACTGAGCGGGGGAAAAGTGAGAAGAAAAAAAAAAGTTGCCATGCTGCATATGCACCTGAAAAGGTGGTTCTTTCTTTTCCTTTTTCTGATATGGTGCATCTTATTATAGAATTTTTATTTATCTACACACTCTCTTTTTTGGTATATATTGTAACGACACTTCACTTGGTGCATTTGGGCGTAATGTTGTATTTAAGCTTATTGATGTACTCCTATTTAGTTTCTAATGTTCTTCTGGTATGTATGATGCGGCCGTGCGATGCCTAGTGAAGGCGGAAGATGTTGTTTTGTTCCTTATGCGTCTGCGTGGCTTGGTTCCGATGCTCGGGAGTTTGATGTCTGCGGCGCGCATGCGCGGTTGTTAAAGTGAGGGCGGGAGTTGCCAGTTATGCTGGATTGTTTTTGGTGCACTTGCGCGATCTCTCCGACCAAGTGGTGGAAGTTGCCAGTAATGTTGAATTGTCCTTGATGCGCCTGCGCGATCCCTCTGATCTAGTGGTGGAAGTTGGGGATGTGTGGTGGGTATGCGCACATCGCCGCTTCTGGACGCCGACATCAATGTGATTTCGGGCCGTTTGAGGTATTATTTAGATGAGCATTACAGGTGCATATTTCTATTGGCCAATAGAAACATTAGGGGGTATGTTATATTGTGTATATATGGACCCATTTTGTGTTTGTTACTCAACCTCTTGAAAAAGCTGGTGGGGATACGCGCATCGAGGATAATACCCTCTTTGGCGACATATCCATCACCTTGGTAATGGATTGATATTTGGGTTACTAGATGTCTATTTTTTGTATCTGGTTTGATGCATTTATCTTATTTATAATCATTTGAATTGTTACAAATTTATATATTTGCTTGCACCTCTCCAGATTATTTTGTTATTTATTGGTGTTGGATATGTCGCCTTTGTTCATTTTGGGGGGTATTTTGTGGTTTTAATTGTTTTTAAGGTGTGTTTTAATTGTGATAGTCGCATTATATTTGTTAATATTGTATTAATAATTCTTTAAATAAAGTATTGACATATTCAATATTTGAGTATCATTATATTTGGAACCACCTGAAAAGAAAGACTGGAGTAGAATGCCAACACATTATGCAGCAGTACAAAAAGTGAGGCGACGCCTACACATGCACATTAGAAGGAAAGGGCAAGTTCAAGTTGCCATTCTAGGAGTGATGCTTGCACATGAGCAATTATTAGGTGGTGGTTTGTGGGAAAAAAAGTAAAAGGGGTTATGCCCCAAGTGAAAAAGATGGCCAAAAGTCACAGCACAGATGCGCAGTTAATCTCCAGTCCGTTCTATGGGAGTTCCATGTACAGCCAAGCAGTGAGAACAGCTCTCCAGTCTATGCTCTGCATTTCAGGGCCCATTCCCAAGATAGGTGCAGGGCCCAGAGGTGGGACCGACACCTATCAGACAGTGATGGCATATCCTAGCGATATGCTATTATCGTCTATCGTGGTAGAACCCCTTTAAACTGCAGAAATGAGTAATGTAGTAAGGCAATAACCATGCAAGCTCATATAGGTCATAGAAGATTCAAAAGGTATGTTGTGGGAATCAGCAAATGCTGACCAATTTTGATGGTTACTGTGTATTGAACTAACCTCACCAAATGTATTCAAACTAGCTCATCTTTTGCGCTGATACACACTATATTTTGTAGCCTTTGTAATTTATAATATTATTTTATGCATCTATATGATTGCATCTGAGTAGTGATCCCACTCTCCTTTCTCATTTTTTGATTCTGGTATTGAAATTATCTAATTGATTATTTTTGCTTCCTTTGCTGTATTCATATTCACCTTAGGCTATGTCTACACTGGACAGAAAAACGTCCGTTTTTGCAGCGTTTTTCATTTTCTAAAAACGCTGGAAAAAACGACTGTAATCATCTCTAATGTAAAAACGTCCTGCTGTCTACACTGAGCTTCTTTTTTCTGCTCGTTTTTTTTATTGGTCATATTTTGCAACATGCTCTAAAAAACGCCAGAACCGGGCAGAAAATTTACTACAGGAGTCTATGGAAAGCGTCAGACGTCTTTTGCCTCGTTTTTTGGCGCATTTCGCTGCGTTTTTAGCCGTGATTTTTCAATGAAAACCCTCCCAGGAGACCCAAGTCCCACCTATGGTGGGTGTTAATAAAGGTTATATCTTATCAAATTTACATACAAGTGTCTGCTGTGTCCTTTTTGTACCTTTTGTAATAAAATGATCACGCTTTGGCCGCTAACGATTTTTGCGCAATTCATATATTTTTCGGTAAAAATACGTTTTTTATGGATTTTGGCGTCAGAATACGTTTTTTTGCGGATTTTGATGCTGAAATCCTTTTCTTAACATATTTTGGAGCTAATAAAGTTATCTCGCTTCTGACGCCAAACATACGTTTTTTTTACGGATTTTGGCACAAGAATCCGTTTTTTTACGGATTTTAGTGCTAAACTCCTTTTCTTGACATATTTTGGCACTAATAAAGTTATCTTGCTTCTGATGCCAAAAATACTTTCTTTTTACGGATTTTGGAGGCAGAATCCATTTTTTTTACGGATTTTGATGCTAAAATCCTCTTCTTAACATATTTTGGCACTAATAAAGTTATCTCGCTTCTGGTGCTAAAAATACGTTTTTTTTTCCGGATTTTAGTGCCAGAATCCGCTTTTTTACGGATTTGGTGCTAAAATCCTTTACTGAACATATTTTGGCGCTAATAAAGTGATCTTGCTTCTGACGCCAAAAAATAAGTTTTTTACAGATTTTGGCGCCGGAATCCGGTTTTTGATGGATATTGGGGCTAAAATCCGTATCTTTACAGATTTTGACGCTAATAAAGTGATCTCGCTTTTGATGCCCAAACATACGTTTTTTACGGATTTCGCCGCCAGAATTCGTTTTTTTACGGATTTGGACGCTGAGATCAATATCTTTAAAAATGTTGGCGCTAATAAAGTGATCTTGCCTCTAACACTAAAAATAGTTTTCTTTACAGATTTTGACGCTAATACAGTTATTTTGCTGTATGCAAAGATAATGTGGGTTTTTGTGGATTTTGGGTGCAAGAATCTTGTGCAAAATTTAATAAGGTAGTAGCACGCAGCAGCACACAATGGACAACCTGCTCAAAATGGCTACAGTGATCTAAAGGAAGTGACTACTTAACATGTTAACTCCACCTGTAGGGTGTAGTTTACATCCAATGGCTTAATTTGTGCATACATTAAGGCTATGTTCACACGGCTTAAAATGGGCCGTATTTCGGTCCGTAAATTACGCGCCGAAGTGCGCCAATTACGGGCCGAAAACGGCCCATTCATTACGGTAATTCACAGTTCTCATAGAGAACTATGGATTACGTCTCCCTTCCCCGCCCGGCGAAGCCGCCGGGCGGGGAGATAATTGACATGTCACTTTCTAGCGGCGTATACGCGCCGCTAGCAGTGATAGTCTATGGGCCGGCGAAGTGCCGGCCCCCTGCTTACTCCCCCGCTCCCCGCCCCGCCCCCGTCCACACGGCGTAATTGCGGGGCGAAATTACGCCCCGCAATTAAGCCGTGTGAACATAGCCTAAAAAGCAGAGCAAAGACGCTTCAAAAAACGCTCCAAAAAACAAAAAACGTGCCAAAAAACTGATGTTTTTTCAGCTGCTTTTGACAGGCAGTGGACAGAAAACTCAGTTTCATGAACGTTTTTAGTAATTCGTTTTCAGGTCGTTTTTTTGTCCACTGCAGTGTAGACATAGCCTTAGGCTAGGTTCACACGGCGTAATTGCAGGGCGTAATTACGCCCTGCAATTACGCCGTGTGACCGGGGGCGGGGCGGGTGCGGGGGGCCGGCACCTCGGCGGCCCATAGACTTGCATTACCAGCAGCGCGTATACGCCGCTAGTAATTCACATGTCAATTATCACCCCGCCCGGCGGATTCGCCGAGCAGAGGGAGGAGACGTAATCCATAGTTCTCTATGAGAACTGTGGATTACGTAATGACTTGGACATATTCCAGCCGTAATTTGCGCACTCCGGACAATTACGTCCAATTTTAAGCTGTGTGAACATAGTCTTAATTTAAAAACGTCCTGCTGTCTATACGGAGCTTCTTTTTTCTGCTCGTTTTTTTTACTGGTCGTCTTTTGCAACATGTTCTAAAAAACGGCAGAGCCCGGCAGAAAATTTACTACAGGAGTCTATGTAAAGCTCCAGACGTTTTTTGGCGCGTTTCTTGGCGCGTTTTCACATTTTTTGCCGCGATTTTTCAATGAAAACCCTCTCAGGAGACCCAAGTCCCACCTATAGAGGGTGTAACAAAGGTTATACATTATCAAATTTACATACAAGTGTCTGATGTGTCCTTGTCTGTACCTTTTGTAATAAAATGATCATGCCTTGGTCGCTAACAATTTTTGTGCAATTCATATATTTTTCGAACAAACTACCAAACTCTTATTAGATATATTGGGAAAAGAGTACCCCAAGATAAGGTAGCCCGGTATCAAATCTGAAAAGCTCAAACAACAACAATTACCAATACCTTCAGGCAAAGAGAATAAGCTAAAATATACCTTTTATTGAATTAAATAAATAAAAAGGATAAACCTAGTATACCCTACAAAAACCCTATCGGTAACTGACTATTCTCCTAAGAAAAGAAAACAGAGCACCCGCCCTGAAAAAGGGCGACCCCGTACCCCTATCCACCTATATCCTAGACGTCCCTTACACAGACCCTACACAAATACAGGACATGTGACAACGGTACCCTATACAAAAACTAAACAATGAATGCTATAAAGGGACCATATAGATACAAAGAAATCACCAACAAAAAATCCCAATACATATCCCAACGCGTTTCCCCCACTGATTATGCGGGTTCATCAGGGGACAGTAAAACAAACAAAAACAAAAACATAAACAAATAAGTGACCAATAAATAGGATGAAAAAGAGAGAGACAATGCTCACGTCCCTGTGATAAGGGTATGATGAATAGTGGGTCCTGATACTTCGTTTGGATCCCACATAGGACGCCGATGAACCGACCCAGGAACCAGATGCACTAATTGGCGTTCAAAAAACCCGCTATTTAAATGCCAAAATATGCGGACACCGGAAACCACGTAACTACGTGAAACCGGAACTGCCCCGCATAGAATGGAGCGTGCGCACATATGTAAAACCAGGATTCATTGATAAGAAACTGCTACCTAGAGTACGCCTGCGCGAGAGGTAGGCTGTCCGGACTACAAACCGGAAGCTACAAAACTCCGTGATACCGGAAATGACGTTCCGTGACGTATATTATAAACCAAGAAGAAGACAAACATCCGCCAGTATGTAGGAACAAAATAGGTTAGCAAATGCTTGCGGAACTGCGCCTGCGCCAGGATTAACAATGCGCTGGCGCAGGAGAACCTGATTGTCACAGCATCCAAAAACGGGATGTGGACAAGCGCAACGCTAATGCATTATAGTGATAAAAATATAACCGTATGGCAAAAAGGGGCAAATTCGATAGAAAATAGGAAAAAGGGAGGGAAGGGGGAGAACCAACATATAAATCAAGTGAAAATTAAAGATAGAAGCTATAGAAAAAGATAAAATAAGAATAAAGAAAACAAATTATGATATATAATAAGACAGGATTGACACAATAATGAATACATACTGAGGGATTAGATAAATGATACAAAAGAAAGGGACTCATTAAGTCCCTGGGGCTGGACAGTTTTTAACCAAAAAACCCCAACAGATTCTCTCTGCAGGATTTTTCTTTCATAATTACCCTTAAGTGGGGAGGGATGAACAACCTCAACCACTGAGAATGAAATGGCTTGTGGGTTTTCACGATGTCTGGAATTCAGGGTTTAGCTAGGGGGGTATCTCGATGGTGTTTGATGTCCCCCACGTGCTCGAGAATCCTACGTCTCACCTCCCTGATGGTTTTTCCAACATACATTGCAGGGCAGGGGCACGTAGCCACATATATAACTCCTTTAGTCTTACAATTAGCATAATCAAGAAATTTAAAGGTTTTCCCAGATACAAGGTTAGTGACATATTTAGAAACATGTATGTATTGGCACGCCTTACAACTACCACATCTATATGAAACCAGTGATTTTTTGGCGGAGCCACATAGTCATTGACGTAGATGACGAATAATGACTGTGGACTAATGCATCACCAATATTTCTACCTTTTTTCGGTAAGTAATGCTGGGGTGGGAATCAACAAATTCCTCAAGTGTGGATCCTGTGTTAAATCGGCCAAAAATTTGAGATAATATCTCTAACTCTTGTGCCGCATTATCAAAAGTGCCCACTATTCTCACCAAGTTCGAAATTTCTGGTCGGTTCTTATTGGATAATAGTGAGGCTCGATCAGCCGATCGAGCAAATTGTACGCTTCTGACAAGACCTGTTGGGGATACCCACGTTCCAAAAACCTGTTTCTCAACAGACCAGCTTCATGCTTAAAGGAAGACAGTGTAGAGCAGTTTCTCCGGGCCCGGATATATTGTCCCTTTGGTATTCCACGACGTAGTGGGAGGGGATGATGGCTATTCCATTGTAATAGGCTATTCCCAGCTGTCGGTTTACGGTATAAAGATGTCTCCAAAGACCCATTTGGGCCCTTACGAATCATTAAATCCAAGAAAACCAATTCCGACTGGTTTATTTCTGACGTGAATTTTAAACCGATCTGATTAATATTTAATTGATCAACAAACTCTTGAAAGAAGGTATTAGAACCTGTCCACAGAACAAAGATATCGTCGATATATCTCCCCCAGAACAGGATACAGTCTTGGAATTCATTCAGGCGTTCAGAGAATACTATAGACCGTTCCCACCAGCCCAGGAGGAGATTAGCATACGAGGGAGCACAAGGGCTCCCCATAGCTGTCCCCCTGAGCTGGTGGTAATAACGTCCATTAAAAAGAAAGAAATTGTGCGTCAAGACAAATTTCAATAGGCTAACCACAAATGATCCATGATCCCGAAGAAAAATACTTCTTGTGTCCAAAAAGAACTTCACAGCCTCCAACCCCACTGATGCGGATGGAGCTGTAAAGTGCCTCCACATCAATACTGCAAAGCCAGGTATTGGGGTCCACATTAAGGCCATCTAACTTCTGCAATAAATCGGTAGTGTCTTTGATATATGATGGTAAAGTCGAGACAAGTGGGGACAAGATTTTATCTACATAGAGGCTTGCATTTTGTGTGAGGCTGTTTATACCTGACACTATAGGTCGGCACTTAAGGGGATGAAGTCCCTTATGTATCTTAGGTAACCCATAGAAGGTGGCAATTTGTGGAGATGTGGGTAACATGAACATAAATTCTTGTTTGTCAATAAGGGCTGTACATAATGCTTCTCTAAGTAAAGACTCTAACTCAGCTTTATAGTTAGTCATGGGATTTGAGGGCAAGATATTATAACCAGAGCGATCATTGAGTATCATAAGACACATGTTACGATAATCTTCGTTATTCAAAATAACAATGTTACCCCCCTTGTCAGACGATTTTATCACTACAGAATCATCCTCGGTCACGTAACCCAGAGCTTATGAAGAAATGGGAAAGTGAGGCAACTGCGTCTTCCCTGCGGTTTATTAATCTGCTGATAGATGAGGAAAAATCAATTCTAAATAGATCACTTAAAAGTTTAACTGTATCTGCAGAAATAACTATTTATCATAAGGGAGAACCTGTCTATCAAAAACTAGAGACAGAACTACAAGTAAATATTGATAAATTCACCACGTTTTTTAAAGAACGTAAGCATAAACAATTCATATATCAAAGACACTACCGATTTATTGCAGAAGTAAGATGGCCTTAATGTGGACCCCAATACCTGGCTTTGCAGTATTGATGTGGAGGCACTTTACAGCTCCATCCCGCATCATGTGGGGTTGGAGGCTGTGAAGTTCTTTTTGGACACAAGAAGTATTTTTCTTCGGGATCATGGATCATTTGTGGTTAGCCTATTGAAATTTGTCTTGACGCACAATTTCTTTCTTTTTAATGGACGGTATTACCACCAGCTCAGGGGGACAGCTATGGGGAGCCCGTGTGCTCCCTCGTATGCTAATCTCCTCCTGGGCTGGTGGGAATGGTCTATAGTATTCTCTGAACGCCTGAATGAATTCCAAGACTGTATCCTGTTCTGGGGGAGATATATCGACGATATCTTTGTTCTGTGGACAGGTTCTAATACCTTCTTTCAAGAGTTTGTTGATCAATTAAATATTAATCAGATCGGTTTAAAATTCACGTCAGAAATAAACCAGTCGGAATTGGTTTTCTTGGATTTAATGATTCGTAAGGGCCCAAATGGGTCTTTGGAGACATCTTTATACCGTAAACCGACAGCTGGGAATAGCCTATTACAATGGAATAGCCATAATCCCCTCCCACTACGTCGTGGAATACCAAAGGGACAATATATCCGGGCCCGGAGAAACTGCTCTACACTGTCTTCCTTTAAGCATGAAGCTGGTCTGTTGAGAAACAGGTTTTTGGAACGTGGGTATCCCCAACAGGTCTTGTCAGAAGCGTACAATTTTGCTCGATCGGCTGATCGAGCCTCACTATTATCCAATAAGAACCGACCAGAAATTTCGAACTTGGTGAGAATAGTGGGCACTTTTGATAATGCGGCACAAGAGGTTAGAGATATTATCTCAAATTTTTGGCCGATTTTAACACAGGATCCACACTTGAGGGAATTTGTTGATTCCCACCCCAGCATTACTTACCGAAGAGGTAGAAATATTGGTGATGCATTAGTCCACAGTCATTATTCGTCATCTACGTCAATGACTATGTGGCTCCGCCAAAAAATCACTGGTACATATAGATGTGGTAGTTGTAAGGCGTGCCAATACATACATGTTTCTAAATACGTCACTAACCTTGTATCTGGGAAAACCTTTAAATTTCTTGATTATGCTAATTGTAAGACTAAAGGAGTTATATATGTGGCTACGTGCCCCTGCCCTGCAATGTATGTTGGAAAAACCATCAGGGAGGTGAGACGTAGGATTCTCGAGCACGTGGGGGACATCAAACACCATCGAGATACCCCCCTAGCTAAACACATGAATTCCAGACATCGTGAAAACCCACAAGCCATTTCATTCTCAGTGGTTGAGGTTGTTCATCCCTCCCCACGTAAGGGTAATTATGAAAGAAAAATCCTGCAGAGAGTATCTGTTTGGATTTTTCGGTTAAAAACTGTCCAGCCCCAGGGACTTAATGAGTCCCTTTCTTTTGTATCATTTATCTAATCCTCAGTATGTATTCATTATTGTGTCATCCTGTCTTATTATATATCATAATTTGTTTTCTTTATTCTTATTTTATCTTTTTCTATAGCTTCTATCTTTAATTTTCACTTGATTTATATGTTGGTTCTCCCCCTTCCCTCCCTTTTTCCTATTTTCTATCGAATTTGCCCCTTTTTGCCATACGGTTATATTTTTATCACTATAATGCATTAGAGTTGCGCTTGTCCACATCCCGTTTTTGGGATGCAGTGACAATCAGGTTCTCCCGCGCCAGCGCATTGTTAATCCTGGCGCAGGCGCAGTTCCGCAAGCATTTGCTACCCTATTTTGTTCCTACATACGGGCGGATGTTTGTCGTCTTCTTGGTTTATAATATACGTCACGGAATGTCATTTCCGGTATCACGGAGTTTTGTAGCTTCCGGTTTGTAGTCCGGACAGCCTACCTCTCGCGCAGGCGTACTCTAGGTAGCAGTTTCTTATCAATGAATCCTGGTTTTACATATGTGCGCACGCTCCATTCTATGCGGGACAGTTCCGGTTTCACGTAGTTACGTGGTTTCCGGTGTCCGCATATTTTGGCATTTAAATAGCGGGTTTTTTGAACGCCCATTAGTGCATCTGGTTCCTGGGTCGGTTCATTGGCGTCCTAGTTGGGATCCAAATGAAATATCAGGACCCACTATTCATCTTACCCTGATCACAGGGACGTGAGCATTGTCTCTCTCTTTTTCATCCTATTTATTGGTCATTTATTTGTTTATTTGTTTTTGTTTGTTTGTTTTACTGTCCCCTGATGAACCCGCATAATCAGTGGGGGAAACGCGTTGGGATATGTATTGGGATTTTTTGTTTGTGATTTCTTTGTATCTATATGGTCTCTGTATAGTATTTATTGTTTAGTTTTTGTATAGGGTATTCTTTGTCACATGTCCTGTATTTGTGTAGGGTCTGTCTGAGGGACGTCTAGGATATAGTTGGATAGGGGTACGGGGTCGCCCTTTTTCAGGGCGGGTGCTCTGTTTTCTTTTCTTAGGAGAATAGTCAGTTACCGATAGGGTTTTTGTAGGGTATACTAGGTTTACTCATATATTTTTCGCAAAAAATAAGTTTTTTACGGATTTTGGCGTCAGAATCTGTTTTTTGCGGATTTTGATGCTAAAATCCTTTTCTTAATATATATTGGCGCTGATAAAGTTATCTCGCTTCTGACGGTAAAAATAAGATTTTACGGATTTTGGCGCAAGAATCCGTTTTTTTACGGATTTTGCCACTAAAATACTTTTCTTTACAGATTTTGGCGCTAATAGTTCTCGTTTTTTACGCCAAAAATTTTTAGCGTCAGAAGCGAGATAACTTTATTAGTGTCAAAATCCGTAAAAATATGGATTTTAGCACCAAAATCCGTAAAAAAATGGACTACAGGGAAAAAAATCCATAAAGAAAAACGTATTTTTGGCGACAAATGCGAGATAACTCTATTAGCACCAAAATTCATAAAAATGCAGATCTTTGCGCCAAAATCCGTTTAAAAAAACGTATTTTTGGCGAAAAACGTGAGATAACTTTATTAGCGGCAAAATCCGTAAAAATGCAGATCTTAGCACCAAAATCCGTAACTGGACTTTAGGGCCAAAATCCATAAAAAAAAACGTATTTTTGGCGACAAACACAAGATAACTTTATTAGCGCTAAAATCCGTAAAACGACTACAAGATCACATATAAATGCAAAGAGGTGCTTTATTTACCCTTTTGTAGGGCTGAGTTACATCCAATGGCTTAATTTATGCATACATTAAAAAACAGGCTTAAAAGGGTTGTCTCACTACAAGGATTGGGTTTTAATTAAAAGATCTTTAAAAAAACAAGCAGCTTTGCAATATATGTTCATTACAAATGTCCTACTGATTTTGAGTTATCCCTGGTAGTAGAAGTGCATCAGCTTCTCAAAGCACTATAGCCACCGACCTGTTGATTTTTATCTCACTGGCTGTCAGTGCTGGTGACTCATCAGCTTCTCAATAAAGGTTGGTGCACAGAGCACCTCCCGCACAGTATGCTTCTGTAGGGAAGGGAGGGGGAGGGCTCTGGCTTCTGTGTCTGTGTAGCTGTGCTGCCTGGATTAACCCTGTTTGTGCCTGCTCCCTCCTGCACAGATTGAGGAGAGCAGGGGTGAGGCTGATCTGTGGTCAGTAGGATGTGACAGCAGTGAAGTGTGTTACTCTAATCACCATGTGCCTGTGGAGCTTTGACTATACTAATAGAACAGATCAGGGGAGTCATGTGAATGGTTCATATCCCTCCCTGCTCTGCTGTGATTATAGTAACACACTTCACAGCTGCTCTGTGCCTGTTCTGATGGGAAGACAGTGTTTGTGTTTGTTGTTGCTTGAGATGTCCATGGAGATTTGTATGCTAAGCAGGGGGTATAGGAACCTTTACATCCCCCCTGCTCTGCTATTAGCATACACAGCTTCACAGGCCTCTGGCTCCACTAGCCACTCATAGATCAGCCCTCTCCCTGCTGTCTCCTGACTCTGTGGAGAGGAGCAGAAAGAGCTCAGCCACAGCATCAGCACAGTGCAGCTGATCCAGCAGTGAGCAGCAGATCTAGGCAGGCATATACAGGGTTAACTCTGGCAGCAAACTGCCTCCCCCTCCCCTGCTGTATAGAAGTTAGGAGGAGAGCTGTCTGTGTGCTGAGGGGAAGGGGGAAGAGGGAGGAGAAGAGGCAGACAAGAAGCACGCCCCTGAATTCAAAAATCCTATGCTGCCAGACACACTGAAGTAGGCTGAAAGCCTGTAGTGAGACAACTCCTTCAAAGACACGTAAAAAACGCTTGTAAAAAAAACGCACACAAAAAAAATCGCAGCAAAAAACTGCCCTTTCTTCAGCTGCTTTTGACAGGCAGTGGACAAAAAACTCAGTTTCATTAACGTTTTTAGTAATTCGTTTTCAGGTCGTTTTTTGTCCACTGCAGTGTAGACATAGCCTTATAATAAAGCTGTTTTGAATAAGGAAAAAACATAGGGACTGAAAACACCTACAGTGAAGGAAATAATTATTTGATCCCTTGCTGATTGTATAAGTTTGCCACTGACAAACACATGAACAGTTTATAATTTTAAGGGGCCGTTCACACGGTTTATTTCAGGGCACGGATTCCAGCCATATTGCGCGCCGTACTGCGCTGTAATACAGCTGGAATCCGTGCCAGCCATTACGGTAATCCACAGTTCTCATAGAGAACTATGGATTCAGTCTCTCCACCCCGCTCGGCGGGGAGAAAGTGACATGCACATTATCCCGGCGGGATACGCGCCGTGGATAATGCATGTCTATGGGCCAGCGAGCAGCCGCCCCGTACTCAAGCCGTAATTGCGGGCGAAATCCGTCCCGCAATTATGGCTTGAATAAGCCGTGTGAACCCCGCCTAAGGCTAGATAGAATATCCAAAATAAAATCCGGAATAAATTAATTTGCATTTTGCAGTGAGAAATAAGTATTTGATTCCTCTGGCAAACAAGACCTTGTCAGACGTTCTTAAAGTTGACAATGAGGTTTGCGCATATGTCAGGAGGAATTTTGGTCCACTCCTCTTTGCAGATCATCTCTAAATCATTAAGATTTTGAGGCTGTTGCTTGGCAACTCTGAGCTTGATCTCCCTCCATAAGTTTTCTATGGGATTAAGGTCTGGAGACAGGCTCCATGACCTTAATGTGCTTCTTTTTGAGCCACTCCTTTGTTGCCTTGGCTGTATGTTTGGGTCATTGTCTTGCTGGAAGACCCAGCCACAACCCATTTGTAATATCCTGACAGAGGGAAGGAGGTTGTCACTCAGGATTTTACAGTACATAGCTCCATCCATTCTACCATTTTATGCGGTGAAGTAGTCCTGTGCCCTTAGCAGAGAAATGCCCCCAAAGCATAATATTTCCACCTCCATGCTTGACAGTGGGGATGGTGTTCTTTGGGTCACAGGCAACATTTCTCTTCCTCCAAACACTGCGAGTTAATGCCAAAGAGCTCGATTTTTGTCTCATCTGACCACAGCATCTTCTCCCACTCACAGAATCATCCAGTTGTTCATTGGTAAACTTCAGAGGAGTCTGCACATGTGCCTTCTTGAGCAGAGGGACCTTGCGGGCACTGCAGGATTTTAAACTATTACAGCGTGATGTGTTACCAATGGTTTTCTTGGTGACTGTGGTCCCAGCTGCCTAGAGATCATTAACCAGTCCCCTCCCGTGTAGTATTAGGCTGATCTCTCACCTTCCTTATGATCAAGGATACCCCATGAGGTGATTTTGCATGGTGTCCCAGATCAATGTTGATTGACAGCCATTTTGTATTTCTTCCATTTTCTTACTATTGCACCAACAATTGTCTCCTTCTCACCCAGCATCTTACTTATGGTTTTGTAGCCCATTCCAGCTTTATGCAGATCTATGATCTTGTCCCTGACATCCTTAGAAAGCTCCCTGGTCTTTTCCATGTTGTAGAGGTTAGATACTGACTGATTAATTGTGGACAGGAGTCTTTTATAGAGGTGACTATTTAAGACAGCTGCCTTTAATGCAGGTAACGAGTTGATAAGGAGCGTCTAACTGGTCTGTAGGAGTCAGAACTCTTAAGGGTAGGGGATCAAATACTTATTTCTGCAAAATGCAAATAAATTTATATAATTTATACAATGTAATTTTTTGAATTTTATTTTGGATATTCTATCTCTCAATGTTAAAATGAAGCTACCCTCAAAATTATAGACTGTTCATGTCCTCGCCAGTGGGCAAACTTACAAAATCAGCAAGGGATCAAACAATTACTTCCTTCACTGTATATATACCAAAATAAATGTATATAAAGGTGAAAAGATAAATTCTAGATTAATGGTGGAAGAGACAAAGTGTCATTAAGCCTTCATGTTTTCAGGGTCTTTAAAGAGGTTTTATCATTTGATAGAATCAGCTCAAGTGTACGAAAGCTTCAGTTTCAAACCCAGGGGCGAGTCTCTCCACTCAGCAGGGGTGCCTCTCCTGCCAGGAGGTGTCTCCCCTCACTGAAGAGCTGTGACATCATCAGTCTGTGTTAGCAGGAGAAGGTGGAGAAGGTCAGCTTTGCAGATCTTCTGCTTCTGGCTTCAGTTCTCATGCTTCATGGTGGCAGTTCTCAGCTCCAGGCTGCAAAAGCTGCTTGTAACCACTACCTTCATTGGTGTAATTGCTGTTATATACATAGCCTGAACTGATGAAACAAGTGTGAGAAATGCTCTCTGCCCCCCCCCTCCTCCTCTGTGCTCAGGCAGGAGATACAGCAGACTGTATAATGGGACTGTAGACTGTTATATGGGGGGAGCACAAGGTATAATACTGTGTTATATGAGGGGAGAGAGAATCTAGAAGTTACTCAGTACATAGAAATATCACTGGAATGCCATCACATAGGGCTGTCCCAGCTTCTCAGACAGGCAGCTTGATTCTCACAGCTCAGAGAGGAGTAAACAGAGTGTGCAGGCAGCCAATCACAGTGCAGGGGGCATGCCCAGGGGCGTTTCCCCACAGGCTGAATAAAATGTCAGCCAGCCAATCACAGAAAAGGGGGTGTGACCCAAACAGCAGCTGCAAAACTAGCTGTAGATTCACAGTTTAGCTCATATCTACTATAATAATGACTTAGATAAAGAAAACCAATCACAAAAGTGCTTATTTTTACTGTCCCCATTATTAGAGACATGATCTTTGTAGCGAGAAAACCCCTTTAAACGATGATGCATCTATATTCCTTTTATAATTTTTTTTCTGTCCCAGTCCCTCCTAACAGATATCTCAATAAGCTCAAGGTCGATTAACGATAAGGTCATTGAATTATCGACATAGTCCGTCCCACATATGAGACCAAACATGAATAGCTGCACCTACACACCAATCTTTTACTTTTAGAGTTGGCAAAATGAATTCGTCACTTACACTGATGTAGTGAGATAACCCGGTTTATGTCAAGGTTAAAGGGGTAAAATGGCTATGCATAAGGAGTTTGCCCACATTTTTGCCACATCTATAAATAATAGAGAGCTAACGTTCTACCAGATCATGCCAGATAGGCCAGTATCTTTAAAGAAAATCTGTCTTCAGAAAAAAATAAAATAAAATGTATTTATGAAATATTGTGTTCATTTTTGTCTACATTTTTTTATTTTATTTAGTATTTATTGAACATTTTCTTATAACAAAGACATGTACAAACAAAATATCGCAGTCAAATCACAAAATGAGGTACAATGGTAAAGACACTATCAGCAATGCGTGTCCGTTAGTGGAAAAACAAATATATGCATACATATGCAGAAAGCACATAAAGCTATAAAATTGGAATTATAACTGCGTCGAGAAAATAAAGAGAGGGAGAAAAGAGGGGAAGAGATCCATCGGGCCACGGGGGAAAAGAAGCAGAGTAAAGCTATGTTCACACGGCTTAAAATGGGCCGTATTTCGGTCCGTAATTACGCGCCGAAGTGCGCTAATTACGGGCTGAAAACGGCCCATTCATTACGGTAATCCACAGCTCTCAGAGAACTATGGATTACGTCTCCTCTCCCTGCCCGGCGAAGCCGCCGGGCGGGGAGATAATTGACATGTCACTTTCTAGCGGTGTATACGCGCCGCTAGCAGTGATTGTCTATGGGCCGGAGAGGTGCCGGCCCCCCACTCGCTCCCCCGCTCCCGTCTACACGGCGTAACTGCGGGGCGTAATTACGTCTCGCAGTTAACCCGTGTGAACATAGCCTAAGAGGGAAATATTACTTAGAAAAGGGAGAAAAGCTGAGGAGCTCCATAGCGCACTCTATTGGATGTAGTTATCCTCAGTTCACATGTAGCTCGCAGGAGCCTAGCATTGTGATAGGGATTTGAGCAAAACCAGTTAAGTTCAACTACAGACAGTTGTTTCGGGGTATTTGGCCTTCGTCAGTGCAGTGTAGAACTTACTGGTTGGCTGGGTGAGAGACAAGAGTGGCTTCGAAAGGGGAAAGATCACTCCTTGAGGAGAGAAACCAATAAATTGGTCGGTGTGAGGGTTAACTTGCCATTCAGACCTCACTGACTGTTTTTCATAAAGCAAAGGCTTATGGGAAAAGAGCAGAGGAGCTCCACAGCACACTCTATTGGAAGTAGTTATCCTCAGTTAAAAAAATTATTTTTAGCGTTAGAAGCAAGATAACTTTATTAGCGCCAAAATCCGTAAAGAAGAGGACTCTAACGCCAAAATCCATAAAAAAAGGATTCTAGCACCAAAATCCGTTTAAAAAAAAGTATTTTTAGTGTCGGAAGCGAGAGAACCTTATTAGCGCCAAAATCTGCAATGAAAAGGATTTGAGCGCCCAAAAACGTAAAATAACGGACTTTAGCAACAAAATCCGTAAAAAAAAATTGATTTTTAGCGCCAGAAGCGAGATAACTTTATTAGCGCCAAATCCGTAAAGAAAAGGATTCTAGCGCTAAAATTCATACAAGAAACGGATTCTAGAACCAAAATCCTTAAAAACAGATTTTTAGCATCAGAAGCAAGAGAACCTTATAAGCGCCAAAATCCGTAAAGAAAAGGATTTTAGCGTCAAAAAACGTAAACTGCTGGATTGTAGAGCCAAAATCCGTAGAAAAACATTTTTTAGCATTAGAAGCGAGAGAACTTTATTAGTGTCAAAATCCATAAAAAAAAAGGATTTTAGCGACAAAATCTGTAAAAAAAAAACATTTTTAGCGTCAGAAACGAGAGAACTTTAATAGCGCCAAAATAATCGGTAAAGGAAAGGATTTTAGCACCAAAATCCATTTAAAAAAGTATTTCTAGCGTCAAAATCGAGAGAACTTTATTAACGCCAAAATCCATATAGAAAAGGTTTCAAGAGCCAAAATCGGTTTAAAAAAAGTATTTTTAGCGTCAGCAGCGAGAAACTTATTAGCGTCAAAATCCGTTAAAAAAAAAGGATTTTAGCGCAAAAATGAATAAAAAAGGGATTGTAGCGCCAAAATCCGTAAAAAACGGATTCTGCCACCAAAATCCGTAAGAAAACTTATTTTTAGTGTCAGAAGGGAGAGTTTATTAGCGCCAAAATCTGTAAAGAAAAGGATTTCTGCGGCAAAATCCATAAAAAATTTATTTTTAGCGTCAGAAGCAAGAACGTTATTAGCGCCAAAATCCGTAAAGAAAAGGATTTTAGCGCCAAAATCTGTAAAGAAACGAATTTTAGCGCCAAAATCCGTAAAAAAAAGGATTGCAGTGCCAACATCCGTAAAAATAACTGGATTATAGCACCAAGATCCATAAAAAAAAGTATTTTTAGCGTTAAAGGCGATAGAACTTTATTAGCCAAAAAAACTTGAATTGCGCAAAAATCGCTAGCATTATCATTTTATTTCAAATGAGGGCACACCGGACACTTGTCTGCAGAATTGATATAACCGCCCGACTCAGCTGCCTCTCTGGCAAGCCTTGCTGGAGCACAGAGCGGCTGAGGAGATGATCAGTAGCTGCTAATCAGCCCTCATGGCTGCCTGCTCCCTATATCTGTGAACTGCAGACACTAGAGTTCACAGCTGGGAGGGGCTAAGAGGGACATAGCTGAAGAGATTCAGACAGGAGACCTCTGAACTCACTTATGCAAAGTGAGTGCTTTACTGCTACTTCCTGTGTGTCTAGCAATCACACTGTACAGAGCTGCTTCTGAAAAGGGCAGTGTTCTGTACACACAGGAATAATTAATAACTGTCTATACAAGCTCATAACTGCAACTGAAAATAAAAAGGATATAGAATACACACATTACTGAAAAAAAAAATTGCGACACAATCACTTTAAGTAATCTCCCTTATCTGGGTAGTTGCCAGATTTTATGGGTCTTTCACTTTCTCCACTTCTTTGTCCTGAGGCCAAAGTGTGAGCAAAGAGGTTTTAAAGAATGTTGGTAAGCATCAGTTAGTGTACTATTGAGGTATCCTCTAGGTCTGAAACATTGCCTCAGGGAATCAGCCTGCACCTAATCCTTCTCCTTAAAACTCTCCCGTCTAAGCAAGCTGTTACCTGCTGTGGGCTTCCTATATGTCCATGTAGGGTACCAGCACTTTTTTTGCTGATCACTATATCCAAGAAACATATCTCTTGTTGGTTTATGTCCAATGTAAATTTCTAAACAATTCTTTTAACCCCTCCTGCTGCAGCCTTTTTTTTTCTGTCACATTTGTTTTTCTCTCCCTGCCTTCCCAGAGCCGTAACTTTTTTTTCATTTTTCTACCTACCTAGACATATGAGGTCTTTTATTTTTTGTTTCAAGATGTAATTTATAATGGTTTCATTAACCGTACCATAAAATATACAGGGAATATGCAAAGAATTTTATAGTAGGGAAATATGTGAAAAAAAGAGGGAATTTTCTTTTTACGGCAATCAATCTTTTGTATAAATGATGTATTACCTGTATTCTACAGGTTGATGCAAATATGGCAAAACCAAACATACAGGGTTTTTGATATGTTTTGGTACCGTAAAAAAAATCCCCAGATTTTCTATTTTTCATATTTTTACCACGACCAGTAACTTTTTGGGACTTCTACCTACAGACTTGGGTGATGATGCATTTTTTTTTGCGGGCTGAAGTGTACTTTTTATTTGTACTAATTTGGAATACATGCAGCTTTTTTGATCACTTTTATTAAAATTTTTAAGGGACATCAAATGACCAAAAAACTGCAATTTTGGCGTATGGAAATGTTTTTCTTATATGGTGTTCAGCGTACGGTATAAACTATGTTATATTTCATTAGTTTTGACTTTTTTGGATGCACCAATACCAATTATGTGTAATTTTTTAGAATTTTATGTTTTTTATTTGTAAAATGGCAAAAGGAGGATGATTTGATATCTTTTTTTTTCTATTTTTTTTATTTTAACATTGAGACCCCCTAGGGTGCTTCACCACTAGGGGGCTTGATCATTTATACAGCCTATTGCATGGTAATATAATGCAATAGTGTGTATAAATATGGCGGTTTTACTAGTAAAACAGAAAACATGGCGGCGATGGAAGCTTTCACCAGGCTCCCAGCTGCCATGTAAAGCGAGATCGCATGGCCCTGATCACCGCGGGGGCCCCGATTGGAGTGAGACAAAACTGCTTATTTTGTCATTCCATGTCAAGTGAATCAATGATTTTTACCTCTATATTTTTAATTCTTTTGAGATTTTGTTATTTGGCAGTAGTGTCTCAGAGAATACAAAATGTGAAGAAAAAAAAATTCTAGATTTTTTTTTTTTTTTTTTTTTTATTTATTTTAAAAGTTTTGAAAAAGTTTGAATTTTGGTGTTGCCTGCCTTTACATTTCTCCTCATAACTCAGGCTAGAAAAAAGATAGAGAAACAAAATAAACACCATTCTACTCAGAACTGTACAGGCTTTCACCACAGCATCTTCGTTAATATTTTACCCATGAGAACGCAAACGCAAAATTTTAAAACGCATTTCCCAAAAAAAGTTTAATTTAAACATTTCCAAAAATGCACATGTGCCTGCTATGCTCCTAGCCACATCTGTACCAAAATTCAAGTTGGGATCACGATGGGATCATATTTAAAAATATTTTTATTTCAGTGTCAATTCGAAAATCTGGAATTCAGATCTGTTCAGCTTGTGGTCAAAGTGTGGGTTCTATATTTACCAATTAATCCATGATTTTTAGTTATTACTGTATTATTTTATTATGTTACAGCTTAGAAGCAGGAGAGGACAGAGGAGAAAGCTTTGTTAGGGCTTAACCTTAGAATGAACAGAGGTAGAAAGTGAATGCAGAGCAGATGACAGGCCATCAGCTCTGTCAATCATGTGAAGTATCTGCCCACCACAGAGTCAGGAAGTAAGGGTATGTTCACACTGCGTCTTGTGAACATCCACTTTTTTTGATGCGTGTCTGGGTCCGTCTGAACGATCCAGACATCATCTAACAATTTGCAGTGTGTTTAACACTGCAGGCAATGAAAAACATGTAGCGGCGTTCACATGAGCGATCGCCGATGCGTATTTGCATCGCATCTGTCCGATGCGTCTTTCGGATGCGCTCCAAGCATTGACATGTCATTTCTTGCAGCGCATCCGAAAGACGCATCGGACAGACACAATGCAAATATGCATCGGCGATCGCTCATGTGAAAGCCGCTACGTGTATCACATTGCTGGCAGTGTTAAACACACTGCTAATTGTTATATGCGTGTCGGGGTCCGTTCAGATGGACCCAGACACGCATCACAAAAGTGGTTCAAACGGATGCAAGATGCCATGTGAACATACCCTAAGACACAGCTTCAGAGCTTTCATGTCCTGACATGTTCACTCTTGAACAAACAGTAGTCTGTACACAGACATCAATATTGGGGAGTGTGTTCGGCGCTGGTAGCTGGCTACTGTACTCTCTAAAGAATGTGAAAATAAAGAAGTAGAAGATTACAATTCACCCACAACATTTCACTACAAATTGATGATAAAAGGCCAGTTTAAAAACGTACTATTAATTGTTTGATTAGTTCATATTTTATAGAACGAGGATTTAACTACTGTACTATTCTTCTTAAACACTTCATAAATGACATGTTTAGTGATATAATAAAAAAATTATTACATGTATAAATAGGTGCTAAAAATATTGGTTCTTTTAATCTTGTTTTTAACATATAATTAGGACTAGACTATTTAGAAAATCCCACTTGAAGATATGATCATCTTTTATCTTTTGGTTTGTTCAATGTATTCAATGAAAATGCCAAGCAAGCTGTGTTATGATGATTAAGATGTATTTATTCTGGCACTTACGATATTTGTTTTTGTGTTTCTTTATTGTTGCATATAAATGTTGAATTGAATAAGGTGTAATTTTAAAAGAAAAAAGGATGAAACTCACACAAACAAAAGCAGATGATTCAAAGTTTAACCCCCTTAAAACGCCCTTGGAGTATGATTACCCCCAGGGTCGCTAAGGGGGTTTTGTAGGGGGAGCAAATGGGCAGCTAAAAACCCTGGTTACATTTGCGGGGGGGGCGGCGTTGCCCCCCCACGCTGTTTAACCCTTTAGATCCCCGCGGAAAAGATGGCTGCGGCGTCAAAATAAATTTAAAAAACTTTGCGGGCGCACCTTTTCTTCACTGTGATGGGAGTCCCAAGCGAAAATTTTCGGTGATCCAAATCCCGGGGGACATGGCCCCCGGAAAGCCTTGTGAAGGGCCCCCCCATCTTGCCATTTTTCGTTTGCCCCATTTCCCGGGCCCCCAGGCGGAAGGGGGGGAAAACCCCCATCTTGGTACAGCCTAATGCTTTGGGTTATGAAAAGCATTGGGGAAAATATTAATGTTCGCGCAACCTTAGTGGTAAAAGCCCCCGGGGGGGATTTTCTGTTAAAGAAAAAAAATTTAAATAAATCCCTTTTTAAAGTGAAAAAAAAAAAGGAAATTTAAAAGTTCAAATAAAACCCCCCCTTTCTTTCTTTTTAAAAAATAAAAACAATAAAATAATAAAAAAAAGTTCCCACATTTTTGGTATTGGCGCACCCAAAAAAAAATTTTCCCAATCTAAAAAAATTTTAAACTCATTTATTCCGTGCGTTTAACACCGTAGAAAAAAAAATTTTTCAAACGGCAAAATTTCTTTTTTTGGTTTAAAATTTCAAATTTTTTAAAAAAATTGGAAAAAAAAAGTGATCAAAAAAGTTGCATGTTTTTCCAAACTGCTGGGCAAAAAAAAGGGTAAAAACTTCAGCTCCCCAAAAAAAGCCCCCTGGGCCCTTCCCCGGGGACGGGGCATACGAAGGGGCCGCCTTTTACACAAAGTCCTGAGCCAAGAAAAGGAAATTTCCGGGCTGATTCTGCACCATCCCACCCCAAGACCCAACCCAAAAAAAAGGGGGGGGACGCTGGGCACCTGATTAAAGGAGCCATTTGAAAAAAACCCCCGGGGGAGCCCGTGGGGTGAAGTGTGCCGAGGGGCCTGCAAGCAGAGGCCGGGGGGCCCATTTTGACGGGGGAGCCCCCCCCGCAAACGAGCTGACAGAGGGGGCAGAGTCCTGGCCCTGTCCTTCCCCCCTGGCGTTTCCCAAGCAGGGCTGATTTGGCGGAGGAAGGCAAAGGAGCCCGGGTGAGGACTAAAGGGATTTGGGTTTAAGTCTGTCCCCGTAAATCTCTGTCCCAGACCCCCCATTTCCCCCTTTTGGAGAAGGGGCGCTCCGTGTTAAGAAAAGCGGCGGCCGTGTGGCTGGGGGGCTCGGGGGCCCCCGAAGTGCCGGCTTTACACACGAAAGGGAGCGGGAGACTGCGATTTGCCCCGGGAGGGGGCGGGAGCCCCGGGGACGAGCTACGGCGCGCAGAAAGTTGGGGTTCCCAGGACCCGGCGCCGTTTGCCCGAGCTGAAAAGCGGACCCAAACCTGCAAAAGGGTTTCCGTTTGGCCCCACAGTGAGTAGCGTTTCCCACCAAAGAGATTTTGGACCTGGGGGTCACACACTCCTGCCCCCCACAAATTGGGGGGGAGGGGTTCAGGAGCCTGAGCCCGGGAAGGGACTTGTGATATAAACCCCTTTCACTGTTTGCCCACTGCCCTTGCGGGGCCCACTAACGGCTCCTGCAATTTATAGCTAGGGAGGGGACCTTTTCCATGTCTTTGGCCTCTACAAATCGGGGCCGGGCCTTTAGGGGGGTACAACCACTATTTGGTGTCCCGGGGCCCCCCGGCCACCCTGTAAAGGGAAAGGGGGGGGGCCCCCGCCGGCGGGGGGCTGGAAACCGCCCCCTTTTCCTTCACAAAAGTAATGGTAGTTTTCTAAACCTGATGTGTTTTCCCTGTCCCTTTTTGGTATAACTGGGGCCGGGGCGTGCTGAAAAGAGGGCCCGTGTTGCGGCCCCCGATCACAGCGGGCGCGGGAATCCCGTTCACTGGCAGTTTTTTCCCTTTACTTTTCCCCTGCCACTGTGATGGGGAAGCAGTGGGGGGCCCGCCCTTTCACCTCCCCTCTCTCCCCGGGCCGGAACGACTAATTAAATCATGAGGTCAGGGCCCGTGGGCGGGGCTTCCCCCTTTTCCCGGGGCCTGACGCTTGGGGGCCCGGAAAGAGAGGGGGGGCCCCCGGACGGGCTCCAGCAGCTGCAGGAGAAGTAAGTTGAATAATGAACGGCCCACTGATTGAACTAGGACCCGGCCCCCTCTTCCCCCAGTGCCCCATCATTTCCCTTTTAATCATTGAGGGGGAGTGGGGGGGGGGGGCCCCTCCCTGGACCCAACCTTTTTAGTAAAAAAAAAAAAAGCTCAGTAGCGCACCCCCCGGCTGTTAAAAACCCGGGCAGGTGGTTAAAGCTTGGGGGTGCTCTCCTTTTTTTTCGGGATTTCGGGCAGAAAGAAATCAATCATCACAAGTGGCTGGCTGCCCTGAAATCATCCCGACTTCCAATGATAGGGTCATTTTTTGAGAAGCCCATATGCTAACTCCTGTTTGTAAAATAAAGGGAACAAGGAAGTAACAGGACTGTGCCCCCCCTTCCCTCCATGGCAGAACTTAACCCTTTACAGCCCGTCAAACAGTGGAGTTCTGATGCTGACTAGTGTGAGAGCACTGCTGTTTCCCGTATTGTTTTTCATATGCAAGTAAACCCGCAGTGGATTTTTAAAAAAAAAGTTAAAAGAAAAAATTTCCCGTGTCTTCCTTGCAAATGCCCATTTTTTGCTCCCCCAAATCCGTTAAAACGGGAAAGTCCATGGCATCGTTTAGCACTAGAATTTTGCGACATTTTTGTAATACTGCAAATGTGTATATATTCCAAAATTTTCAATTTTTTTAAATAATATAATTATCTATTTACCTATACAAATGAGTGTGTGCATATATATATACGTATTTAGCAAAATTGCATCTTTTGCTCCCAAAAATTGTCAATTTTTTTTAACATCCGAAAAAACGCAAATTTTTAAAAATACGCATCGGCGATCACTCGGTGAACGTGATAAAGTATTTTTCATTGTTTAGCAGTGTAAAATCACATGCTAGTTGCTAGATGATGTTTGGGGCGGGCTAGATGGTCCCAAATAGCATCTAAGAAAGTCTGCCACACCCGGGCCCCAAAAACCCGTGTGAACATACCCCCTTTGTGTTTTTAATGTAAAATTTTAAGCATTTAAGTTGTATTAAATGAAAGTACAAATCATGCCAATGAAAGGTTTTTTAGTGAGTAAATGTTTATAGTTTAAAAAAGTAAATAAATTTCCTTAAGGTTAAATACTACCCTTTAAAACCTAAAATCCATAGACCCTTTAAAAGGGATATCAAAAGGGTATATCAAACAAAAACCTGGTAGATGCAGGAACTGGCCCAGAAATGTCTGCCCCAAAAATGGGTGATATTGGGGTTTTTTTACTGTACTTTTTTAACTCCCTAGAACAGAATGGAAGTTATGCACAGGTGTGATCAGCCTCCATTTTTTGAGCCAAAAACTTTTGGGGTTTTGTTTCCTGGTGATTCAGGTTCCCGAGGGGCAAACCCGCACCTATCAGACTTTTGGGGGTATAAATTTTTGAAATGCCATTTAAGTCTAACCCTTTTAGAAGCCTTTTAAATTTTATTAAAAGTTTGCCCATGAAAAAATCCCTTTTTTTTGGGTAAGGAAAGAAAGGGGGCCCAAAAAATACCTTGCTTTTAAAAACTTTAGATGTCGTGCACCGTTTTTACTGTTCACTTCCCCCCCAACAGGGTTCCCGGGGGGACGAGCATTTGCCATTTCAGCAAGAAACCCAATTTAAAAAGGTTTCCCAAAACTGCCATGGGTTTTGGCTTCTGTTTTTTCCTGCATTTAGGCAGGAAGTAATAGAAGCACATGTTACATCCATCTGCAAAATGTACTTGTATTTTAAGAATGTTATTACAGTGATCAAACCCCTAGTTGTCAAGTGCCCTAGGGGATTACTAGTTAGTGTAAAATAAAACAGTATATTTATATTAAGTTAATTTATAAAAGGTATCACCTTTTATAAATTAAAAAAATAAAGTTACCCAAACTTTTTTTCTTGTAGTGGCCACGTCCATAAAAGTCCTATCTATTATAATAAAATATTTATCCAGATCATTTCCATATGCCAAAATTTTATTTTGCGTCATTTATGTCCCCAAAGTGGAGATATAAGTTGATCTAACGCCAAATTGGTACCAATTACACTACCAATACATGACCGCAATGCATTTTTTCTGGGGGAGGGCAGTGGAATGCCTTGGTCGGGGAGGTTCGGTTGCTGGGGGCGGGTTTGATGGGAGGAGGGGGGTCCCAGATGCTTCAGCTGTGTGGGTCCCTTAAATTTCTGTTGGCGGCCCTGTCTACTATACAAGGGGTCTGCAATGTGGCGCCGTTGAGTAGCCCTAATTCCTACTACCCAAGGGACATACAGAGACCTGGCTATTGTGTCACCTCTCCCACATCACCTCCTCCCAGCTGCTTATACATTGTTTGCAGATCCTCCTACGTGCCACACGCTCCTGTGCCAGCTAAAAAGAAAACCTGCTGCCACCTGCTGTTATAGTCGATACTGAGCATCTCCCCAAGAGCCTGTCGTTGGCTTAGACTCTACTGCCATCTACTGCTGGAGAAAATGATAGCTACAACTTACATCTCTCAGCTCTCCGGTGTAAAGTGCTGCATGCTGCCCATGTGATCGGCGGGAGTTTCGGGGGCTTCCTCCTTCTGTATCTGCTCATAATAATGCATATATGACAAGCACCTATTCCCAGTTAAGATAATATCAGCCCTGAAACTTGTGTGGAGGGACTTCAACTATTAACCGATAAACCTGTTTATCCACCTCACAAAGCAATATAAATTATGGACAAGTTTGTACGTTCTTCTGCCACTCCTAAACGTACGCGCTCTCAAGCGACATCGGCGGACACTGTACCGCCCACCTCAATTACAAGAAAGTCTCAGCATAAATCAAGCCCAAACAAAACACAGCCAAAAACTAATACCGCCATGGCACAATCACTACCATTACAAGCGGGAGTGCACCATCTACAGACTGCAACATCACGAGTGCCAAACTCTGCTTCCTCCCAGATGCGCAGGCTCAGGCTTGTCGATGGCACAAGAAGTGTCCAGGGATCATACTCCCTGTCTGGATAAAAGAATAGTCCTCATCAGGCCTCTGTCAAAGTGCGTTCGGCCCGATCACCGAAAATTCGCAGATGCTGGTGGAGCTGGGTCCCGCACGGGAGACTGCAGTGGATATCACCAGGGCTCGACGGAACATCATCCCACTCAACAACGGTAATTGACAGGCCTGCAAAATAAAATCGATGACCTGGAAAAATCGCGCACGCGCAATAACCTTCGATTATTGGCATTCTGAAAGCGAAGAACGTCCCGGCAGGGCACTCGCCGTATACCGGACCACAAACCTGGCCACTGCAATGGGACTGGACACCCAAATGACCCCTCCTTTTTAGAAAGGGTCCACCGCATGGTCAGCTATGGGGGAACGAAGAAACGACCTTCGACCGGTTCATTGCCAAATTCCAAACTGGACGATAAAGAGAAAGTTCCTTAGGGGCGTACCGCCAAATGCGCGAGCTGAGAGTGGAGAACGACGTATACTATTTTACACCCCCCCCCCCCCCCCCCCCCCCCCCCCCCCCCCCCCCCCCCCCCCCCCCCCCCCCCCCCCCCCCCCCCCCCCCCCCCCCCCCCCCCCCCCCCCCCCCCCCCCCCCCCCCTGGATTCCTCACTACAAGTTGCGGAAAAAAAGTAAAGCGTTTCACCCCCCAGGTTGTCAACATCTACACGGTATGGAATCAGATTTCTAGCTGCTCTACCCAGCGAAGTTGAGAGTGGTGGAGAAGAGCTAGGCGTCCACATACGACGACCGGAGGATGCCAGTGAGGCGCTTCCTCCATAACGCCACCCTGGCTGAGGGTGCAAAGTCTGAGCGGTGACAATATTGTTATTTTGAGATCTTAGTTCTTATAACAATGATAGTTCAGGAGAAAGATTGGTATTTACTTGCTCTCTATCCTCCTTCCCCTTCTTCCCCTTCCACCGTTCCTCCCCATCCTTTTTTCCAGCGAACCTTATCTTTCACTTGCAAGACAGAGATAGATAGGAAACATATTCAGTTCTAGTTTGTTTTATGCTCATGTAACTCAAGTTAATCATAAAGGGATGCCCCCCCCCCCTTGGAGCTTTGGCTTCTCACAATAGTTGTTAGGAAATTTTGCTTACAACTTGTTAAACGGTGTTTGTTTACAAATTGGGACAACACAGGCCAAATGTTTTTAAGGTTGGTTAGTATTCGATATTTGTATCTGTTTTTATTTTAAAAAATGTGCGGTGTGCTCTCTTTTCAAATCTGAACCCCCCCCCCCCTATATTTTCTGCAGGTAGTTGGTGGCGGTGGATGGTACGCATCTTTAAGAGATGTGTGGCTCCCCATCCCACGCTACATGGTGAACATGGGGGCGCTCGCTGGGGAACGCATCTGGTGTTCTTCAATTTGCGGTATGCTCCCTCTTGCAGCTTCCACAGTGGGACACAGGATGAGTACTCCTGAGGTGGAAAATGGCTGACGGGGCTCCCGTGAGTGCCCACTTAAAATTGTGTCCTTGGAAAATGGCGCCTAAATCCCATAAAAGCGTAAACAGGTCATGACACCATATGAATAACGAACAAAGGCAGACGTGTTCTTTCAAGAACACATGGCTGAGGGATCAGGTTCATCCCGATTAGAGATCCGGGGCTGGCATCAACGATATGGCAAACTATACACAAAGTCTAGGGGGGGTGCAATATACTTTAGGAAGGGGACACTGCAGTCTATAGAAGACCAATATGCTGATCCTGATGTAGATTTTTTATATATGAGAGTCGTATTGGAATGTCATATACACACTATGCAAGGTCTATACGCGTGCTTGGGGGGAGGTGGGAGTTTTTCATAGAATCTCGCACGATTTTATTATTACGAAACCATCTCCAACCTCATACTGATGGGGGTTTTTAACACAGTCCTTGACCCTAGATTTGTATAGATCCAACCAACCCGCCGGGAAGACACTCCTAGAGGGTTCCTATTTAGAAGACATATTCAGTTAGAACTGGAAGTGTTTGACTAACTGGAGAGCGGTGAAAACCGACCTCACGCACCTACACTTTCTACTCCCTGTCCACGCGTCGTATTCTCGCATAGACATGGCCCTAGTCTCTTTTCACTTTACCACAGTGTAGTCACACAGCTGACATACTGCCGATTGTGGTCTCAAGATCATGCCCCCATCATGATTCTCTAGGGGGGCCGCTCCTACCAGTCGTAGGGAGAGACCTGGAGATTCAGGTATCTTCATGTCGCGGATTTTAGGGACTTTCTCAAGATTACTGGTGCAGTCTTGAAAGTTATAGCGATCCATGACCAAATACCCCGCTTTTGTGGGCCACAGCAAAAGGGGTCATGCGCGGACCATATAATTAGTTTTTTTATTTCTTTTTTTGTTTGTTTCTTTTTTTTTCTTTCTGTTTTTTTTTTTTTTTTTTTTTTTTTTTTTTTTTTTTTTTTTCTTTTTTTTTTTGTTTTTTTTTTTTTTTTTTTTGTTTTTTTTTTTTTTTTTTTTTTTTTTTTTTTTTTTTTCTTTTTTTTTTTTGTTATGTCAGCATGAAACATAGGTCACTGCACAGAAGTTCAGGAACTGCACTCTAGTTTCGCCAATCCAGAACCGGTTCTCTGTAGGACCCACGGCCGCAAATCACAGACTTTGTTGATGCACAGCACCTTTTGAATGCATTTACCTCAGGAGGAAGCTAAGGCCAACCTACACATGCAGCGAAATCCAGTACTACAGATGGGGGTAACAGGATGGGCAAACTCTTGGCAAACACAGCAAAGCCAAGGCGGGGCAGACCGCCGATAGCGGCAATAAAATCTGCCTCTTCAAGGGCCATTTTGACGAACCACAGGGACATAGAAAGGGAGTTCATTGAGTTTTACGAGACACTTTATGGAGCCGACCCCATGTGATTCCAAGAAGGTGACCTCCTTTTTAGATTCAATTGTCAATGCAAAAGTTATGATGAAAAGCGGGCTCTCTTGAGGTGAGATTCAAGAGGGAGGTGCGTGAGTGGTGAAGGGGCGCGAATAGGAAGACTCCGGGGACAGATTGTTTTTCGGCAGTATTTATAAAATACTACAGATCAGAATATATCCCCCCTCCTAGCAAATCTTTTATACTGGCATCTATGCCCAATCTACTGAAAGTAGATGCTTTTCATGACTCACGCACACTATACTGTTATTAAAACCCAAAAAGGACCTCGCTTTGCTGAATCTTTATAGAACCTATCTCTTGTTAAATTAGACTATAAGATTCTAGCAACAGATCGTGGCTCTAGGTTACATATTGCTTCTGCCACACATAATCACCTCGCAGAATGGCTTCATAGCAAACAGACACTCATGAAAAATGTCCGCTACAGCTATAGCAGCCATTACTGCAGGCGCGGGCGGAGGAGCAACCCGGTGTCCCTGCTTTTAGTTGGACGTCGGAGAAAGCTTTTGATAAGGTTTCTAGGCCGTTCTGGGATGCCACCCTTTTGCGCCGGGGTTCGGGGAACCTCTTCGCAGTTTCAAATACCCACATTGCACTTGACCTTTCAGGGAGCACTGCAGGGGTGTCCCTCTCCACCCTACTATTTCAACCTGTCTATTGGGGGAATACAAATCTACTTATCATATATCTTATGTCCACGCTTTAAGCGGTATCCTGTCCCCCACTAGGGAACTCAGGGTACAGGTATGATGACGACTTGCTGATTTATGATCAGGAACCCAAGACATAACCATAGCCCTATTATTGATGATATGAAGGCAGTGGGATCTTTATCGGGTTACATGATAATGTAGATAAAAAGTGGGAATGCTTTTAAAGGGACCGGCTGAGCTAATTTGGTCAAGGACTCACCGATCCGCTGGTGTACTCAGCCTTGAAATACTTACGGATATGGTTGACAAACTCCCAAGCAGTTTGTCTCTGCAACATTTCTAAATATTGAAGAAACGTGTTCAAACTGTGAAGAGGTGGGCTGGACCTTCCGCCTTTCCTTCTCTTATGGAGGTGATAATTTTAATTAAAGTGTGGTATTCCCAAGACTTCTATAATATTTTTTCAACATGTGACTGTTTATCTGCGGGACGAGGGACGAAAAACTAATTAAGAGCACAAATATAGGAAAATTTATCTGGATACAAAGGACGCGTATCCCGTTATTATACTTCATCAGCTTAGACAGCATGGTAGTCCTGGGATTTCCATCATTCGTCTTTACATTTAGCGTCCCTTCATAGTTTTCATAGTTTGTAGGCCGAAATAGACGGGAGACATCCATCAGTTCAGCTGTTGTGTTAGGTGTGATCAGAGGAAGGCAAAAATACCCAATGAAGGTAGAAGCCAATTATCCTCATTTTAGGGAAAAATTACTTCACGACTCTAATCCTGGCATTCGGAAAAATCCCTGGATCAATGACCCCTCTCAGAATCCTAGACATATACTTGTCATATTATTATGCTCAGAAAATGTTTACATCCAAACCATTTTTGAACTCTGCTTGTGAATTCACCATGACAAGTTCCTCTGGCAGAGAGTCCACAGTCTCACTGCTCTTACAGTAAAAAGTTCCCTTTCTATGTTTTGTTGAATTTCGTTCCTCAAGACAGTAGAGGATGCCATTGTTCTAGATACAGTCCTGGGTATAAATAATTTCTTGGGGAGAGATCTCTATATTGACATTTGTGGATTTAAAACATATTTATTATGTCCCTCCCCGAAGCCGTCTTTTCTCTAAATCTAAAATAACCTAATCCTGCTAATCTTTCTGGGTATGTAGTCCACCCAGTCCCTTTTATTATTTTTGTTGCCCCCTTTGTACCTGTTCAAGTCTACAATTTTTTTTCCCTGTGCACTGTCCCCAAAAAAACTGTACAAAATTTCCATGTGTGGTCAAACCAGTGACTTGTATAAGGGAGAATAATGTTCTCCTCATGTCCCTCTATCCCCCCTTCTAATGCACCCCATATCCTATTTGCCTTGGGCAGCTGCTGTCTGCAAGGCTGCTACATTAAAGTTTACGTCCCCCAGGTTTCCAAGTCCTTCTCCTGTCACATTTCCCCGCCTTTTTCCTTTAAAAATGTAGTCTGTAATGGATTTTTCCTGCCTGTGCAAAACCCCTTGCATTTATCTGTGTTTCCTTCATTGCCTTTTCCCTTACGTACGGGGCACAGTCTACAGAAATTTTTACGGATAGCCCCTTGATCAGTGGGCCCTGCCGAACTTTTCATTATTAATTTGTTATTTACCTACGACAAACCCCCCCGGGGGATAAAAGATGATCACTGCTCATGCCAGTGTGGAGGGCGGGGCGAAAAAATAGGCAACTTAAAAAACTAAACCCCGGATTTTCCCCGTATTTATTTTTAATAATAACCCAAATTTCCAGGGGGGTAAACCCAACACACCTTCGAATTTTGGGCGCACTTGGGCTTGCATCAAATAAAACACTTTCGTCCCTTGAACTAACAATGTTTTCTATTTAGTTTGGTGCCTTTTGCTCACCCCGATTCCGTTTTTTAAATTTTAAGGCTAGCTATTATCGGAGGTGAAGCGAACCAAAACCCGGCAGTTTGGGGTCGTGGCCTTTGATCATAAATTCTTAACCCCCCCACAAGGAAGCACAGCTGTCTCCTATTTACAAATACCTTCTTGAGGAATTGGTATGACACATAAACTTTGGTCTGGCTAAGTGACATGTTTGAGATGCTAATTCTCCACACCCATGAATTGGACATTTGTGACGCACATAATTTCTACCGAGGCTAGGTATGCTGAGATTTTTCATGAAGGAGCAAAAACGCCTATCTTACCCCTGTCAGGGGCACGAGGGGCCCCGTACCCAACCAAAGCTGTTTAAATGTGGGTCCCGCGGCGGACCTCTATCATTGTCTGTGGGATTGCCCACTAATCAGGAATTCGGGGGTCACGTAAGGAAATAAGCCCAGTCTTTGAATCTAAAAAGGTTGCCAACTTTCAGGGGTTGTTTGGTGTTATGGGCATGGAGGTTAAACATCCCCAATCGTTTAAAAGAATGGGGCCCTGTAGTGGCGGGGGCGGCCGCAAAGCTATTTTGCAGGTCTGGCTTCACCCTGGGGGGCACCCCTTAAGTCTTTTAAGGTAAACTTAATTTTTTAATGCACATGGACTGGGTTGGCAACTTGGCAAAAGGAAACAAAAGTAAAAAAACTTTGAGCTATGGGAGAAATATATGATCACTTTCGAAAGATATTAGGGGTGCAAAAAAGTTGCTTTGCGAAACTTTTTGGTACCAGGGGGACAGTTGGCAGGTAGATTCGATGATTTGCGGGTAGCGGTCGATCCTTTAAAGAGGTATATTGGCCGCATGAACAGCCGGCGGGATGGACACGACCAGGTGACGTGGGATGATGTTGCCGTGACTCGTGGGGGCAACCTCCCCCTATTTTTTTGGGGGAAGGGGGGAAACGCCACACCGGCCTGCACCCTGGAGAGGAAATTGATAACACTGCATTTTAAAAGTTTTTGGTTTTTTAACTGTTTATCT
Source organism: Phyllomedusa bahiana (assembly GCA_025379985.1). Taxonomy (NCBI): domain Eukaryota; kingdom Metazoa; phylum Chordata; class Amphibia; order Anura; family Hylidae; genus Phyllomedusa; species Phyllomedusa bahiana. The sequence continues at coordinate 326,801 of JAODAL010000350.1, forward strand.
CAGTTTTATTTTAAAAGTAAAGCAAATTTTAAATATCTGTAAAGAGTGTGGTTTCATAGTTTATAGTTTGTAAGGGTAAAAAAACACAAGCGTCCCTCTAGTTTCCTGTTGGTAAGGGGTTGATCCCCAAGGGAAGCAAAAACCCCCAGGGGAAGCCAATTTCCCCATTTTTGGGAAAAAAATTCTTCCTGCTCCAATCTGGCAATCAGAAAAAACCCTGGATCAATGACCCCTCTCCTGAATCTAGTCACTATAACTTGTTATATTATTACGCTCCAGAAATGCATCCAACCCTTTTTGAACTCGGTTATTGAATTCACCCTGACAAGTCCCTCTGGCAGAGAATTCCATAGTCTACACTGCTCTTTACAGTAAAGAATCCCTTTCTATGTTTATGTAGAAACTTTCGTTCCTCAAGACCCCTTGTTCTAGATACAGCCCTGTGTATAAATAAATCTTGGGAGAGATCTCTATATTGACCTTTGATGTATTTAAACATATTTATTATGTCCCCCCGAAGCCTTCTTTTCTCTAAACTAAATAACCCTAATACTTGCCAATCATTTCTGTGTACTGTAGTCCACCCAGTCCTTTTATTATTTTTGTTGCCCGTCATTGTACCTGTTCAAGCTCTACAATGTCTTTCTGTGCACTGGGGCCCAAAAATGTACACAATAGTCCCTGTGTGGTCTTTCCCGTGACTTTGTTCATGGGAGAATAATGTTCTCATCATGTGCATCTATGCCCCTTTTAATGCACCCCATGTCCTATTTGCTTTGGCTGCTGCTGCCTGCACTGGCTGCTACAATTAAGTTTACTGTCCCCAGGATTCCAAGTCCTTCTCCATGTCACTTTTACCCAGGTTTTTCCATTTAACATGTAATCATGTAATGGATTTCTCTTCCCCATCTGCATAACCTTGCATTTATCAGTGTTAAACCTCATCTGCCATTTCCCTGCCCAGGCCTCCAACTTATCCAGATCCCAAAATTATCCTCTATTGTGTTAATTACTTTACAGAGCTTAGTATCGTCTGCAAAGATCGATATTCTACTGTGTATTACCTGTTTAAGATCATTAATGAAAATTTTTCAGATGATATGGCCCAATACTGAACCTTGTGGTAACCCACTAGTAACAGCGATCCAGTCTGAGTATGTACCGTTAATTACTACCCTTTGTTTTCTATCAGTGAGCCAGTTACTTACCACACTTGCACACATTTTTCCCCCAGTCCAAGCATTCTCATTTTTATTTACCAACCTTTTATGTGGCACCGTATCAAATGCTTTAGAAAAATCTAGATATATGACATCCAGTGCCTCACCCCGATCCAGTCTAGCACTGACTTCCTCATAGAAGCTGATGAGATTAGTCCGACAGGACCGATCCTTCATGAACCCATGCTGGAACGGCGTTATACATTTATTTTCAGTGAGATACTCAGGATAGCATCTCTGAGAAAACCTTCAAACATTTTACACAACAGAGGTTAAGCTTACTGGCCTATTAGTTTCCTGGATCACTTTTTGACCCTTTTTGAATATTGGCACCACTATTTGCTATGCGCCAATCTTTGGGACATACTCCGTTATTAGGACAGTCCATGAATATTAAGAATAGGGGCCTATCTATGACATCACTTAACTCTCTTAGGACACGTGGGTGTATGCCATCTGGACCTGGGGATTTGTCTATTTTAATCTTCCTAAGACCTCCCTCAGTATTTTTCAAAGGGCCAACATTTTCTGTTTTAATCTTTTTACTATTTATATAGTTAAAAAATATTTTGGGGTTAGTTTTACTTTCTATAGCAATATGTCTTTCCGTCTCCAGCTTTGCTTCCTTTATCTTTATTTTACACACTTTATTTTTTTTTCCCTATAGCTATGTTTGTTATAAAAAAGAAAAATGTAACTGTCCTTGATGCAATAACCCTTTCTTTTCAGTATGCTTGGACATTTCAATCAGATCGCTTTTGTGTAATCCCTTTATACATACTGCTATTGTTTGTTATGCTGATGTCAAGGATATTGTTCAATAAAAACAATATAAAAAAAAAAAATAAAGCCCCCACACTGACGCCCGTAGGTGTTGGAACAAAATTTTATTGGACGCACAAAATGGCACCGCAGCGCAAATTTCAAAAAATTAAAATGTTTGGAATTTTTTTTTACAGTACCAAAACATAACGGAAGCCCTACATGTTTGGTATTGACAGATTTGTATCAACCTGTAGAATACAGAAAACACATATTTACAGAAGACTGAACGCCGTAAAAGCAAAATACCCGCAAACATGGCGAAAGTATGTTTCTTTTTTTCACAATTTGTCCCACTTGGAATTTTTTTGCCATTCCCCAGTATATTCTATAGTACAGTGAATAACACCATTAAAAGGTACATCTTGTCCTGTAACATAAAAGCCCTCATAGGTCTATGTAGGTGGAAAAATAAAAAAGTTATGGCTTTGTGAAAGCGAGGAGGGAAAAACTAACGTGTCAACAGCAAAAAAAAAAACGCAAGGTCCTTAATGGGTTAAAAAAAATTTAAAAGTTTGATGTCCCAAATTGAATCCCTGTAAAAATACAACCAAGAACGCACATTCATTTTTTAAAAATTTTAAAACATAGGTTTTTTTTCACAATTGCCTTCAAAAATTTTTTTAAATTTCCCATTTGTCCCCAAAAAAATATAAAGAAACAGTTTGTGATTGAGATGGCGAAGTTCTCAAAAATTCGATTGGGGGACTTCGCCCCAATTTCCCCACAAAATTAATTTCGGCCCCAAATTTCTTCGGGACGAATCGCGTTAAAAAGCAGCTTTTTTTCCGGGTACAAGAGCCCGCGGGTCTGTAGAACGTTGTGCCATGCCTTAAATATGCAGAGGGGCTTGGTTTTTTGGGCCTACAATGTTTTTTGTTTTAGTTGAAAATGCAGATGCTGCCGCCCGCTCTTAGAATCGCTTCACTATAAAATTCCCCCGGGAATTAAGAGGGCAAAAACCAAAAAACTCAAGCGGGAATGTTGCCCCGATAAAAATCATGGCACGAAAGCTGAAAGAAAAAAAGTGAGGGCTCAGGTGGCAAAAAATCAGTGACAGAATTGGGGAAAGGGGACGGCAGCCCACAGAGCATGAGGTCAAAAAGTGGGGACAAGATGTTCGGAGGTGGAAAAAAAAGGGGTTGGCCACGAGTGGCACAATGCCACAGTTGTAGTTGCCACCCAAAAAACAGCACAGCATGAGGTCAGACAGGGCACAAGGGACATTCGGAGGTGGGAAAAAAAAAGGGTAGGCCACAGAGTGGGCCCAATGACAGAGAGTGGAAAATCACAGCAGCAACAGCATGAGGTAGAGAGTGGCAAATGACACGGGGGATGTCCCGGCCCGCCCCCGGGGCAGCAGCAAAAGGGGCATGAGTGGGACAATGACCGTGGAAGGGGGGTGGCAATACCAGTCCCCCCGGGTAAAAGTGGTGGGGGGGCACATGGGGAGAAACTGTCGCAGATGTGTGGCTCAGGCGGGGGGCGGCTCAGAATAGTGGCTGGGGAGGTAGTTTGAAGCCCGAAATTATTTCTCAAAGTTTGGGGAAGGCGTAAAGGTGATGTAATCTGACGCCTAAGGGATTGGTGTGTGGAAATCCTGGCCCCATCCACGCCCCGATTTTACTTGACAAAAGGTCGTCGTTCCAAAATTTCCGTGGGGCAAGGGGTTTCCCTTGGGGTAACGATGGCCCCCCCCGGCCC